>MU226426.1:1321953-1383674 GCA_018584345.1 Thuja plicata | reverse complement strand
AACTTCTCATTTTAACTCAAGATTAAGTAACCTAACCATTCATTACAGTTTCACCTCTAGTTCATAGTAGTTAATTGTCTAATCTGATTTGTCAGGATGTTCCAATTCTACAATAATAAACTTTGAAAAAATTGAATTAACTATTAAATCCATAATTATATGAAAGTGAATTAAGAGTTTCATTTGTACATCATTTCCTAGCTTAACCATAATTATTCATTAGGGCAATATTTTAACCCATATTATCTCCTTATTATATTTTCTGATGGAATTTCCAAGCATCTTAGAGTAATATTAATTATATCATGTAAGCATAGGTTTACACCTTCATGTTCTAATACCACAATAGTTAACTAAAGGTAATATTACTTCAAAACTATATCTTAAATTAACATATTCCGTGAATTCATTTGAAGATGAAATCTATTCTAGTTAAGTTGACGAACTACAGTCAAGATATCTAATAACTTTACATCAAATCTATGGAAAGTTTTGCAAGAAATAACAGTAGTGCTTACTAGAGCATTCTTACCAAGATGAGGGAAATGGAGGGGCCCTATAGAGTTCACCACCATTTCACACCTGTCCCTAAGAAGATGTTAGTTTGTCAAATCTCAGAAATACAACAATCAACAACTTGAAATTTGATCGACACCTGAGGATCCAGGGATTCTGGCTCATGTAAGAAATGGGATGAAGGCCCAGGGAGTTCACATCACCCATAGTCTAGAGAAACTAACCATTATTGACATGATCAGGGTAGGTCATCATACTGGGCTGATGTGGGTTGTCTCACGGTCATGCAATAAACAACGTAATGGCATTAAAGATGATAGATGTCTCGACACGGGTGAATTGAATGTCAGAAGGAAACCAAGTGGGCGAGCTCAAAACTTGGTCAATACATAGAGGGCGTAGTGAGCTCACCAAAGGGGAGGTAGGACTTGATAGAATATACAGACCCAAAATACAAAGACACACTATGGACACCCTGTTTACATTGGAGGCCGAAGAACAAAAAATTTACAGTAGACAACTAACTAATGTATAGATGACTAACAACTTACAAAAATTTACAATTATTTACATGGACTTACAATGATTTACAACTACCTACCCTATTCTACAACTTATTTACAAATAAACTTACGTTATTCATAAATGTACAAAAATACAATGCATAGAAGGTGGACAACCTTCCTGTGAAGCCATCCCAACAATGAGAGGCAAAAACAAAGGCCAGAAGACAACAAGCAAACCAAGCGGAAACAAAACTAGAGAGGAAAAAGAACAAAGAAAATAGGAAAGAAACATAGAGAACCAAAAGGGCCTACCTTAAACACTAAGAAATGTGAGAGGAAGGGCATGGGAGATGCTCTGCAAATGAATAGCTTCATAAACCATGAATGTCGAAGACCCTACAGGAGAAATAGAAGCACACGCAAGCTCAAACAATAACTTCACCATTAAATTCTCAAAGAAAATCATACTTAGCTCACTGGTAATTCACACATCGCTCTTAATCACTCTTGATTTTCTCAGGGTAATTTTTTTGCGGTAAATGTAAAAATTGAATGTGAAACCTCACTTATACCCCTAGGGTGAAAACACACTGCTTCCTTTTGTAATTCCCAAGAAAAGGAAAGCCTCTAGACTTTGGGCCCGCGGAATCTATGCAACCACATCCTCTAACTAAAGAGGAAGCAATGGTGAAGGTCCCAAAATCTAGAATTTGGCCAACACAAAGAAACAAAAACACTATGAGAACTGGCCCTAAAGAAAGGAAGACCAAAAAGGAAATAACACAAAGGCCCCGTGGAGGCAATGGCCGGAGAAAATGAAAGAGAAAGAAAAAAAGGACAAAAGCAAAAAAGGGGGACCCAACATTTTGTCAACAAAATGTAGGGACAGGTATCCATGGCATAACACTAAGTATTCATACTTTGGGAAGATCTTCTCTGGATGTGGAGCAAGATTCTTAAATGCATTAGGGAATTGCCCCATCAAGGAACTAGTGTTGTTAAAGTACGTAGCCATTGGGACCATTATATTTGGAAGAATAGTATTATTTGCTTGGACAGGTTAGGGAATCGAAACACTCTAAGAAGTTATAAGCCCCAATAGGAGGCTCAAGGGATGATTCTTCTAGTTAGTCCTTTTTCCTTGGGCAGGGCGTCTGATCTCAAAAAACTCTCCACTGTTTGGGGTCGACCAAAGTATCCTTTAAAAGTGCAAAGGCGAGAAACACCCTAACCTATGGAAGCCTTCTAAAAAACCTTCTTAGGGAGTCCTTAGGAGGTGTAGTATCAAATGTTTCTATGGAGGATGAGCTCATGCCCTCCTTCTAGCACCAGTTTCTATTAATGGGACTTTGTGAGAGTCTCGCCAACAGGGGAGAGAGTTGTCACCAGTTAATGGAGTAACAACCAACTTCACCTAAAGAGTCTTATTGGAGAGTGGGCTCTCCTGAACTCCAAGCACCTAGCAGTTGCATCATGATGGTATAGGGGTAGCTTAGTTGAAAAAGTGACTATTTGTGTTGAGGAGATAGCTGGATTTCAACTCATCCACCTTCTGCAAACTTTGAAAGATAAAGGGATTTCCTGCAATCATGCTTGATTCAATAAATAAATACAAAAGAAGCCAGGTTAGAGTTAGAATGATTATCTATCTATATTCATATCATATGTTCCAAAAACATCAACAAACCTCTAGATAAAATAACTAACAACAAATACCAAATGTATATAAGATTATCAACCAATCATACATAAGTAGAAGAGTAAAGTATTTTATCAAATCAATAAAGAACTAGAGGAAGAGATGTAAGGAATGATACAACATGAAAGTATTTGTGAAATCCACAATCAGAAATGACACAAAGTGTGGTGCTAAGAGAGGTTTCTCATTCCTTCATTAAATTTTTAAGTCTAGCATCACTAGTAAATACATTCATGTCATGGCTCTTGGGGAGCATTAATCTATTGAAAGCTTGAATAGAGTAACTAAAACATAAGAGAATCTAGATAGTAATCACCTATGGACAACAAAATCATCAACTCATCGAACCTGGGGATGGCATCAGACTTATTATTTATAGATATATTTTCTACCTCATGACCTTAACCTATATAGTCTACTTACATTAAATTACAATATTCACAATTGCTACTACATGCGCTGTCATGATCACCTTACTATATACAATCATTTGAGAAGACAAGAGAAGAAAGAAGGAGAAAAAGTCCTAGAAAATAGTCATTGAGAAGAGTTCCCTTGTACTTTTGGATGTGATAGTACAACCTAGATTAATTATGCCATATGCCCACATAAATTTGTTTCTAGTTCTCAGTCTTTGAGTTCCATTCCCATAGGCCAAGTATTAAATGTTGGAGCAGCGCCTTGGAAATTGGGAGACATCTGCAGAAAAAAATTCTTTTTCAGTCACCATCAGGCCACAAAGTACCACCTGACACCTAAAAAAAAATCTTGTATAGTGATCGGTCAGCTCCAGAGAAGCTAGCAACTTACATCACTAAAAAGAATACAAAATTAGAACCTATAATTTTAGGCTCTAGGAGCTTATTCCTGAAGAATAAAGAATTATACTAACCAAACCTTCCAAACAGGGAGAGATTCCTAAAGTTTGGGAAATTTTATTAACCTTTGAATTTTTCATAAGCCTCCAAAATATAGAGTACACCATCTTCCTCCACATCTTTCAAACAATCCTGACTATCAATAAAACTCACCAGATGATCACTGGCATCCCTAGCCTTTATTTTCAATTTTGAAGCCACCTTGGTAGAACCATGGGATTTAAGCACCGTCTAGAGATTTGCACCATTATGGTGCTATCAAAATCTCTAGAGGGCTATAATTTTGCGTCATCCATTTCATCAAACTATCTAAGTATAATATTGATGGAAGTATAAGTCTCGTGGCTGAACAGATCAGCCCAAGTAATTTCCTTAACAAATGCAAAATATTCGTCTAGTGGGGTCTAAACTAAAAAAATATGTTCCTCCAAGACCCTTACCTATTTATTTCTCACCTTGACTTTGAATGCAAGTCTGGAGTACTAGGTTTTGGGGAAATTGTACAACTCATCCCCTAGATATATTTTGTTGCTAAACCTTCCTCCCTAAAATTTAGAATTTCTCCCAAGCCGTCCCTCCATTCTTCATGGTTTTCTATCTCTTCTTGCCACTAAGGAATGATGGCCTCCAGATGATTCATAGTATCTTGTTCCTAGAATAAATTAGAGAGGGAATCAAACAGGAATCTCCTTATCACTCCAATCTATTCGACCATCCATTCATTGATAACAAGCACTTTACTTTTCATTATTCTTAGCACATCAATATCATCCTATGGGAGTGACATTCTAGATGTGGATAGTCTAGGTGCTATAGTGATGAGGGGTTGTGTCAACTCTATCAGGATCTCAAGAGTATTTATGTTTGTGGTTTTGAAATCCTTCACTCTCTGGGACTTCTTCTCATATCAGGAATAAATAGCCCAACTTTCCACATTTAGGAGATTTGTCTCTCCTTTCTAGTCCCTTCTTCCTAAAGGAACCTCTATGATTAGTAGTTGCCTTAGATTTATATTTTCCTACTGGTGGGACCGCTATTACTACCACCACATTTCCATCTAGATCTCACCGAGTGTTATGGAAGGTGTGAGCCCTTTTAGGCTTCTTCACTACCTGGCCTTCGGCCAAAATATTGACTAGTAACAATGGGGTCACTACTGCCATTAGAGCCTTTCTTCTCTAAGATTATACCAACCATTTTGGATGTCTCATTGATCCACCAATTACTATCCCCAAACTTGAAGTGTCCCCAAGGTTTTGTTCAGGATCTCCCATTGACGTATCTCTATTAGTATTACTAGGATTCTCACTTGCACTTCCTTTTTCCTTCTCTGTACTATCCCCTAGGATATTCTTTGGTGGTGGGAAAAAGTGTTGTGGGTGTTGAGGTGCTTGTTCAGATCTACCTATTGAAGTTTTTTGATGGCTTGATCTATCTATGTCTCCTGAGGTGGTATTTTCCTTGGATTTTGAGCATGGCATCTAGGGGTATGGTTATTTTTGTAGGTCTGGTTTCCCCTATCACCACTAATTTCTCATCATCTCGCTTCTCTTCTTGTTCCTTTTCTTTTGTGTTTCTTTCTATTTTAGAGCGACACTTTAGCAACCGTGACTTCTATTTCTTCTTCAGCTTCCTCTTTGGCAGACATGCCAAGTAGTGTGGCCAGAGAGGGGGATGCACTTGATAGGGGACAAGAACCTACTAGAGTGGCTCCACGACTGAATGTTACCCTAGAGTTCACCACGTATAGCAACTTTCAGGATTCCTCCATCTTTCTATTTAAATTTTTCTTCAAGGGGGCCAACATGGGGTCTAGGACCTGAGGAGCCACACCTAATTTCTATGTTTCTTGGGCTTTGGATTGTTCCACCACCCAGGAGCCTAAGCCTGATGCCTCCAAAAATTGGTTTTCCAATCAGACACTCTTCAGGAAATCCTTCGTGAAATATGCATGGCTACTTTCAATTATGATCTTTTAAATGGCTCCATGGTAAAAAAATTTGGAGTATCCCAATCCACCGGAGGGAGGTCCATCTTATCAATACCTATTTCTTTATACTCAGGGTCTTCAAGTGACCCATTATCAGAGAAAGTCTATGGGAAGTTCCATAGGTTGAGATGTTCCATCATTGCCTCTAGCATCCTAGAGTAATGTTAGTTCTCGATATCAAAGTCACATGGAAATTTACACAAAAAACTTTTATATGTGGCTCATGGGGGTTGGTTCCCCAAGGCATTGTCTTTTTCATTTGGCCACATGCATCATAAGATGGGTGGCTGAGTGAAAATTTAGCCAAACCTAGGCTTCTTAGCTCATTCTCTGCTTCTCAGGCCACGATGAGGGAGCAGGTTTATTTACCACACACAAATGGGAAGGAGATGGAAGTGATATTCTTAGTGTCCATCAGAGTGTGCACCTCTTGGATCTACCTACAAAATTATAAAAAAAAATGACTATGTCCCTACAGTGTTTGGGAAATAGAAGTGGGTACTTGGAAAACCCAGATATCCCAATGTATATATATTGTATGAACTAGATAAAATAAATCCCCATGAATTTACCAAGGCCAAGCCTTTGGGGAAATTTTGAACCCCACATCATTGGTGAGCACCTTAATCCCATGGAAAATAAAGGCATCATTAACTCTGTAGAAATTGGGAAAAATTTCATCCCATTGGATCTAAGAAAGTGATCCCATGGGGTGGATTGAGTGCTCTCGGTCTCAAGGATGTTGAATGTGCTTAGTCTCCAGATTCTTCTGAATTTATAGGATAAGGACCACAAGACATATGAATTCATGTAGAACTTGAAATCTTCCCCAACCTACCTCATATGGGAATCCACATAGCGAGTAATAATGATGGCCTAGTCAAAGTGCACCTTGTAGGTGGTCATACAATAAAGGAAATAATACATCTATGGGGCAAACTCCCGGGCATGGGATTCCCCAAAGATCCTGCACAAAATATAATTCTAGCCAGGATAGGCTCACTAAATTTGGAGATAGGGATATCCATCTGCATCTTCTTTTATTCTTGGCACAGACTTTTCAACCATTTTGAATTGAGGTGGTGTCGGGCTACATCACCTACCTCTAAAAATTAGTCTACTAAGGTTGCTCAAGTAAGAAACATAGCATATGAGAAGAATGAGATACGCCACCCTATGGTGGTGGTGTCACAGTCCAAGGAGATGATGGACATCACATAACCCCAAGGGCTAGTCAAAACCAACATGATAGAAACAGTGGCTAGATTGTCAGGTTTGGCTAGAAGCACTATTAGCTCTGGTACTTTCACTGCGTAAGGAAAGCTAGTCACTTGAATGATTTTGGATGCCATTTACTTGACTTAAATAGATTCATTGACTTTTCAATGTTGTTTTATTACCTAGATAAGGCCCTTCAATTCAATGTAGGTACTAACATCTGTGTCTGTGACTTCTTTCAAAGTGGACTCAATTCAGGATCCTAGGATCTGTTAGCACTTTTCATGTAGAATCACAATATAAATTATCAAGCTTGACTCTCAGATCTCCAATTCTTGATTCATATAGGGAAAAAAATAATTATCAAGGATAGGATCCTTCTACACTTTGAGCTCCATTGACTCAGGTGGGTGTACCTTCACTAGATTACTACTTCTTAATAACTTTAATAGTGGATTAGAGATCACACTCTATTATTCTAATTGTCTTTTACTGTTTCAACTGATAAAACATCCAACAGATGACTGTAATCAACTTGATAAAGAGCTTAACAAGCCAAACTATAATTATAACAATAGAAAATAATAGTGAGATAAGGATTTTTATCCTTTTCCCTTTTAGATTTTTGACTCAGGAAGGATAACCTTTTGATTCTCTCTTTAAGGAATCAATAGACTAAATTGTATTACTTAATACAACCTTTTAAAGTTATAAATTATTTATGACAATAAATTAAATGATTGTTTATCTTGATGTTGATGATGAATATATGCTAATAAAACCATAGACCAGTGCCTTATTCTTGGGAAAAGAGTCAAATGAGATGTAAATCCACAACAAACTAATTAATGGAAATACAACATACAGTTCAAATAGAATGCCTAACAAACTACCTTTTCATTCCCACACCCCTGTTATCAAATTCTCACACTAATATTTATCCCTCTGGAATTAATCACAAGAGTTACTACCTCCTTGAAAGAAACGTATAAGTCATTCTTATTGATGGTCTTAGAGATGGTATCATATCTATTGGCTAGTTCAAACAATAAATCTACATCTACAAAGACGTCTGGCACTACCAATTTAGCTAACCCTGATGTCCATGGATTTGAAATGGGAATAGGACCATCACTATTTTTATGAAAGTAATTGAAAAGATGGTATCTTGAAACATCAGGAGTCTTAAAATCTCTACAATATGTCATATCATCATCAAGGAATTCATCATTTCTCTTTTTCCCCTGATTAGGTCCTGGTAGCAGAGCCACAAATTCAATAGAGTAATTTCTTTTTTCCTTTCTGATCATCTTTGACATATCCACTCTTTCCACTGGTTGAAGCCAAACTTGCTTCTCGACTCATCTTTTCTACTTTTAAATGAACAATGTTGATCTTAAACACAAATTCTTGTTTCTCTACACTGAAACCTAGGCAATTTTGTTCTTCTTAAAGCACTAACACTTATGTAATCTTTAGCTATATATTCTAAAACATTGGTAAACTAAAATGAGAAACATTAATACTTATTTATTCCTAAGAAATCAATGCACTAGTCTATTCAATATCATGAAATTATTATTCAGTCACTAATGCCATTACTATGTGTGCTTTGCTATCAATTTTTATTAGCCATGGCATCTGAGGTTGATAGGTGATCAATTTTGAAAAAATCTAATTGGGATAATCATGAGTGCTTTTGTCAGTTTAAAAAAACCTTATCATATGTGAAATAAGCTCTATGCTTGATATGATTGGCTCACATTATTACAACTCAGCAGAATTCATACATTTTTCACAATCCTTTTGTTTTAATTTGCTAACCACTATACATCATGGTGCGAGACAAAACCCTTATAACTTTACCTTACTCTTACTAAAGTTCTCTTGGTGACCCCCCGATTGTTCTATCTCCTTGTCACTGAGAGTTAGCCTTAACTATAGTTTTATTATGAGATTTAATGTGCACCATGTGATCTAAAATCTACTGATGTAGACCTTTCATATTAACTATGCTTTCAAGTTTACTTAACCTTTTTTTTCTCTTAGAGATCACGCAACTGAAAAAACTCAAAGTCGCTAAACTTTTTGGCTTACCATGAGTTTACGTAGAGATTATGTGACCATCGTTAGATCCTCTTTAATATGACAGCTTGCATTAAATATCTCATTCATTTTGTACTTACTGCATCTATTCTAAGACTACACGACTACTATTAGGTCATCTTTAATCCAATGGCATGCACTAAATCTCTGAAGCTTTATCCTAAACTTTAGTTTGTCAGGAGACTTCACGACTGCAAGCTATCTCTAAGTCGCTAGATAATTTCCTAACCACCAGTTTGCTTTGAGAATTTATGCACACCACTGATCTTTGGGATGAATTAAACATGTGTTAGCATCTGAATCATTATCTCTGAGTCACTAGATAATCTTTGAATTTTGACTTCTATCAACAACTTAACACTGACCTTTAGATCTTTTCTCATCTACAGCCCAAATTTTCCCATTGCAAACTTCACTTAGCCTTGACTAACAATATTTTCTAACCACAGTTCATATGGAGACTTAGCAGCTAATTGAATCTCATTGTCACTGAATAAATAATCTAACTCAGGGTCTATTCTGAGATTAAGTTCCAGCATCTAGATTTTTCCTCAATCAACGGTTGTCACAGAATCTCTTAAGCTTTTACTCATCTACACTTTTCTCTTGAGATTAAAACATATCCACAAGATCATTTTGAATCTGATGATGGTCACTATATCTCAAGACATTTCACTTAACCCTTTATTTCTTCAGAGATCTTGCGACTGAATAAATATAATAACCATGCTTTAACATTGGTAAGTTTGTGAGACTTATCACCTGAAAGGAATTCGAAGTCGCCATATTATTTCTTAACTCATGAATTTATCTTGAGACCTCATGCCCACCATAGGATCAACTTGAAGATCAACCACTCATGTTAAATCTCCCAATCTTACAAAGTATATTCTTTTCCTTCTGAGATCATGCGACCAAAGCTTTACATTGAGTCTCATAACAAAAGGAATATTCAAAAAATTTTAAGAGATCACGTGACTAACTTAAAACATGAAAAAGATAACATGACTTAAAACATTAAAAGCTGGTTGGAAAAAAGTAAGTTCAAAATAGAACCAGGCTGAGAACATTTAGGGTTTTTGCATGATTTGGACAAAATATTACCTAAGGTGTGGGATTTTCACATTTTTTTTATCACTTTTAATGCTTGGAGATGATAATTTGCAATAAATTATGGTAATATACTAGACAGGTTTTTTACATTTCAGGCAAAAATAATCACTAGGGTCCAAAATTTTTATAGCAAGGCTCAAAACTGAAAAAACAACCAACAGTGGCTCTTTCTGAGGATGCTTAAATGCAAGTTTATAGAAAGAACCACAAATATCTAGGAGGAAGACCACACTTACAAACCTATTGCAATAGTAAACACACAATAGAAACAAACACACTTCTACATATAATACAAAACTAATGTGGATGGAAAGAAGAACTAATTGAAGAAAGGTTTCAAGAATTGTACATGCAATGGCAATTCAAATAATTCTAATACCTCTCTAGCTATATTTTTCAATAGATATGAATATTTTCCAAAAGTATGATGAATCATAAAAGGACCCATCCATAAGGATTCAATTTTTTTATGCTTGCCTTTATCTTCAGCTCTTACATTCCATTGAAGTACCAGATCATTAGGCTAGAGCTTCCTATTACTTTCTCTCTTGTCATATACGTATTTCATATTTTTTTGTAACTTGGCATTTTCTCTTTGAGTGTCTTTTCTTATTTCATCTAGCTCTACTAGTTGCACCATTCTTTCTTGCATTGGATCAGGGATTTCTAACTCCTCATCTTGAATGAACTTGTATACTGCAAGAAAATTATTCACAGGCATTCTGGACTGAACACCAGAAACTAATTCAAAAGGAGACTTGCCTTTTTATTTCTTCACAGTGATTCTATCTGCCCATAATGCAAGTTTCAACTTTGCATGCCATGCTCTCTTATTTTTTTCCAAAGTCTTTTTCAAAATTTGCAGAATGTTCTTATTACTTGATTCTACTTTTCCATTGGCCTATGGATGGTAGGGGGGTGAATATGACATGATAATTCCCATATTATAATAGAAATCATTAAATTCATCAGATCTAAAACACATGGCATTATCCATTACTAGTTTGATTGGAACACCAAATCTAGTAATCACATTGTTCATCAGAAAATCAGTCACCACTATTCTTGTAGCCTTCTTGGATAGAATTGCCTCAAACCACTTGGTAAAATAATTAGTCACTAGCGAAATCCAACTGTGTCGCCCCACTTGATTTCTTAGCAAACTCCTCAATGAATTCCATTCCTGACATTGCAAAAGGGGCTTCTACCACTATGGGATTTAATAATAGGGCACCTAAAAATTTCATTTTATTGGAGAATCTATGATAGGGTTCACACTTTGTAACAAAATAATGGGTATGTTTGAATAAAAAAGGTCAATAATAACCAGCCCTTAAAATCTTGTGAGATGTTGATTTTTTTGAGTAGTGTCCTCCACACATTCCAACATGCATTTCTCTTAGAATATTTTGAGACTGCCCCTTATCTAGGCACAACAATAATATCTCATCTCTATTATTCCATTGTAAATCACCTTGCAAAAAGACATATCTTTGAGCTTGTAACCTCAAGATCCTCTTCTAATTATTAGTTAAATCTTCCGTCCAGCTAGCATTTTTAAGAGAAAATAGGATATTAGCTTACCATGGCTGCATCTCAATACTTGTAACATCTTGTCCATAAGTATCAACATTATTGACTTGGACTAGATCCAAATTCTGTTTAGTCATTAGCTTAGCTAGTCCTAAGCCTCTTACCAATTTAGTAATGTGGATCTTTATGTCAAATTCCTAAATCTTGTTAATCCACTTACATCTCTTTCTAGTTACTTCACTTTGGATCAAAATATCCTTTACTGTAGCATGTGGTATATATGCATTGATTTTGGCACAGAAAAAGTAAGGTATAAATGCCTTAACTGCTTTTACTAGGGCATAAGCTTGTTTCTCCATCAATTGATAATTTAACTTAGCTACTTCCAATAAATTGCTAAAGAAAGCAAAAGGGTGTTCAAATCTTTCCTCATCTTTCTGCAACAGAATTGCAGTGATGGTATGAAAAGAAGAAAATGTAAACAATGAAAATGGTTTGGTGTAGTCAGGAGATACTAACACAAGTTCTTCTTGGATGGCTAGCTTAATTTTTTCAAATGGTAACTACGCCTCTTGATTGCATTCAAATTTCACATCTTTCTTTAACAGTTTAACTATTGGCTTAACCACTTCGGAAAAGTTTACAATGAACCTACTAACAAAGTTGATTTTTCCTAGAAATTAATGCACACCCTTTAGATTCTTAGGATCATGTACCTTCTGGATAGCTTGGACTCTTTTAGGGTCTATTCTTACCCCTTCTTTTGATACTATATACACTAAAAGATTTTCTTCTATGACAACAAACTAACATTTCTTTGGGTTTAAGGAAACTCCATATTCCAAGGCTTTAATAAATACCTTTTCTAAATGGTTACAGTGATCTTCAGCTCTCTTTGAAAATGAAGTCAAATCATCCTAATATACCATCATGAGAACATTTATAAGGTCTTTGAAAGCTACATCCATTGCGCTCTAAAAAGTTGCACCAACATTATTCAATCCAAATGGCATGCGAGCATACACATAAGTTCCCAAAGGAGTAGTAAATGTAGTCTTGAATTGTTCAGACTCCTTAACCAGTACCTGGTTATAAAAAGAAAACCCATCCATCATAGAGAATAAATCACATATAGTGACCTTCTGCAACCTAGCTTCCATATTGGGTAATCCATAATTATATTTCAATGAGCAACATTTAAGTTTCTAAAATCAACACACAATCTAATATCCCCATTTTTCTTTCTCACAAGGACTAAGTTTGACACCCATGATGAATGTCTTATAGGTTGAATAATACCTGCATCTCTTAGCTTTATTAGTTTTGTTTGCATCTTGGTGGCCAATAATGGGTTAATAGGCCTCTATTTTTTCCTAAATGGTTTCACATCCTCCTTGAGTGGGATATCATGCTAGAACAAGTCTTCTCTATAAGATTTTAAATTTTCATAAGACCAGGCAAAGACATGTTTATATTTCTTTTGCAACCTTATCAGCTTTAATCTCACATTCCTATTCAACCTTTTACCGATATAAACCTATTGAGGGGATGTATCTGATCCAAGATTTATCTATTCCAAATCTTCTATTTTAGCATTGGATTTCTAAGACATATAATCATCATTTATACTAAACATGCCCTCCAATTCAACTAATCCTTTAGGAATATGATCAGATGCTAGCTAAAAAATTTCTTGATCAAAGGAATTTTCCTTTCCATACACAACTTCTATTAAAGAGTCACAATCAATTTTTTGGCCATCATATTGATCTATACATTGAACAAAGCTATTAATGTCATCATAATCCTCAAAGACTTGCCAGTTATGAACATTATTAGGCACTGCTAGTCTATTTTTTTACTTCTATCATAGATATGCCAGCAAGAGTAACATCATTATTATTTAGAGAAACATTAGTAAGAAATTATACCATTCTATTATTTGATATTTCTACCCAAAGAATGTTAAAAGCATCAAAGAAATTTAGCCTGTCCCAGACTGCATACTTATATAATTTCAGCCTGTCATCTTTAGCAACACATTGTGATATGATCTGAGCTATGATTAATTGGGAGTCTCCATGAATTTTCAAACTTTTAATACCATTCTTAATTGCAATATCCATTCCCAATATTAATGCCTCATACTAAGCTATGTTATTGGTACACTAAAATGCTAACAGGAAAGAGTACTTAAATGTAACACCTGATGGGGAAATGAGTAACACACTAGCTCCTAATCCTTCTTTAGAGAATCCACCATCAAAGTACATCTGCCATAGTCCATCTTGTTGTAGCAACAATTCATCAATAATTGGATTTGTATTTCTCATTTGTTGTTTAATCTCTTCAACAAAAAAATTTTCCATATCAATATCTACAAAGTAATTTAATTGGTTAGGCATAACCATCTCCACCATGATAGATGAACAAGGCTCTCTATACAACTTGACCTCAGTACAATTTATAGGAATTGTTGCATATGATAAATCTAAATGCAGTCTTCCACCCACTAATGCTTCTCACAATCTTGACAAAATCATACCATAATGGATTTTTGTATCTACAAAAACTATATCCATTTTGTAGGCGGCTTCAGGGAAAGCTGACATATTTACTTCAATGTTCTTTAATGTTCCTATCACTCAAACCTCTATGTTTTCCATTGCATAACAACTTCCAGCAGGAGTAGTGACTAGAAGGCCTAATTATTTCATAACATGATAGGACATTACATTACCTACAACCCCTAAATATATCATATAATTCTTGACTAAAATATGTTTTATCATCAAATTCACATATAAAGGATCAACTGATAATGGTTCTTGGGTAATAACATTACAAATGCAAATATTAGAGATTTCTTTACCCTTTTCTAATCCTTGTACTTGTTTTTCTTTTTCCTTGACTCAAGGGACTTCCCTTTTATCATTCTTTAATGTCAATGACACTTCTTGTTGATTTCTCATAGGAGTATCATCTATCCCTTTTAATAGTGCAAGTGCAGCTTCCTTATGCTCTTTTATTTCTAGCATCTCCATCAGTGGGACTAAAACCTTCATTTGTGTAAGAGCATGTTTCATGTCAAACATGAGCAATTCAGAGGAGATATCTACTGATGAACTATAACTGATTGAATGTTTGAAGATGTTAAGTTGATGATCATGCAAGGCATAAATTAGTTAATGTATTGTATTGTCATTGATGTCAACTTGATATAATCTATATGGTCATGGACACAATGCTAAAGACTTCAAAGAACTGATGAATAAAAGGTTGTACTATCAGTAATGCATAAAAGTTAAGTATTCATAGAGTGATTGTATACACCGATGGAGTGCACACCGATGGATAGAGTAAAAGAGAAAAGTCACAGTGTTACCCAACAAGAAAAAGCACAGCATTACCGATGAGAAAAGTCATAGTGTTTCCCAACGAGAAAAACACAGTGTAACCTAGTGGACAAAATTATGGTCTTTCCCAATGGATAGAGATCCTGAACACAACTAAATTCACACCGATGGAATAGTCAATTGTCACCGATGCCTAACTGAAGTATTGACCGATGAAACAAAGAGTTCAGAAATGAAAAAAATGCTTAGCTATCAAGAGCTAAATATAGACTTAACTAATACTTATCATTATTTTAATCGACAAGATAAAGACAGAGATAATTAAAGGATTTAAAGCTTCTTTGTCCAGTTGGCAAGAAGATCTCTACGAGATTAAACTGGAGTTTTTCTTTAAATCAAAGTAGCGAGAATTGTGGATCATTCCAAGAGTCAAGAAAGTCAAGAAATGGTGAAATCATGTCTATTTAAGAAACAATGTTATTAATTATGAATAAGGGGAGTGACAAGAGAATAGATACTAAATAGGTTTTGAAGGAGAAGAAATTCTTCATTCAGACCTGATCAATCAAGCTGAGGTTAGAGCTAAATTCTACAGACACTGATGAATAGTGATACAACATCACAAAGAAGAATAGTGTGGAGCAAAGGTATTTAATTGATAACATTGATCAAAAAGGTAATGCACTTACAATAGATCTAAAAATATGCAATTCTAGTTGTATATGTGAATAGATCACTTTACTGTTTCAGTTTAACCATTGAAGCATCAAGTCTTTTAACCGAGCAAGACTTAAAAGTCTTTTGTAATTGACATACATCCCAAGGAGTATCAAAAAGTTTGATCATACAAAGTATCATTAGATATGCTCAATACCCATTGCTAGGCCAAGTGAGTCTTTGATCAAGGATGGTAGCATTAGATGCTAGGTACTAAGTGACAAACTATCTATTTAAATTCTCTAACAAGGTCACACCTAACAATGTGTTTGTAACATTTAATAGGGTTGGCTCTTAACCGAACTCACTTTAGAAGAGTGAAAATTTGGGGTACCAGTCCCAGTGGTTTTTCCCTTAATAGGGTTTCCACATTAAAAATCCATGTGTCATGTGTTTATGAGTCATTACTTTACTATTTTGCATTTAACATAAGTAAATTTGGATTGATTGGTATACACTAGTTATTTATTGTGTTTTGGTAAATAGAAAGACATCTTATCGGTAAAAATACAGAAGAAGGTTTTACAAAGCATTATGAGAAGTAGAAATTTGATATAAGTATTTCAAGGCATTCATCTTGTAGGACTAAGTATAACTAGAGGCTTAAAAGTGGTAATAAGTTTTAAGGGTTGATATAAGGATTAATTTTTGAGGCCACTATTTCACCCCCCCCCTCTTAGTTATTACTAAAAATTGGTACCAGATCTTGTGTGCTTAGAAGGAAGGTTTCAAGACCTAAGCTAAAGATCACAAGATGAACAGAAAAGATGTGCCCAAGTTGAACAAAGACAAATTTGCTTCATGGAAAAGTAGAATAAGACTCCACTTATTAGGTATTGGAAATGATGTTACTCAATACTTAGATAGTGAATATGTGTTTCCCATAGGAGCAGCCATAGTTGAACAAATGAGAGAGAAGCATGAGCACAACTGCATGATGATAGAACTTGCTTCCTCACTCTCCGATGCTGAATTTGAAGATGTCAAAGCATGCACAACTGCAAAGAATATGTGGGACAAATTAAAGCTTGTACATGGTGGTGATAAGAATGTTCTGAGAGCCAAGGAAGAAAGCCTTAGAGGAAATTTTGATGATCTCAGAATTAAAGGAGGCGAAAACATCACACAATACAACATAAGAATCAAAGAGGTAGTCAATGCTATCTGAGGAGTTGGAGGTGTACTAGATGAAGATACAGTGGTAAGTAAAATTTTAAGAACCTTACTGCCTACTTATGCTATTAGAGCATCTTCCATACAAGAAATGAGAGAAATACTCTAGATAGTTTTATTGGAAGACTGATTTCATTTGAGATGAATAATTTTGACAATAGTGTCTTACCAAACATAGAGTCTACATTCAAATATTCTTTGAGAATAAGTAAATCATGTCATAAATACACTATGAGAAAATATAGTGATAGTGAAAGTGAAGAAGAATATCTTGATAAAATTTAAGCACTTATGGAAAGAAGAATGCAGAGAGGCAAAGGTAAATAAAAAGGTAAATTACCACTTGTTTGTTTTAATTATAAAGAGATTGGACACTTTGTTGCAAGATGTCCTAACAGAAGAAAAGATGACAGAAGTAATGAAAGGCCATTTTAAAAGAAGTTTGATAGATGTTATTATCCAAGCAACTGAAAATTAGAAAGAAAAGATATCTGAGACTACAAGGACAAAGGAAATAAGGCTAGTTACCTAGATAAATGCAAAGATCAAGATACTGACACTGAATCTAATGAGGACATCAAGATGGTTTTTGTGTTAGTAAAAGATGATTCAGATGATGATGAAGAAAGGTATGTAGAAACTGCACTCATATCTAAAGTTGGTAAAAATGATGTCTAGATCATAGATAGTGGTTGCACTAAACATATGACCAGTGACAAACAAAATTTTGAGACTTTTGAATAATACAATGGTGGTTCAGTAAGAATGGGTAATGATACACCTTGTCCAGTTGAAGGTAGAGGAACTATAATGTTGAATAACATGATAAAATGTGAAAATGTTTATTGGGTGAAAGGATTGAATTATAATCTATTGAGTGTTTCTTAGTTAAATAATTTAGGTCATAGAGTAGCATTTGAAAATAAGAAGGCAAAGATCTTCAATGAATCAAGAAAGATGATTGGTACCAGTGAGTAGACAAAAGGTAACTTATTCTATCTGAATGATACTGACACCACTTGCTTAATGGCTAGAAACAAAGATATATGGTTGTGGCACAAAATATTGTGTCATGTAAACTTTGATAACATGATAAAGATAAGAAAAAGGAGAAATGTAAGAGGGTTACTGATGATGACTAAGCCTGACAATATCATGTGCAAAAATTGTTGAAAAGATAAGATGACAAAGTCTAGTTTCAAAAGCAAAACCCATACATCTGATGCCATTCCATAATTACTCCATACTGTTCTATGTGGACCCATGAGGACAAAGAGTTACTATGGTGATAGATATTTTATTCTCTTTGTTGATGATTACTCTAGAATGATGATAGTTATGTTTATAAAAGATAAATCAGAAGCATTCAAGATGTTTAAATGGTACAAAGAAATGGTAGAAAAACAAAGTGGTAAGGAATTAAAATGCTTAAGATCAGATAAAGTAGGGGAATTTATTTCAGATGAATTCACTAACTTTTTTAATGAGCATGGAATCAAAAGACAGGTCTTTGCACTGAGAACACCACAACAAAATGGAATTAGTGAAAGAAGGAACAGATCCATTGTTGATTGTGCAAGGACACTGATGATAGAGAAAGGCATCACCCTAATATTCTGGAGGGAAGCTTTCAATACTGTTGTTTACACATTAAATAGAGTACAATTTAAGAAAGACACCAAGAGGACACCCTATGAGCTATGGTATGGTCACACACCCAATGTAAGTTACTTCAAAAATTTTGGTAGTTAATGTTATATCTTAAGAGATTATAGAAATGGAAAGATTGACTCCAAAAGTGATGATGGAATCTTTCTAGGGTATTCCACCAACAGAAAGGCTTATAAATGTCTAAATAAAGCCTCTAACAAAATTGTTGAAAGTGCAAATGTAAAGATAGATGAATTTGCAAAGAAGAATGAAAAGGAAAGTACAAAAGAAATAGAGGACTACAATAGGTTTGTTTACAATGAAGAACCTGATACTCTAGCCGACCAACAATGTATAGCTCCCGAGCAACAGATCATTGCACCCGAGCATCAGGCTGCAAATACCAACAATTAGGATATTGCTCAAGGTGATGTGCCAAGTGATGGAGATAAGAATGAAGGACATAATGATGATAGAGATGATAGAAAAAAAATTGAACCTGTACTTTCCAGATATGTCAGAAGGAACCATCCATAGAACAAGATCATAGGAGAGAAGAAGGCTAGTATGAGGACCAAAAGTAAGTATCTAAACAAAAGATGTCTTATTTGTAATTTTGAGCCAAAATATGTCAATGTTGCACTTGATAATGATGAATGGATTAGTTCTATGAACAAAGAGATTGAGAAGATTGAGAAAAACAAGACATGGACACTTGTACTGAGACTAGATGACAAGAATTTCATCGGTACAAAATGGATATTCAGGAATAAACTAAATGAGAATGGAGAAGTCATCAGAAACAAAGCAAGACTAGTATGCAAGGGGTGTGCACAAGAAGAAGGGATTGAATATGGAGAAACCTTTGCACCGATTTCTATGCTAGGAGTGAGAATATTACTTGCTTATGCTACATATAAAGGATTCAAGGTATACCAAATGGATGTCAAGTATGCATTCCTAAATGGAATACTTGACGAAGAGGTATACATTGAGCAACTAGAAGGGTTTGTTGATCAAGACAAGAGGAACATGGTATGTAGACTACAAAAAGCCTTGTATGGATTGAAGCAAGCACCCTAATCCTGGTATGAAAGAATTCATTCCTATCTCATAAGTATTGGATTTGTAAGGACTAGTGAAAACAATAATCTTTATTTGAAGGAAGATATTGATGCTAACATTTTTATTGCTGAAATATTTATTGATGAAATCATATTTGGAGGCAATTATATGCTATGAAAATCATTTGAAAATGAAATGAGAAAAGAGTTTGAGATGTCTATGTTTGGAGAGATCGAGTTCTTTCTTAGTCTACATATCATGCAACAAGATGAAGGCATTTTCATTACACAATCCAAATACATCAAGGAAGTGCTAAAAATATTCAAGATGGAAGATTCCAAACCAGTTGGAACACCGATGGAAACTAGATGTAAGATGACAAAGGAGGACAAGTCAACAGAGGTAAATCAGATTTTGTACATATCTATGATTGTAAAACTCGTGTATATTGTACATACTAGACCAGATATTTCACATGCAATAGGAATAGTTGCAATATTTTTTGCTAATCCCAGGGAATCACATATGACTGCTATAAAATGAATCCTAAGATATCTGAAGAATATAGAGGAATATGGCTTATGGTATAGAAGAGAAGGCAAATTTGAACTTAAGGTCTTTATCGACGCTGATTGGGCTGGAAACATTGATGACCAAAAGAGCACAACTGGAGGATCATTATTTATGGGTGATAGACTTGTCACATGGATCAACAAGAACCAAGGATGAATCTCTCAGTCTACTACATAAGTAGAGTATGTTGCTTCTACTGCAAATTGCTCAAACATTGCATGGATCAAACAATTATTGGAAGGTATGCATATGAAAATTCTTGAACTAGTAATTATATATTGTGACAATACCAGTGCAATAAACATTTCCAGGAATCCATTCATGCATGCTAAAACAAAGCATATTGCCATCAAGTATCATTATTTGAGAGAACAAGTTCAAGCAATGGAAGTGGTACTTGAGTATGTTCAATAAAAGGAATGATTAGCTAATATCTTCACCAAGCCACTTCCCAAGGATGCATTTGAGTACTTGAGAAAGAGACTAGGGGTCAGACCCTTGTCTACTAGTCAGTAAAATGACTAGAAGGATGCATCAACCTACATATTATCATAATATCATTCATGTGGATGGAAGAAAAGAGATGGACTTCAAAGATAAATCTATACACAACAAGGTATTTATCTACTCCGAGCACTAGAGTTATTGTATTGCTGATGGATTGGGAAATTCAAGGAGTATATTATGGATAGAAAGGACTATTTGGCATTACTGTCAAATATTTTTTTGGCATTGATGTCAAAGGGAGAGATTATATCCATTATCACACAAGGAGAGATTATATTCATCACATTATCCAAAGGGAGAGATGTAACTAGAAAGGGAGAGTACATACAAAATGAGAGAATTGTTGAAAAAAGACATAAAAAGAAGAGAAAAGCCAAAGGGAGAGAGTTTTACACCAGAGAAGAACACATCACATCAGAAGAAGAAATATTATACATCTATCCAATGAAGGGATTGAAAATAGAGAGAGAGCTACAAGAATAAAATCTAAGCTATATAAGCTTACAGAGGACCAAATATTTGTATCGATTATAGTGCATAAGATTGGTAGTTTGATGAACTTCAATTGTTATGTTTCATATTGTATTAGTGATAATATAGTGTGATAATGTAGTGTGTTTCCATCAATGCCAAAGGGAGAGATTGATGAACTATAGCTGATTGAATGTTTGAAGATGTTAAGTTGATGATCATGCAAGGCATTAAATTAGTTAATGTATTATATTGTCATTTATGTCAACTTGATATAATCTATATGGTCATGGACATACTGCTAAAGGCTTCAAAGAATCGATGAATCTAGGCTATGCTATCAGTAATGTATAAAAGTTAAGTATTCACAGAGTAATTGTATATAGTGACGGAGTGCACACCAATGGACAAATTAAAAGAACAAAGTCATAGTGTTACCCAATGAGAAAAAGCACATTATTACTGAAGAGAAAAGTCACAGTGTTTCCCAATGACCAAAGCACAGTCTAACCCGACAAAAAAAATTACAGTGGTGCCCAACAGACAGAGATCTTGAAGACAACTAAAGTCACACCGACAGAACAGTCAATTGTCACTAAAGACTAACTGAAGTATTGACCGATAGAAGAGAGAGTTTAGAAATAAAAAAAATGCTTAGCTATCAAGAGGTAAATATAGAATTAACTGATACTTATCATTTTTTTAATCGACAAGATAAAGCCAGAGATAAGTAAAGGATTTAAAGATGCCTTGTCCAGTTGGCAAGAAGATCTCTATGAGATTAAACTAAAGTTTTTCTTTAAATATAAGTGGCGAGAATTGTGGATCACACTAAGAATCAAGAAAGTCAAGAAATGGTGAAATCATGTCTATTAAGAGACAAGCTTATTCATTATGAATAAGGGGAGTGACAAGATTATAGATGCTGAAGAGATTCTGAAGGAGAAGAAAGTCTTCAATCAAGCTGAGGAAAGAGATAAATTTTGTAGACACCAATGAACAATGATACAATATCATAGAGAAAAATAGTGTGGAGCAAAGGTATTAAATTGATAACATTGATCAAAAAGGTAATGCACTTACAATAGATTAGAAAATCTGCAATTCTAGCTGTATATGTGAACAGATCACTTTATTGTTTCAAGTTAACCATTGAAGCATCAAGTGTCTTAACTGAGTAGGACTTAAAAGTCTTTTGTAATTGAGATACATCCCAAGGAGTATCAAAAATTTTGATCATACAAAGTAGCATTGTATATGCCCGATACCTATTGATAGGCCAAGTGAGTGTTTGATCAAGGATGGTAGCATTAGATTCCAGATACTAAGTGACAAACTATCTATTTAAATCCTCTAACAAGGTCACACCTAATAGTGTGTTTGTAACCTTTAAAATGGTTGGCTCTTAACTGAGCTCACTTCAAAAGAGTGAAATTTTGGGGTACCGATCCTAGTGGTTTTTCCCTTAATAGGGCTTCCATGTTAAAAATCCATGTGTCATGTGTTTATGAGTAATTACTTTACTGTTTTTCATTTCACATAAGTAAATATGGATTGATTGGTATATACTAGGTATTTACTGTGTTTTGGTAAATAGAAAGACTACTTATCGATAAACATACAAAAGAAGGTTTTACAAAGTATTCCGACAAGTAGTAATTTGATATAAGTATTTCAAGGCATTCATCTTGTAGGACTGAGTATAACTAGAGGCTTAAAAGTGGTAATAATTTTTAAGGGTTGATTTAAGGATTAATTTTTGAGGCCACAGATTCACCCTCCCCCCTCTTAGTTATTACTAACATCACCTACCTTTATACTTATCTTGGATTTATCATTATCTATTGGCTTTTCTTTTATTTCTTCTCTCTCTTTCTGATCAGAAGAAGGCTGTGTTTGTATTGGGATTTTATTTTCTTTATTCTCCTTGACGAGAGAATCTACAACAATTTTTTTTTTTGGGGGGGGTCTCTTATGATGTATGTAAGAGAAATTTTACCTTGAGTACACTCCACTCTTTTGTTTCTCATATTATAAGCATTCTTAGCCTTATTCATCACTGCAATTGTCAAGGATTTCCTTTCTTCATCACTGGGTAATCTGAAAGAGGAATTCTTGTCATCACCCACTGCATTGATAGCTCTCTGTGATGTAATACCAGTATTATATTTTAAATCATAACTCACTTGAGGCTGATATTCTAAATATTTTTTATCTTTTTTTGCTCATTTCTTGAATAGGTTCACTTGTATCAGGATAGCATGGATAAGGATTCTTAACAGTGAACATATTTACAACAGAGTTTCCTTGTTCAAGACCAAACTGTTCATTTTCCTCACCCATTTGATCGGCTAAGGCTTGGGTAACTACACATTGATATGAAGAATGAGGCAATTTCCAAGTAGTGCACCAAGGAGTATTTTCTACATAATTTGTGTTATTCCTTTTCAGGAGGTCAGGATTTTCTCTAGAATTTTGGTTTTCTTGGTTCTCAGGGATTGACTTACAATATTTCTAGTTTTTTTTGTATGGGTAATCCCTCAAGTTAGGCTATTTTTCAAACCTTTAGTTTTGATACCTATTATCATGATAACTCCTATCATTTTTATCCATTTTGGCAGTGAGATCCTTCACTACACTCACTAATTTTTTCACTGTGCCATCTTCCTTGACAAGTTTACTCACTTTTCCCTTTTCTTTCCAAAGTTTTCCATCCTCTCTTTTTCCTAATTTCCCTGAGGCTCACCTATTACTTTCAATGTATATTGTTGTTTTATAGGCATCTCTCAAAGTTATTGGGTTCTTATCTCTAATAAGATAGGACATTTTCTCATCAAATGCATTAAATTAAGTGGCCAAACATACTTCCTCATCTTGCCTTAACACTTGGAAAAGTTTGTACATAGCCTTTTGTAACCTATTGTTAAAATCTAACATGCTTTCATTTGGAAATTTATTGATATTATTAAATTCATTCAACATATAAATAGAGTTTACATATTCTATATATTGTTCCCTAAAAGATTTAATAAATTCATCCCAAGATGCTATGCTATTATTTGGCAAATTTCTAAACCAATCTCTAGCATCTTCAATCAAAGATTGAACAAAAAACTTCATGATAACATCTTCATTTTTTATTTCAAAATCAGCTATCTTGTCAGTGAAAGATTTCAAGTGTTCTTCACAGGTAACAACATTATTTCCTGTAAACTTAGGGATCTTGTCTCTTACCTCATTCAGAATCACATTAGGTTGACTGGGAATGCCATCAAAGAAAAGAGCTCTATATCTGTCCAGATGAACTTGTCTTCTTTGGAAATTTCCCAAAGCATTGTTTCTAGTTGGTCCAATTGCACCACATTGATTTTGGGTTTGCTGAAAGACTCCTTGTTTTAGACCAGAGCTTTGAGTGTCTAGACCAGAATTAGCATGTTGAATACTTGGACCAGTACCACCTGGTGGATTTTGAACATTAAGACTAGTACTATGTTGGTTTTTTTTTTTGTGTCCCAGTATTGACAGGGACAGAACTACTAGCAGTGGTATTTGTATTAGCATGAAAAATAGCTATCCTCATGTTCATGTCAGTAGCAATAGCCTCTAACTCTAGCTTTTCTAATTGCTTGGCCAGGTCTTCTTTAGTCTTCTTGGCTTGCTCAAGTTGCACATCAACTTGAGACATTCCTACATGAATAATCTTACTTTGTTTAGACTCATTGATAGTTATGCTAATATCCTTCTACTTACCTTTGTCAGGGACATATTTGTTTCTTACTTTGAGCTTTGTATTTTTCTCAATTTCTTCTGGGAGTAGTTGTCTTATGAAAGGTCCTTCCTTTGTAAACTCATCTTTATTAAAGTTTTCTCTCTTACTTGCAACTTGTTTTATTAAGGCTTAAAAGTCACCAAATAAATATTTGCCTAGATTTTTACCCTCTTTGTTCAAACTCTTAGCCTTTTGCTCGTTCCTTCTTGTTTCTGCCAAGAGTTCTTCTCTCTCAATTAACAAGTCATAGAGCTATTGTTCATGCCTCCTTCTAGCTTGAGCAATTTATAATTATTTCTCTTTCTTTCTCCTTCCCAGAGCTAAGAATTCCTCTCTCAATTTTTTAGAATCATAGGATGTTGTCTCAGCAGCTGATGTTTCCCCTAGTTGCTCAAGATTTTCTTCTACAGGGAAGAATCCTGCATCTTTCATTTCTCCCTCTTTGAAAGGGTTAAAAGTTGCATCATCCTTATAAGGAATCATTAGCTTTTCTTTTTCTGAACTTTCAAATGAGGTTGACCTTGTCTCAGGGATAGGGGTCTTCATTCTACCTTTTGATTTTCTTGGGGAGTCCTGACCTAGTTCACCCTTCTTGGACCAATGTTTCTTTCCAGGGGTAGGGAGCTCTTCTTTGATATACTTTTCAAGATTAGCTCTAAAATAGGACCTAGTATTTATTTGCCTACTCATTTTAAAATAAGGCAAGACTTCTCAATACTGTTATATGAAAATCACACTAGAATGCACAAAGTTAGAGTCGCCACCCAAAACTAGTGTGGGAATAAAAAGATAAAATTTTCAAAAATGTGGAGCAATAAAAGAATTAGTCAATTTTAGACTTTAGAACCTTATTGGTGAAATCCACTTCTCTTAGATACTTCAAATAAACTCAGAAGTGGATCAAAATTAATTGAAAGGATGTTGTACTAGAAAATCTAGGGCAGACTAAATTATGTTTTCTTAAACTAGTCCCCACTAGATTTGTCAATTTGTTAGCACTTATTCATGTAGAATCACAATATAGCTTATCAAGCATGACTCTCAGATTCCCAATTCTTGATTCATACAGGGAAAAGGCTAATTAACAAGGATATGATCCTTCTACACTTTGAGCTCCACTAACTCAGGCGGGTGTACCTTCACTAGATTACTACTTCTTAGTAACTTTAATAGTGGATTAGAGATCACACATTGATTTGCTAATTATCTTTTACTATGCCAACTGATAAAACATCCAATAGATGACTGTAATCAACTTGATACAGATCTTAACAAGCCAAACTATAATCATAATTATAGAAAATAACAGTGAGATAAGAATTTTCATCCTTCTTCCTTTTAGAGTTTTGACTCAGGAAGGCTAACCTTTTGATTATCTCTTTAAGGAATCACAGACTAAATTATATTACTTAATACAACCTTTTAAACTTATAAATTCTCTATGACAACAAAGTAAATGACTGTTTGTCTTTATGTTGATGATGAATATCTGCTAATCAAACCCTAGACCAGTGCCTTATTATTGGGAAAAGAGTCAAATGAGATGTAAATCCAAAACAAACTAATTAATGGAAATACAACATACAGTTCAGATAGAATGCCTTACAGACTACCTTTTCATTCCCACACCCTTGTTATCAAATTCTCACACTGATATTTATCCCTCTGGAATCAATCACAAGAATTACTCCCTCCTTCAAAGAAAATTATAAGTAATTTGCACAGTTACCTTATAAATGGTATGTTCAATATGCCCTACAAATTAAACATACAAGAGCACAAACATAAATATAAGAAGACAACAAAAATATAGAATAGGAAACTACACTGTATTTTATTAATATAATGTTGCTTCAATATATTCAAAGAATAAAAGCTTAATAACACATATAAAATGAGAAGTCTGCCTCATAGTTCTGTATTTCACCATCTTCTCTAAAATATTACAACTTTATATATATACAGGGCTAGCCATCTTGTAATCCTTAAATATTAAGGATGTAACAAGCTTCATATGTCTATACCTATGTCTATGGTTTTTGTACCTATTTAAGAAAGACACAACACTTCAATAGATCATTGCATTAGCAAAAAAGGGGTTAGATAAGCATATGAATCCACTAAAATTGACCTATTGGTTTCTAACTAGGAAGAGTATGAAAAACAACATAATAGCCCTCAAATTATGCCTCTTTCAGTGACATATACATCCTAGCATGAAATATTTGAGTTAAAAAGAGTAAACTATCTAAATAACATGGATTCTATCTCTAACAAAGCATGAAACTAACAATACATAAACATGAAACATGAAATATGATATGAGTCTAGGTTTATTCTAACAACATAACAATGCAATTTTAATCTAAGATGAAGGCTTATTTGTGCTCAAAAACCCCTTCTATTTATAGAAGAATGAGGAGAGAGAGGGGGGGACAAGGTGCATTAATGAGTTAAAAAACTCATTAATGGTGTGTAAGAAGAAATAAATACCAAAGGCATTTAATAGGCATGGGGGAGACATGGGCTTAAGGAATCTTCATTAATGATGCATTAATGAGAGCCTTAAAGAAGCATGGGAAGGGTGTAAGAGAGTGGCTTGAGAAAGTGGACTTGAGGGAAGGAATCTTGAGATTCCTTGACTTTGTCAAGTGGGTGGAGTCCTTAATCACTCCCTAATGGAATGTGACGACATTAGGAGGTGGGTTAGGATGAATTTAGGATTAGAATTAGATTAGCATGGGGTGACTGGGTTGGGATAGGTTTGAACCCAGAGTCAAAGTGGTTGAAGTGGGCTAGGTTAGGGTTTAGAGGAATATTAATGAAATGAATTAAATTTATTTAAT
This sequence comes from Thuja plicata, assembly GCA_018584345.1. Lineage (NCBI taxonomy): Eukaryota > Viridiplantae > Streptophyta > Pinopsida > Cupressales > Cupressaceae > Thuja > Thuja plicata. The sequence goes on along the minus strand of MU226426.1, from coordinate 1,355,988 downwards.
TCATTCAAAAATAGGATATTAATTATTTAAACAATTAATTTCTTTTTAATAATCAATAGGACTATAGCCAATTTAATTAAATTAATTAGGCTAGGGGAATGGGTTAATTTGCAAGTGAATAATTGATTTAGGAGTTTATTTAATTTCTTTATGATTAAATACTATAGCCATGTTTTGAATTTGTCTTGTTTTAATTGATTTGAATTTATTTGAATTGTATGGATGTAGTAGTTAATATAATTTAGTGATAAAAATCACCTAGGAAATTAAATTGGTTTCAAAAGAATTATGCCAAGAAGTAATAGGGTCGTTTGGACATAATTGGGGGTATGATCATACTTAGGGAAAGTAGGGTCTATAGTCGGAACAGACCAAATCCAGGTGGTTACATTTTCCCCTCTTTGAATTGATGTTCGAACAACACATTGATTCAAAGAAAGTTTTTGATTTTGACTTCAAAAATATTGAGAATTTCGCTCATGATCAAATGAAATGCCTAATGAGATCAGTCTCGCACTTGATCGAACTAAATTGATATAATTTTATTTGAACCTCGTTGTCATCCAAAGGTCAATAAAATATTTTTAAAGATACCAATTTTGAACTTGGTTGTCATCCAAAGATTGATAATACTGATTCTAAACTTGGTCGTCATCCAAAAGTGAGTAAGAAGTTGTCGGGAGCTTAATAAGAATCTTTTAAAATGAGGAAACACAAGATATCCAGGTTATGAGAACCAAAGCTTTCTATCCAATAGTTTTGACTTAGTCAAGGAAACTGTCATGCCCCTAGTTTGTGTGATAACAAAGTCATTTTAATATTGTTTCAAGCAAAAATTTAATTGATGATAGTGTGATCATACCCCCTCAGGAATGAAATCAAAGGAAAAGAATAAAATCCCTTTGTTGAAATGATGTATCACTTGAAAGAAGTGGTAGGATGAGAAAGAATGGAATAGAAGAAGTGAAAAAGGGGGTGTATTTAAGAGTAAACACACAAGAACCAAGTTAATTACATGAAAATGTGAGTTCAATTTTGTTCCCGATTGATCAAAGATTTTGGGAACCATGGATATGTAAATATCTTGGATTTCAGATGAATTAAAAATAGAAAGGAGTTTGAGCTAAAATCCTTATGTTTTACTTTCAAAAAAATGCATTATGCAATCTCTAAATGCATCTATATGCAAACTCTTAAGACTTGTCACTGATTTGCAGATTATTGCAGCTTTTTATCATCATTGGCCGCTTTTTAGAATAGATACCACCTAATAGTACAACCATCACTAATACCCACTGATATTATGAAAGTATGAATACTATTTTTTATTGGAATGTCAGAAATAGACTTAGGTATCTAGGAATAGAAGCCAGGATGACAAGATATTCACCTTCCTTTTAATATACCAGATTCTATGTAAGGCAAGAAATTGGACCCGCAATGACCTTGAAAATTCATATCCTTAGGTACATTATGCTTCGTATACCTTAGCGAGAATCTGATCCTTTTTTAGAAAACAAACAAGGAAATTGTGTCAACCTCACCATAGTTTACACATATTGAAGATCGAGATATATGTGGCTATCCACCCATAGTGGCAACTCTTACCATAAACACCCAAGTTAGCTGAAATTTATAGGATCATTTGGAACAATCACCATATGCAGAAAACCAAGAAAACATTATGCCCCCTTGTCCTTGTGACTCTTTGTCTTTGAATAGAAATCATGGAGTAACTTGGAAGACATAACAACAATCAATTGTGAATCAGTCAAATAAAATTCATAACTTCTTAGATGCCCCCAGTGAAAACATCATGGGTACATAAAATAGTTATAATTAAACCAAGATCAAACTATTTTTAAGTAGTATTGATAAATACTATTGATTCATTTTTCAAGCGCAGTAGAGATTCAACAATCAAAAAGTAGGAATTCAAGCAAATAGGTGTTCCATGTTTGTGTACATCATTATTCCTATTTGCAATCCTAGGTGAGTCATAGAGACACCATTCATGGTAGCGCAATTTTTGTGTCATCCTTGTGTCATGAAAGTGATAGTGGTAGTGAAAGTATCGAGAAGGAATCATATCAAAAGACAAACCATCCTATCAAGACTTAGTGGATGCAACCTATCAGACTAGCAAAGATGCCCCCAATGCAAAATGACTTGATCATAAGACAGAAATGTAGACAAATCCCAAGCAAGGATAAGATAGTTGTTTAGGAAACAAAGTCAACATTTTAGCATAGGTGTAGTTCTGAATGCTTAGTATTAGTGATGCTTTGATAGATGGAGTGCAGAACACAAGTGATTCCTGATTGCTAGGTTTTCACCACTTGGCAAGATCATTTCTTTCTTTTTGCTACCAAGATGCTTGTTTTACCAAGTTGTCATCAAGGCACTTTTTTTTCTTTTTCATTTTTTTTGCTATTTTTATTTTTTGAATGTTTTTGGTAGTATCAAGGTGCATGTTTACCAGGTTTTCACCAAGGATACCTTTTTTCAGGACTTTTCCCATAGTTTTTTGGTTTTCTTTAGTATCAATTTTTTGATTGTTTTTGGTATTTTCTGAGGACTATTTATTGTAAAGTCTCTGCTAGTTGAACATCAAGCGTAGAACCACTTAAAATGTAGAGTATTGATAGGATTTGGAAGAACATCTCCCTCAGGTGTAGATAATTGATAAGCTTTAGGCCCAAAAGTAGCAGTGATAACATAAGGTCCCAACTAATTAGGTTCAAAATTTCCTTTTTGCTCTCGGTTAGGCTAGTTTTTAGGATTCTCTTTTAAGACAAGATCTCCCACTTCAAATTTTCATGGTTTGACCTTCTTTTTGTAGCCTTTAGACATATATTCTTGGTACACCTTCATATGGTTGAATGCCTTTTGTCTACACTCATCTAGTAGGTCCAAAGAATTCACCCTATCGATGCAGTATTTCTCATTAGTAACAAGACCTTGTAAAGATATCCACAAGGATGGGATTTCAACCTCAATAGGTAGTATTGCTTCAGAACCATAGACTAGAGAGAATGGCATGGCTCTAGTTGGTGTTCTGATGCTTGTTTTGTAGGCCTGTAGTGCCGAATTCAGTTGTAGATTCCAGTCTCTGCCAGACTTACTTACAGTTCAGTGTAGAATTTTTAGAATATTTTTTTTAGATGCCTCAGCTTGTCCATTACCTTGAGGGTAATAGATTGAGGAGTAGTGTTGAGTGATGTGGAACTGTTCACAAAGGTCATTGTCTTGATTTTTAAATTTTCGCCCATTATTTGTTACAATTGAGGAGGGTATCCCATATCTACAGATAATGTAGTTCAAAATGAACATAGCCACCTATTTGCCAGTGGCTTTGATTAGTGGCACGACCTCGACCCACTTTGTAAAATACTCAGTGGCCATAATGATGAACTTGTGTCCATTTAAAGAATTAGGATATATTTTTTCAACCAAGTCAAAGGCCCATTTATAATATGGCCAATGTCTAATGAAAGGTATAAGTTCTTGGGCAGGAGCATGGATGAGATTTCCATGTGGCTGAAAATTATGACATGTTTTTGAAAAGTGGATAGAATCTTTTTCCATGGTAGGCCAGTAATAGAAAACTCTGAGAAATTTCTTAGCTAGTGAAAAGTCATTTGAATGTGATCCCATACACCTTCATGGACTTCTTTTAATGTGAGATCAGACTCTTTAAGTTCTAAACACCTAAGAAGTGTACCATAAAGACCTTGCTGATATAAGTTATTACTTACAAGGACATAACACGATGTTGTCTTAATCAAGGCTCTCTTCTCATTTCTAGATAGATTGTTAGGAATAGTTTTGTCAGTGAGATAGGCAATGATATTGGCATACCGAGATTGGTATGGGGTGTTAAAAGCACAAAATAATTGGTATTCAGGGGTATCAAAGCCAGGATAAGAGAGTTCTTCCACCAAGAAGTCATAGAGGAACTGATGTTCCTCTAGTTGTAACATGGATGCCAATGTAGCCATAGCATATGTAGCTTTGTTCTCTGTTCTAGGTATTTGCTGGAATGTTATGAAGACAAAGTATTTCTTTAGGTCATCAACCAGTCTCTTGTAGGGTAATCTCCATCTACTTGATTTATAACGAGTTGGGAATCACCGTGCATGTGTAACTCTACAATCTTCCATTCCATGGAAAGCTTAAGACCATTGACCAATGCCTCATATTCTGAAATGTTGTTCGTGGATGGGAAAATCAATTTGTAAGACTTGGGTATCTTGTAGCCTTGATGAGTTATGAATAGAACTCCTACCCCAGAGCCTTGTCATGTGAAAGAACCATCAAAGTACATCTTCCATGGGTACTTAGTTAGATGCATAGTTATTTAATTAGGGAATTCAATCCTTAGAGGTTCATCATCTTGAAGCGGTGAATCAGCTAGTTGATCTGTGAGGACTTGTCCTTTAATAGCCCTCCTATCTACATACTCAATGTCAAATTCACTTAGGATGAGGACCCACTTTTCTAGATGCCCTGTAAACATTTTTTTTCTCAGGAGGTACTATAAAGGATCGATCTTAGCAATGAACCTTACTATATGAGAGAGCATGTAGTGTCTCAATTTTTGTGATGCGAAGATGACTGCTAAGCATGCTTTTTCAATAATGTTGTAATTGAGCTCATAGGAGACTAGTGTTCTACTGATGTAGTAAATAGCTCTTTCTTTGTTCATTTCATCCTCTTGTGCTAGTAACACTCCTAGTGATGTAGTTGTAGCTAAAATATACAGAAGTAATGGATTTCTATGAATAGGTGTCATAAGAATAGGAGGATTAGCCAAGTACCCTTTTAGTTTTCTGAAGTTGGCTTCACAGTGCTCATCCCATTTGAAGGTGACCCCTTTATGTAGTAATTTGATAAAGGGTTGTGCTCTATTAGCAATTTGTGACATGAACCTCCTTATTAATTGAAGTCTCCCTTGTAACTTCCTCATTTGATTGATGTTGCATGGAGTCATTTCTATAATAGCTTTCACCTTTGCGAGATCTACCTCAATTCCCTTTGCTGAAACTATAAACCCTAAGAGTTTCCCTAATTGGACTCCAAAGGCACACTTCTTTGGATTGAGCCAGAGTTGAAATTGCTCCATTCGGTCAAATATTTTTCTCAAGTCAGCAATGTAAGTGCTCCTTTCCTTTGATTTGGCTAAGGTATCATCCACGTAATCCTCCATGTTCTTATGCATCATATCATGGAATATAGTAGTCATTTCTCTTTGATATGTTGCACCAACATTTTTTAACCCAAATGGAATGACGTTCCAGTAAAATGTGCCCCAGGCACATGTAAATATAGTTTTCTCTTGATCCTCAGGGGTAATTTTCATTTTATTATAGCCCGAGAATCCATCCATTAATGAATACATCTGGTAGCCTGTTGTGAGGACTATGATCATGTCAATGTTAGGTAGTGGGAAGTCATCCTTAGGACATGCTTTGTTTAAGTCTCTGAAGTCTCTACATATCCTGATAGATTTATCATATTTAGACATGGGGACCACATTAGAGATCCATCTTGCATAGATAAATCCAGCCATCAACAATTTCTCTACCTCTGCTTTTACTAGCAATGCAACATGAGGATGCATCTTTCTAATTTTTTGTTTCACGAGCTTGATCCCGGGAGCTATAGATAAGTGGTGCATGATTAGGTCAGGATCTAGTCTAGGCATATCTGTATAAGACCATGCAAAGTTGATCTTCTTTTATGTCAGGAACTCTATGAACCATGTCTTCTCTTCTTCTAACAAAGATTGTGCAAGGTGTACTATTTTAGGATCTTGAATGATGCCCAAATTTACTGGCTGTGTTGGTTCAATCAAAATTAAAGACCTTTCCTAAAACTATTCAGGGAGGATATCAAGAATCTCATCCTTTGGTGCCTCCGAGAGGTTTTCACCATTGGATACATCTTTTATTTTTACTATTTTAGGATCTGACACTACCACAATGTGGTTTTTACCATCAGTCCCATTTTTCTTATTATTTTTCAATGTTTGACTGAGAAACCTGATATCCTCTTGTGACATGTTCTCACTCCTTGCATTGGTGGAAGAAGGGTAAGGTTCATAAGCATTGAGATAGAAAGCTATGTTGTAGTCATTGGGAAATTTGAAGATAGGCATAGGATCTATGTTAGTCCAATCAATGAGGTCTGGGTGTATTAAAGACAAGGAATCAGACTCTGGGAAGGACAACACCGCGTTAGCATCAAGACCATTAACTGACATGACATGTTTCATTAAGTTAATTTCTTCAATGTTTAGATCAATAAGAGTTAGATCATCATAAAAAGGGTCATTGTTAGTCATATGTGGACCAAACTCTAGTGACTTGTTAGTAGAACTATCATCTTCACTACTCCATAAAAGGAGGCTTCTTTCTTGTTGCCTTAGAACTTCTTCTAGACTTAGGAAAGCACTAGTCTCTCCATCCCTAACAGGGAGAAGGAATTCTTCTTCTGCTTCAGGATTATCATTGTCATTGGGAGTAGTGTTAGACTATTCATGAGGAGCTAAGGGAGCCACAAATATGTGAATTATATCTATTTCAATATCTTTTTTAGTGACAAATAACTCATCCCATTCATAATAATGAGAATCAGTGACCTCATCATCAAACTAGTTTAAGTATTCAACAATGGTTATTTGATGTACCTGGTTAGCTACCTGTGGATCAAAGTGTGGTAGATAAAGGATATGTGAAACCATGACCATTTCCCCCAGTTAAGATGTAAATCCTATCTTTGGGGTGTAATTTCTATAGCTATTGTTATCAAGGGTATCTTTGAATCATCTATTGTTGAGTCTCCTACCTCCTGAATGGGAGGTTGTGCTAACAAAGTGGTGTGAAAATCTTGTGGTACCTCAAAGTTGGATACATATTGTTCTCCTTGATATTTGGGATTCTCGATGCCAACATGTAATAACCTTTCATAGGACCACTACTCTAGTTCATCTTTTTCATCACTCCCTTTGTCTGAGGTTGGGCTATCTTTTGAAGTAGGTTTGTCAGTTTTAGTATTAAAACCCTGTCCTATTTTGTCTCTGGTATTCTGGAATTCCATGGGTATAGGCTCAATAAGTCCTCTTCCTATGTCATTTAGAGGTCCCTTTCCTTTGTATCCCATATGTTTGAGGAAATCATATTCCTTTCCATACTATTCTAGGGATATCTCTACATGTTTGACCTCAGCTTCCGCTAGTTCTCCTTTGTAAAGCCATTCCAAGACTACCTATTCTTCAATGTTATCTAAAGAAGATGTGGATGCCTTTACCATGCCAGTTGCGTTGTGTATTTCTGGCTCCTTCGATGCAGTAGGTGTGAATGTTGAGGAATGTTTTCCATAGGATCTTGGTGACACCAGAAGCTTTGTCAATGATGGAGTTAGGTCTAACTTGTATTCTCCCATACCTGTTTCTTCAAGTTTTAAGGTTTTGCAAAAAATCTTCATAACCATGTCCTTGGTAGTTTCAGGAGAAATCACATCCATAGCCTCTTTGTTATGCAGGATCATACTACCTACTTTGATATTATTACAAGTATAGTTAGCATCTGTAGGAATAGTCACTTCCACCGCATTATGTGGGAACTTTATACACTAGTGGTAAGTAGAGGACACAACATGCATTTCATGAATCCGTGGTCTCCCCAATAGGATATTATAGGCTAGAGGTAGATCAAGAACTTGACATACGACATTCCTCTGAATTGGTCCAACTCTAATAGGCAGAAAAATAAGTCCTTTAGAGGATCTTTCTTCCTCATCATAAGCTTTGATAGTTATTTTTCTTCCAGATTCAATGATCTGTTCTGAAATAATGAGCTTCTTGATCAGATTAAGTGTACAAATATTCAATCCTATGCCTCCATCTATCACCATGCATCTAACATGAGATTTATGAATAAGGACTTTGATATGGAGGGGTTGATCATGTGGATGTGTCAATGACTTATCATCCTCTTCAGAAAAGAGAGGTAATGTGGCACTGAGATGTGATTGACCATCACTTGGAATTGGTCTATATCAATATCCTTTGGGACATTAGTAGCATGTAGAGCTTGTTCTAGAATTTCCCTATGTACTGTGGATATTTTGAGAAACTAAAAAATGGAAATTTTGGCAGAGGTTCATTGCAATTGGTCTACCAAGTAATACTTTTCTCCAAGAATAGTAACCACATGTTTTTCTGCTGGTTTAGGAATAGTAGTGATAGGAACCTTGGACATTGATGCTGGTTTTGGGGCTCCGTGTCACTACATTCGAGTGGAATGAAACACCTTTGATTGCGACCACATTAATTGATTCAGTTTTAAGGTCTAGCATATTGATCACATTATCATTGTTGGAATAGGTCTATTTTACTTCATTACTCTTCCCTTTAGATGTATCCCCTTTTTCATAATTAGGGAATGGTTTATTGAATGTTTTATGATCTTCATTGGTAGTGTGTCCGTCCACTTTGATATTTCCACCTTCAATGAGGTCTTGAATGACATGTTTAAGCTTAAGACAATTGTTAGTCTTCTATCCTTTTTTCTTTTGAAAAACACAGTAGGAATTATCATCCCACCATTTGGGTTTGACCATTGGTTCCCACGGTTTGGAATCTTGGATGGTAAGAACTTTGTTATTCAGAAGTGTCTTCAAAACAATCTCAAGAGGCTCTCCCAAAGGAGTAAATGTTATTTGAGGTTTTGAAGTCCATGTCTAACCCTTTCTATTATTAGTGTTTTCTTTGGGTATGGGAGTTGTTTCCTTGGCATACTTTCTTGTTTGCATACTATTAGTGAGATTGAATACCTCAGGTTTAGGGCCAACATTGGATGCATCTACTATGCCATCATTGACAAAATTCTTGTTTGGTTTCCACCATTTAGGTTTGGAGTTGGAGTTGTTAGGTTTGTTTTCATTTTGGAGAGTGATCTTCCCCTTTTTGACCATAACTTCTTTGATAAAAAGGGTGTTTTTAATCATCTTGTAGAAACTAGGGGAATCTTGCATTTGCAATGCGTAGTTCCATTCTAGTACCAAGTTATTGAAAAAGATTTCCATCTTCTATGATTCAGGGATAGCTCTTGAGTACCATGCAATGATTTTCCTCCATCTTTGAAGGAAGTGCATAAATGATTCACCAGTCTTGTATTTAGTATTACATAGATCCATCATAGTCACATCATGTTGGATGTTGTAGGAGTAATGTTGATTAAATCATTGAATCAACTCCTCAAATTTTTTTACCTTGGGTGTAAATTTTGAGAACCACTCCATGGCGTTGCCTCCTAGACTTCTAGGAAATAGTTGCATGAGGTAAGTGGGTTCATGCATGTATTCTATGCTAAGAGCACAAAAATCTTGAACATGGTCATGTGGATCAGTCTCTCCTGTATACTTGTCATATTTTGGTTGTGCCATGTTGGGAGAGAATGGAACCATAGTGATACTCTTGTCAAAAGGGAATGGACAAATAGCGTCCAAAGAGTACTTTGTTTTGGGTTTCTCTTTCTCCTATTTGAGGTTTTCGAGCTTTGTTTGCATCAAAGTGAGTTGCTTGGTGTACCTCCTTTTTCTTTGAGTTTCTCCAAATCATAATCCGGGGGTAATTTTACATCGGTGGATGCCAAATGGAGGAAGTATTTCTCTTTATCGTTATCAATTATCCTTTCCAATATTTTGTGGAACCTCTTACTCTATTTGAGCTTATTGTATTCATCTTCAGGGATCTCCCCCTCACTATCTAATCCAAATGGATGATGTTCAAAGTTGGTTTCTTCATTCTCATCGAGATTTTCGTGCTTTTGGCTTTTTCTACTGTCATATTCTTCAAAAGCCTCACTCCATCTATGAGTGGATCTATCCATTTGTGGAGAGGCTAGATCAAGTAGTGAACTATGAGATGTTTCCCCTAGAAAGTGTGGTGATTTAGAAGGCACTTTTGATCCTTTAGAGGTGTACTTGTTGCATCTTGTGTTAACCATGAAGTTGTGTCTCAACTTTTGTCAATGTTTCCCAAGAGTGTCAAGTAGTATCTCAAATTGTTCAAGTGAGTGTGTCTAGGTGGAAGTATTGTTTTGAGTTTTGGTGGAAGTAAATGATTCTAGTGTTAGAGGGTTAGAATGCCCTGATAGTGAGCTGGGAACCAAGTGTTTGTAAGAAGCGGATAGACCACACATATTAAGACAAATTACGAGAAATTGACAAGACATGCAAGGTGGACATTTGAAAAAGTGTTTTGATATAACGATAGGGAGACCAGAAAAGACAATAGGGATAGACTAAAGAGCCAAAAGGGTATCCAAATAAACTAAGACTTTCTAAGAAATTATCTTGCAAGTTCCCACTACCCTATATTCGAGCTCCCAGATGAGAGCCTAGAAATACTAGATGTGATCTACTGACAACCCTAGATGTGAGCTTAAATACTAGAGTGACACTGTGCTAACTAAATGTGAGCCAATGATACCAGATGCAAGCCTAAATACTGAATATGATTCAAAAAATCTAGGATGCAATTTTCTGATCTCTCTATTAGATTTGATCACTTTTGAAAAGTTCATTTTGGAAATGCGAGAAGTTCATCTGATTGTAGTTTTGCGTTATGCGACTCGTTAGTGAATGAAAACACATGTGTTGATCTAGGATTGAAATTTGTTGTTTGTTTGAAGATGTTATCTTTTTAATGATTTTTCAGGCACATCAAATAGATTTGCATTGTTAGAAGGGTGAAACAGACACACATCTTATCCCTATTTTCTAGGTGGAGGATGAAAATCTTTGCTCATTGACTTAGGCACACACTCAAATGCTAATCAGAATATAGCCATCACCAAGCACACAATGGCTCCAGTCATGATGTTGTATTAGCCAACTCCAAATGCAAGTGAGGGAATGATGTGATGAGTGTCTTGGGGCAATTAATTTTTTCCCTACACAAAGATTATCACCCTTTCGGGGGTGAATCAAGAATTCTTTCAGTTAAAATGTTGTCTATTATTAGGCAATTCATTCAAAACCGTCCCCCATAGAATTGTGCAAGGAAAAATTGAAGTGTATAGCCCTATGAGTACTTAAGTATATGTAGTCTCGCAAGAAAGATTCAAGTAGCTCCACTCTACACATACCCAAGCATGTTCAAAGAATGATGTCAAAATTCTATGAAAAAAACTGGCTCCGTCTTCCAAGGCTTTGGCCTATGAGGAAGAAATTATTTATAATGAGTTGGAAGGGTTGGCATAAAACCTATCCTCACTTGGGTCATTCTCGAGAGATTTTTCCTCAACCGGTATGCCCTCTACTATTAAATAATCTTACAAAGGATTGGCGAGTGTAGGATGTCTATATTTCTGATTCCTCCAAAGAAAAAGAGCATACTCTCCTAATCCATGCCATTTTCTCCCAAAACTGAATCAAACAAGTAGTTCATTCCCTCAACAAATTTTATGCTCGATTTAAGATGTTACTATTTAATGGAAAAAAAAATTCTTTGAAGGGAAAGTTTTCTTGTTCAATTAATCCACAATCTTAAATGAGTAGCTTGTTCAATTCTTGATCCAAAATTAGATAGTGTGTTTGTTCAATTAACCCACAAATTTAGTGTTTTGATTGTTCAGTTATTGATCCAAATTGAGATTTAGTTTTGTTTGCCTTGGTTTATTTATCCCCAAATTCCTTTCAACCCATAAACTAATGTGTGAGTTTCTGATTTTCCTTAAAAGGAAAAGAGCATAGTCCTCTAGTCAGTTTAGTGATAGATTGGAAAATGTTATTAGTGTCGAAAAGCATATAAATAGAGGTCAAGATGGGGGTTTGGAAATCTAAAAAACCAAGTTAGTATTCTTTGTTTAGCTCCCACAAAAAAAATTTGAGAACAACCTGCAAAACACTAGTTAGGCTGTCAAAATGTCAAAAAACACAACTGGTTAAGATGTTAGGGTTAGGCAATGAAGTATGCAATTTATTTAACCAGATGCGAGCCTAAAATAACCAGATGTGATACAGTATACCGTATGTGAGCCTCTATCACCAGATGTGACCGAATGTTCCTCAAATGTGACCCTAAATCAAAAATGATTCAGGAAATCCCAGATGTGAGCCTCATTTTCTGCGATGTGAGAGCGTATCCTGGATGCGATTCAGAATGTCCAAAAATGACTCTGTAAAAAAATCTTGTGCATGCAAATTAGTGAAAAATAGATGTAAAATGAGGCAAAATTATAAATCAGCCCCACGGTGGGTGCCATAAATGTGTGTGTGATTATTGTACCTGTTTAAGAAAGACACAACACTTCAATAGATCATTGCATTACCAAAGAAGGGGTTAGATAAGCATATGAATCCACTAAAATTGACCTATTGCTTTCTAACTATGAAGAGTATAAAAAACAACACAATAGCCCTCAGATTATGCCTCTTTCAATGACATATACATCCTAGCATGAAATATTTGAGTTAAAAAGAGTAAAATATCTAAATAACATGCATTCTAGCTCTAACAAAGCATGAAACTAACAATACATAAACATGAAACATGAAATATGATGTGAGCCAAGGTTTATTCTAATAGCATAAAAATGCAATTTTAATCTAATATGAAGGCTTATTTGTGCTCAAAAACCCCTTTTATTTATAGAATAATGAGGAGAGAGAGGGAGGACAAGGTGCATTAATGAGTTGAAAAACTCATTAATGGTGTGTAAGAAGAAATAAATGCCAAAGGCATTTAATAGGCATGGGGGAGACATGGGCTTAAGGAATCTTCATTAATGAGGCATTAATGAGAGCATTAAAGAAGCATGGGAAGGGTGTAAGAGAGTGGCTTGAGAAAGTGGACTTGAGGGAAGGAATCTTGAGACTCCACTTTCTCAAGTGGGTGGATTCCTTAATCACTCCCTGATGGAATGTGACAACACTACGAGGTGGGTTAGGATGAATTTAGGATTAGAATTAGATTAGCATGGGGTGAATGGGTTGGGATAGGTTTGAACCCAGAGTCAAAGTGGTTGAAGTGGGATAGGTTAGGGTTTAGAGGAATATTAATGAAATGAATTAAATTTATTTAATTCATTCAAAAATAGGATATTAATTATTTAAAAAATTAATTGTTTTTTAATAATCAATAGGACTATAGCCAATTTAATTAAATTAATTAGGCTAGTGGAATGGGTTCATTTGCAAGTGAACAATTAATTTAGGGGTTTATTTAATTCCTTTATGATTAAATACTATAGCCATGTTTTGAATTTGATTTTTTTAAATTGATTTGAATTGATTTGAATTGTATGGCTGTAGTAGTTAATATAATTTAGTGATAAAAATCACCTAGGATATTAAATTGGTTTCAAAATAATTATGCCAAGCAGTAACAGGGTTGTTTGGACATAATTGGGGGCATGATCACACTTAGGGAAAATAGGGTCTATAGTTGGAATAGACCAAATCTAGGTGGTTACAATACCTAACCCTAAAAGACACTAAAAGACAAAAAATACAATAAGACCTTCAAGCGGTGGAGAGACAAACCAAGAAGATAATCAAATTTGATCTTCAAATCTTTGATAGCTGGCACTTTTTTCTGTAAATATTTTGGATAACCTCATGTAATTACTACAAGACCTAGTGACCACTATTTTAGGCTAAATTACACTAGTCTTTTTAATAATTATCCTCCTTGTTCTCATAGATCAGGTGTCAGGTGTCTCGTCACTCCTTGTCCAATATATCTAAGTCAACTGTTGCAGGCTTCTTTTTCTTGGGCTTGGTGAAAACATCCCATGCTACAACCTCTACCTCTATAGGACAATTAAAGCTCTAAATGGTTTGTAATTGTGCCTTTTGTCTTTCCCATCTGGCATCTGTGATTATCTTGACATCTATAAAAAATTTATTAAAGTCTGTCTCACCTTTGAAGGCTTCATCTAAGATCTTATTAAACCTTTCCAGATCCAATTCACCACTATTTGATATAAATGCCTCTTTATTAGGTAGTAAAGTATCAAATTCACCTCTTCACACTTCTACTGCCTTAATCTCACCATATTCTCCCTTTATTGGAGGAATAAATTTATTATATCCTAAGCCAAACATGTTGACCCTAGCCTCAATTTGATTTGCCTTGCCCTTGAAGAAAGAACCCAAATCTGCTCAATTTATTTTCCTACTTGACACACAATCTCAGGGAGATCTACCCTATGTGGATGTAGGGCTGCTAACCTTTCAAACAAAGTTTTCCTTATTAACCAAGTTCCAAAATAAGGTGTTAAAATTGAAACATAATTATTTACCTCTATTTCCAAGCTAGGCAACTTGTTGTAAGCACTGTATACTAAATAAACTTTATATTTTAGGATATTAATCCTATGTTGAAAGATATTCCACAAGTCTTCCAAAGCCACTTTATTCTGATCTTTTTCCTTTTTCTCTATTTCCTTTGAAATATCCCCTGTTTCCTTAGTTTGTACTGGTGCATCCACAACTTGCTTAGGGGAAGTAGGAATAGCCTCAGGGATTTCTTGTAATTTATGATTTAATTCTGTCACCAGCTTCTCTAATGCAGTGATCTTAATCAAGCATAGTTCTCTATCCTTTACTACAACACTTGCTTCATCAAACAATTTTTGATACCTCTTTGATATATTTTCAACTTTTTCTTCATTCAGATGAGAGTAAGGGCTTGTGACATTTCCAAATCTCCATTATTATGGATAGACCATATGATCTTATCCCCATCCATTTTTTCTTGCACATTTATTAGTGATGGCTTCTATATCTTGCGAGCCAGAGCCCACATGGCTAAAGTTTGGGATTGTGGATTATATCCACATCCCCTGATCATTTCTCCCACCTATCTATGAAGATAATTTTATATCAGGCTGCCTTCTTATCTGGTCAATGATAAATGATGATGCAAGATCCCAGCTACACACAAGTAACATCCCACTAGACTTAACCAATTGTCTAGCTTCCTTAGGTGTCATCTTTTCTACTTCTGAATCATAAGCTTGCAAAGTTTGCAAGGATTCATTTGGCACTTGGTCACCCTTTTTTAACTGCAACTATGATCCTACATCTTGTTGCTTCTTCCAGATCAAAAATCTTTTAAACTCCTCTATTTTGATGAAATCATCATCACTCAAAAAAATTTCTTGCTAAAGCTCTCTCTCATCCTCACATAGTAAAAGAGGTATTTCAACTTCTTCTTCTACATCTTCTCTTTTCCTCTTTCCTTCCTTTATTAACTTTCTAAGCTGATGGTGATATGCTCTATTACTGGTGACTAAAGCAATCACTTTATCTTTCTTCCTTTCATATGTCTTGGCATAAGAATGCTCCCCTAATTGTACTTTTTGTTTCTTCGTTGGGGGTTCATTAGTTATCTCAATATTAGGTACCTTTGTAAGGTCCACTATTATGTTCTCCTCTATGGCATGTGGCTGATCCATGGGAGGAGGGATAGGAACTGAATATCCTCCATCACTATCTTCTTCATGCTCTAAAGAAGAGTGTCTCTTATGGCCTCTTTCCTTATCTTCTATGAGCTCCTCAAACTGGTTACACAATGTGCTATAAGATTCCATCATCTTATGAAGTCTTTGCAAGTAAGGCACTTCTGGGAAGTAACCCTCAAAAGGGATCCCTTTCTTCTTGATTTTTTGTTCTAGATCCATTAGATCTTGGAACTTGTCTACCCTCCTTGCAACTTCATCATCTTCTAAGATGTTCCTTATGAGGTCCTCCTCTACACAATGATCATGCTCTTTGGTATTTGGAATGTTGGTGTCAAGAGTTTCTATGCACTTTTAATGAAACCATTTGTGTCAACATACATGTACAAGGATACATTCATTCTGAAATGACCCAACCATCTATTTACTGAGTCCAATGCCCTCTTACCAATTGTGAAGTTGTAAAATTTAAACTGTCAGGGTGTAAAGGAACCTTTTCTATGTGGAGCCAAATGCTCCTTATCAGTCAACATCAATTTCCTGATGAACTCCATAACAACTATCCTTGGTGACACATGATATGGAAGTACATGTGGTGGATGGGAGAAACCATAAACCCTTATTAAAGTAAAATATTTCTCATAGTATAAATATCCCCAGTTATGGTCTCCTATCCACTTATCCACAAATTTCCAAGGCCTAAGAATCTACAATACCTTAACTGGAAATCTTGTCATGTTTACTCCTAGACAACTTAGAATTGGATACACCATCCAATTCTGGAATGTACAGAATTCATTTTCCCTTGATGTGTAGTTCCAAACATTCAACTAGAGTTGTATAGGGTTGGATTGGCCCTTGAATAATCTCCTAGGTCTCAAATTTTTCAGGTCCATGATATTAAAATTGTAAAACAAAATCATATGCATCAAAAGAGAATATTGGAAGAATTTAGGGCTGGGTTCTTTTTTCTCAATTTTTATGAACCCTTGATGCATTCAATTAATAACATACTAGATATAATAATAATTTGTGCTAACATGTGGACTCTAAAGATCCAAAAAAATCATTAGAATATTTGAAGATACGCTTTCTCTACTCCCATCCACTCCTAAAACTCTACACAGTCTACAGGAAACATATTTCATATAAAAATCTAAATCCTTGTAGAAATAGGGTGCAGTGGAATTTGGTATGGCCACTGTATAATTTATGGTATTTTTGGGCACATGAGCTTGAATCAATTTAGCCACAATGGAGGCTTCCCTAACATACCTAGCTTCTAATGCTTTTAGGTCTATCTTTGTGGTGCAGGGGTTGTAAAGGTTTAAAGCTTTCATGAAAGATGTCATATCTAGACTAACTAGGATTGTTCCATCATTCTTCTTGATGGTCTTAGAGATGGTATAATATCTATTGGCCAATTCAAAAAACAAATATGCATCTACAAAGACATCTGGCACTATCAATTTAGCTAACCCTAATGTCCATGGGTTTGAAACAAGAACATGAGCATCACTATTTTTATGAAAGTAATTGAAAAGATGGTATTTAGAAACATAAAGAGTCTTAGCATCTCTACAATATGTCATATCATCAGCAAGGAATAAATCATTTCCATTTTTCCCCTGATTATTTCCTTGTAGTAGAGCCACAAATTCATTGGAGTAATTTCCTTTTCCTTTTTGATCATCTTTGGCATCTCCACTCTTTCCATTGGTTGAAGCCACACTTGCTGCTGGACTCATCTTTTTTTATTTTAAATGAACAATGCTGATCTTAAACACAAATTCTTGTTTCTTCACACTAAAAACCAAACAATTATGTTTTTCTGAAAGCACTAACACTCATGTAATCTTTAGTTCTATATTTTGAAACTTTGGTAAACTGAAATGAGCAATGACAATGCTTATTTATTCCTGAGAAATCAATGCAATAGTCTATTTGATATCATGAAATTGTTATTCAATCACTTCTGTCATTACTCTACATGCTTTGATATCATTTTTTCTTAGTCATGGCATCTAAGTTTGATAGGTGATCAATTTTGAAAATAACCAATTGGGATAATCACGAGTGATTTTTTTCAATTAGAAAAAACCTTATCATATGTGAAATAAGCTCTACGCTTGATATGTTTGGCTCACATTATCATAGCTCAGAAAACTTCATACATGTCAGAATCCTTTTGTTTCAATTGGATAACTACTGTACATCATGGTGTGAGATAAAATTCTTATAACTTTACCTTACTCTTACTCCAGTTCTCTTTGCGACCATGCGACTGTTCTATCTCCTTGTCACTGAGAGTTAGCCTTAACTCCAGTTTTATTATGAGATTTAATGCACAACATGTGATCTGAATTATATCAATGGTTTAGATCTTTCATATTAACCGTGATTTCAAATTTACTTAACCTTTTTTTATTTTAGAGATCACGCGATTGAAAAAAATTGAAGTTGCTAAACTTTCTAGCTTACCATGGGTTTACTTAGAGATTACGCAACCATCGTTAGATCCTCTTTAATATGATGACTCACGTTAAATATCTCATTAATTTTTTACTTACTACATCTATTCAGAGACTACACAACTATCATTAGATTGCCTTTAATCCGAAAACTCATGCTAAACCTCTCAAGCTTTATCCTTAACTTTATTTTGTCATGAGACTTTGCGACTGTAAGCTATCTCTAAGTTGCTAGATAAATTTCCTAACCATAGTTTTTCTTTGAGACTTTATGCATGCCACTGATCTTAGGGATGACTTAGACACGTGTCACCATATGAATCATTATCACTTAGTTTCTAGATAATCTTTGAATTTTGACTTCTGTTAGCGAATTAACACTGACCTTGAGATCTTTTCTCATCTACAGTCCAAATTTTCCCGCTGCAAACTTCACTTAGCCTTGACTAGAAATCTTTGCTAACCAGTGTTCATATGGAGACTCAACGAATGATTGAATCTCATTATCATTGAACAAATCATCTAAATCAAGGTCTATTATGATATTAAGAGTCAGCCATTATATCTTTCCTCAATCAATGGTTGTCGTCGAATCTCTTAAACTTTTACTCATCTACACTTTTATCTTGAGATTAAACAACATCCACAAGATCATTTTGAATCTGACGATGGTCGCTAGAACTCAAGACATGTCACTTAACCCTTGATTTCTTCAGAGATCTTATGAGTGAATAAATATAATAACCATTCTTTAACTTTGGTAAGTTTGTGAGACTTCACGCCTGAAATGAATTCAAAGTCACCATATGATTTCTTACCTCTTGAATTTATCTGGAGACTTCACTTCCACCATAGGAACAACTTGAAGATTGACCACTCACATTAAATCTCCCAATCTTAAAAAGTATGTTCTTTTCCTTCTGAGATCACATGACCAAAGCTTTGCATTGAGTCTCATAACAAAAGGGAATATTCAAAAAGTTTTAAGAGATCACGCAACTAACTTAAAACATGAAAAAGATCACATGACTTAAAACATTTTAAGTTGCTCGGAAAAAGGTAAGTTCAAAATAGAACTAGGATGAGAATATTTACGGTTTTTTGCATGATTTGGACAAAATATGACCTAAGGTGTGGGATTTTTACAATTTTTTTATCACTTTTAATTCTTGGAGATGATAATTTGCAATAAGTTCTGGTAATATATTGGATAGCTTTTGACATTTTAGGAAAAAGTACTCACTGGGATCCAAAATTTTTATAGCAAGGTTCAAAACTGGAAAAACAACCAACAAGATCATCCTGTCTTTCTTGTATTTAAGAGTTAATGGGAGCTTCTCTAATGCCTTTTCTACCTTAGTTTTTTTGGCTATACTTGTTGAGAAGCTTGGAAGCTTGAAACTCACGGGAGGTGATCCAGCTAAAACCATTTCTTTCTTTCTTTGATATGTACCTCCAAAACTAGACAATTGTCAATGCATAAAAATTATAAGAAAGGATTCTGGGTTCTGGAACTTTGGGTGTGATTCTTACTTGCTAGCCTGAAACATAAAATATTAGTTACGTTTAAAATACCCAGGAACTATATTAGAGACAAGCAAGCCACAAACATGTAAGACCGACTCATGTCTATGAAAGATCAGAAATGGTGACTTAATCAACAAATGCAATGGGTGTGCCTAGGATTTCCAGGACACTCAGAGGAAAATTTTCCAAAAATAAGGCATACATTAGTGATGAGAAAGATAGAATCCATGCATAATGACCACCCTGTCATACTTTGACATGCATACACCCACTAGGTCTGAGTTATGACAATCAATTAACAGTTGTTCTAGCACGAGTGGCATGAATGCTACTTGGGACAAGTTTTAAATATCTGCGCATGGTAATTAACTACATTATTAAGACACAAATTATGGAGGAGAGAGAAAATTACAAAATGATCAACCAAGACAACGAGCTTGATGTTGCAACTGATCTAGTTCTTGAGCTTCAAAAAGAAGGGTGTGTTAGCCAGAATGACATAGGGCCAATGAGTTATTGGATAGGCATCATCATGATACCTCACAAAGAAATTTTTCTAAGAGACCACTCTTATGATTTTGCCTCTATGTAACCCACACTATGAGCGACCTGCAAAACCGTATGGTTTCTGTAGTGTAGCAGAACAAAATAGGGCAACCACACAATGTACAATTTTTACAGGGCCAACCAAAACACCATTTACATATTACATAGAATTTACATGATGCATGACCTACAAATTTATAGATCTAACCATTTTAAAGATCTCAGAACTAACTATTTACAACCTATATACACTACAAATATAGACATCCTCCCCTAGAGTAGAACTAGCCACGAAGGGAAGGAGGACCAACAACTAGACACAAGAAAATGCAAGACGCCCAATAGAGGGCTAGGCCTGGATGACACAAACAAAATAAACAAAAATGACAAAGAAAAAAAAATGAAGCACAAGAAAAAAAGAGAAAAAAATAGAAACCAGAATAAACCAATGAAAAATAAAATTAGAAAGGATGTATGTGAGAATTCAGAATGCTAGGAAGGGAAGCCCGACTGCCATTCACTCTATCACTAAATTCTTGTTGAGGCCTCGAACATACCCCTTTCACTACTTTAGCCTAAGAACCTTATCCTAGGAAACACTCTTCTTTTCTTCTCATTCAATCTACTTGTAGGTAATTTTCTCAAAGTAAATGTAAAATGACAGAGTAAGCAGCCTTTTGTAATGCCTAAAGAAAGCACATTAATTACTAATTATCATTTCATCAAAAAGGAAAACCACCAAAGTCCTAACTCTATGAGACCTGACGATCACCCCTTCCAAAGAGGATATGAGCATCACACCAAGACCCCAAGGTTTGGGAACCACTGGCTACTGGGAGACAACACTGTGGGATCTGGATTCCAGAGAAGACAAGAAATAAAACCAAATGGAAACAAAACAATGACCCTAAAGAAAAGAAAAGAAAAAGGAAAAGGAAAAGAGAGGGGGACCCAACATTTTTCCAATAAAATAAAGGGACGGGTATGTAGGGAATAACATTACCTTAGTCAATTATCACTCATAATAAAACACTCACAGAAGCTATTAAAAAAATGAAGAGTGCATTGACTGAAGGTAGTAAAATTTTGATGTTTATTTCTGATTTTTCTCAAATTTTGAAGGATTTGGAAAGGGAAAAGAGTGAATCACAATAGGAGCTTAGACTACTCATGTCTAATTTTGATCCCCATGCTTAATCTACCACAACATTTGGAGGGAAAGTGAGTAATATAAAGACTATGTTGAGAGCCAATCAGTTTGAACAAGAAAAGAGGATTGCTAACTCATCAGAGTTGAAAATTGTATTGATACAAAAGATGGAAGTCTTACAATATAGAGTGAAAGAGGCAGAAATAATTTTGGCATTCTCAAATGTGTGTACTATTGATGTTTTGGAAGAGATAGCATTTTTTGAAGTGGGCAGATAACTACAATGGAAGTTCTACTATAGACATGAGACAATGATCTATAGATATTGAAGGTCAACTTCAGTTATATTTTGAGTAGAATGTAATTATATGGTACTGCTCCATATTAATACAATTTTTGACACTTTATGTCATACCTTTGTCATTCCTTGTTAAAGGGGGAGTGAGTGTATGTATGAAATAATGTACTAAAGCTTAAATTGGCTAATTTAAATTTGTAAGGTTTAAGGGATGTAGTATGCATGATTTTGAGTCCTAGGGAGAGCTTTGTGGATTATCTTACTGCAAATTTCATGTTTTATTTTTACTAGGTGTTGCCATAAATGCCAGAGTGGGAGATAGTTGGAATCTTGTGAATATGATCTATGTTTTGGTCATAGAATTGTGTTGAGGTTTCATCATTTTTGGAAACATGATTTCTTGGAGATGAGAGATTAGTTGTACCAATCGTGATAGTGATTCAATTATAGAATTGAGTAAGTGTACAGTCAATTAGGTAAACAATAGTTAGCAACACTCAGGTGATTGAATCTAGATTTGGAGAGAGAGTTAAGGTGTGTGATCATACAATTATCATCTATAGAGGTATATCTATATATGGCTATGATCACATTAGTAAGTTTGAAGAATTGATCAAGTTAATGAAGATTCAAGTGTCACTGGAAAGAAGAATAGAGGATAGTTATAACAAGTTTGATTTAATCAGTTTACCAATCAGTTTAACATTAGTTGATGATTCTTTGAAACCCAATTTATGTTATATTTACTTTATTGGGTTGACTAATGTGTTTTGGAAAGACCGGATTTGAATTTTAGGTCAGTGGTTAAATGTTTTAGGTTAAAGACTGACTTGTATACCTTGTTATAAAAGAAGGATGAAATTGTGATTGGAGTTGATGATTTTTTGGAGTTGGTTGATTTCTAAGGAAGCACAATTATTAGAGCTTAAATGGATCTTTCAGATAGAAAGGTCATATTCAGATTAGACATTCTTGAGTCTTTCTAGAGGAAAGCCCTAACAGGTTTGCAAGTTAAAATCCTTTAACAAGGTCACTCCTTATAGGGTGGGTAGGATATTTAATAGGATCTAAAGTGTAAAATCCTCTAAGCTTTTAACTCTTAGAAGGATTTGAAATCTCTTACTAGAGTACTCTTTAACATGACTTGTTAGCTTCTAACCGGGCTAGAATACTCTTAACCATGTATACCCCTAATAGGGCGATTGTAACATCTCCTATCAGGACAAATTTCTTGGTACACTAGTGAAATTTGTGCATACCATTCCACACGTAGCTCTCTCCCTCTTACAAGGGTTTCCATAGGAAAAACATTGTGTGTTGTGTCTATTGGATGTGAATGGTTTATGTGTTTAGTTTCTATGTGCTATTTTATTTTTCATGTTGGATCTTCTGGAAGATATTTAAGTTTTGTTTGAGATTTGAGGGTGCACTGATTCAGCCCCCCCCCCCCAATCTGCCCCCCTCTTAGTGCCTTTGAATAGTAGAACACCTGCTACTAGGTGAAATAGTGATTCTTGATGAAGGATGACAAACTTTGAAATGCATAGTAAGAGAATGTGTTTATAATGAAAATATTTTTTCAAATAAAGAAGAGGTTGTGATAAAGGATACACACCTCTTATATAAGAGAGAATCCAAAATTAGAATGATCGATTCCTTACAAGAAAATAATGTCACATGATAAACAAATGTCACTGCACTAAGGAAAGGAAATCCTTAGACAAGAAAAAAGAAATATATCCTCCGAAGTGTTAAGGAAAGAAAAAATATACAATACACCCTTAATGATAACTAATACATAATAGATATGAAATTCTAATAAAAATAAGTTGTGAATCAAAGAAAGATGATAATTTAAAACAAACATGTTATGATATAAAACACATCATATATAAAGGAAATAAGTATCAAGGAGAGAAAGGATTAGAGTGATTATTAAATGATAGACATGCCTTTTGAGGCATGAAGTTAATTGTTAAGAAAATATGTGAGTATCTTGCATGAAACAAAGAATCTTTTGCCAAAAAGGATTTACCATCATAAAATAATATCAAATACACAGAGATGAAAAAGAGGGAAAAGAAGAAAGATGCCACCTTATGTCTACTTAGTTGTCAACTTAAGTATACAATATATGCACTTCCAAGTAAGGAACACATCATAAGGAGGATACTAATCTCATTAAGGAGAAAAATCCTAAAAAACAAGTCCATACATAGGAGGACATCATGGTATAAAAGAGATGAAAAAAAGAGAAAATGGATCCTAGAAAGGGAAATAAATCCAATATACACCCAAAGTGATAGATCCTTCATAATATGTACCCTAAAAAAAGCATAAAGTTGAAACGTTGGATGAAAATCCTTTTGTAAAAAAAAAAGTCCTTGCAATAAAGCATGTTATAGTATAAAAATATGAAAGATTGCAATGGATATTGTGTTAGTAATAACTAAGAGGGGGGGGTGTGAATCAATGGCCTCAAAAATTTATCCTTCAAACTTAACCACCAATCAATAAGCCTCAGATTATTATGTCCCTACAAGATGCATCCCATGAAATACTACTAAAGATTAATTGTCTGTCAGTTTGCTCTTTCAATCCTTATTCTTTCTTGATTACCAATAAGCAGTATAACTATTTACCAAAACTCAATAAATAAGTAGAGTATACCGATCAATCCAAATTTAGTAATATGCAAGACATTAAAGAAATGAATTATACACACATAACACATGAATTTTTAATGTGGAAACCCTATGAAGGGAAAAACCATTGGGACCGGTACCCCAAATTTTCACTCTTCTGAAGTGAGCCCTATTAGGAACCAACCCTGTTAAAGGTTACAAACACACTGTTAAGTGTGACCTTGTGAGAGGATTTTATACATAGAGGTTGTCACTTAGTATCAAGCATCTATTGCTACCATCCTTGAATTAGCCTCCTTCTTAGACTTTCAATAGGTATCGGACAAGTCCAATGCTACTTTCATGAAGCAACCTTTTTGGCACTCCTTGAGATGTACCTCAATATATACAAGACTGTTAGGTCCTGCTCGGTTAAGAGACTTGATGCTTCAATGGTTAAACTGAAACACTATGACCTATTCATATTACAACTTTGAATTATAGATTTTTAGATCTATTTAAGTACATTACCTCTCTGACCAATGTATCAATTAATCCTTGTGCTCCATACTTTCTGCGCTATGATGCTATACTCACTATTCGTCGGTGTCTGTAGAATTCCTTAGCTCTTCCTTTAGCTTGTTTGATTAGGACTACATGAAGTTGTTCTTCATCAGTTTCTCTTCAGTATCCTCTTTTTATTCACTCCCCTTAATCCCATTTGTAAATGAATTAATCTTGTCTCTTATATAGACATAATATTCATTGTTTCTTGATTTTTGATTCTTGGCATGAAAAAAAATCCATCCAATTAGATTTAAAGCATAAATCCTAATTTTTCTCATAGATATCTTATTGCCAATTGTACAAATCAGCTTTAAATCAATCACTTATCTCTAGTCAAATAAAACAAAGTAGACAACCAGTTAAGTCTATTTTTAGCTCTGCCAGCTAGATATTTTGTCATTTTCTAAACTTTCTATTCTGTCGGTCACCATTATAGTTAGTTGTTGGTGAAAACTGATAGTTCTATCAGTGAGACTCTAGTTAGATTTGTGATCTCTGTCCGTTGGTCATCATTGGAATTTTACTTGTTGGGCAACACTATATTTAGCTTGTCGGGCAACCTTCTAACTTTGCTCTTTGGGCATCCTATGGTTTTGCATCATTGGGAAACACTATACTTCTATTCATTGGGTATCACTATGATTTTTCTTCTTTTCCATATCCATCAGTGTGCACTTTGTCAGTGTTGTTTGTCACTTAGTGAATACATGACTTTTATGCATTTCTAAAACCTTAACCTTTGTTCCTTTGGTTTTATGAAGTCTTTGGCATTATGTACATGACCGTACAGATGATATCAAGTTGACATCAATGAAAATACAATACATTAACTGATTTAATGCCTTGCATTATCTTCAACTTAACATTGTCAAACATTCAATCAACTACATGTCATCAATCTCTCCCTTTGGCATTGATGGAAACATATTATATTATCATACTATACTATTTCTAATACAATATGAAATACAACAGTTGAGATTCATCAAAATACCAATCTTTTTGTTCTGATAACTGATAAATGTCTGACCATCAGTAAGCTCTATTTTAGCTTAGATTTGATTCTTGCAGCTCTCTGTCTTCTGATGTGTTGTGTTCTCTCCTTGTGTCAATTTCTCTCCCTTGATTGATCTTCTCTTTTGATGTCATTTTCTCTTGTCAGCAATGCTCCCTTTGTATAATCTTTCCATAAAATTTCTCTCCCTAAGGATATAATCTCTCCCTCTTGGAGTAATGTGATAGTGAATAATCTCTTTCCTTTTTTAGAAATATCTGATAATATGGATAATTTCTCTCCCTTTGACAGCAATGCCAAACAAATATCTGACATTCATGTCAAACACTCATTTCTCTCCATCCATAATATATTCCTTGAATTTCCCTTGTCCATCAGCAATATGCTTTGGTGCTCGGTGAAGATATATACCTATCTGTATATAGTTATAGCTTTGAAGTTCATCTCTTTGCTTGCATCAACATTACTAATATTCTGATAATATGTAGGCTAATGTAGCCTTCAGTCATTTTGCTGACTAGTAGACAAGGGTTTGACCCCTAGTCTTTTTCTCAAGTACTCAAATGTATCCTTGGGCAGTGGCTTGGTGAAGATATCAACTAATTTTTCCTTGGATTGCACATACTCAAGTGTCACTTCCTTTTCTTGAACTTCTTCTCTCAAATAATGATACTTGATAGCAATGTGTTTAGTCTTAGCATGCATGACTGGATTCTTGGAAATGTTTATTGCACTGGTGTTATAACAATAGATAATTACTGGTTCTAAGATCTTCATATGCATACCTTCCAATAACTATTTGATCCATGCAATATTTGAGCAATTTGAAGTAGCAACAACATACTCTGCTTCTGCAGTAGACTAAGAGATGCATCCTTTCTTCTTGCTAATCCATGTGACAAGTATGTCACCCATAAAGAATTCTCCTCTAGTTGTGCTTTTTCGGTCATCAATATTTCTATCCCAATCAACATCGGTAAACACCTTAAGTTAAAATTTTCCTTTTCTTCTATACCATAAACCATATTCCTCAATATTCTTTAGATATCTTAAAATTCTTTTCACAACAATCATATGTGATTCCCTGGGGTTAGCAAAAAATCTTGCAACTATTCCTATTGCATGTGCAATATCTGGTCTAGTGTCTAGAACATACATGAGTTTTCCAATCATTGATCTGTATAAACTCTAATTTACCTCTATTGTCTTTTCCTCCTTTGTCAATTTACATCTAGTAGCCATCGGTATTCCAACTAGTTTGGAATCTTCCATCTTGAATATTTTCAAGACCTCTTTAATGTATTTGGACTGTGTAATGAAAATACCTTCACATTGTTGCATGATCTATAGACCAAGAAAGAACTTGATATCTCCGAACATAGACACATCAAACTCTTTTCTCATCTCATTAGAAAATGATTTGCATAGCATATCATTGCCTCCAATTATGATTTCATCAACAAATATTTCAGCAATCAAAGTGTTAGCATCAATATCTTCCTTCAAATAAAGATTAATGTTTTTACTAGTCCTTACAAATCCAATACTTATAAGATAGGAATGAAGTCATCCATACCAGGCTCTAGGAGCTTGTTTTAATCCATACAAGGCTTTATGAAGTCTACATAGCATGTTTCTCTTGTCTTGATCTACAAACCCTTCTAGTTGCTCAATCTATACCTCTTCTTCAAGTATTCCATTTAGGAATGCAGACTTGAAATCCATTTGATATACCTTGAATCCTTTATAAGTAGCATAAGCAAGTAGTATTCTTACACCTTCTAGCCTAGAAATGGGTGGAAAGGTCTCTCCATAGTCAATACCTTCCTCTTGTGCATACCCCTTGCATACTAGTCTTGCTTTGTTTCTTGAGACTTCTGCATTCTCATTCAACTTATTCTTGAATATCCATTTAGTACCAATGACATTGTTGTCATCTGGTCTTGGCACAAGTGACCATGTCTTGTTCTTCTCAATCTTCTTAATTTCATCATTTATAGCACTTATCCATTCTTCATTATCAAGTGCAACATTGCCAGATTTTGGTTCAAACTCACAAATTAAACAATTTGAGTTTAAAGACTTACTTCTTGTTCTTGTACCAAATTTCTTATCTCCTATGATTTATATCTCTAGATGGTTCCTTCTTACATATCTTGCAAGTATAGGTACAAATATTTTTCTATCATCTTGATCATCATTTTGTCCTTCATTCTATTCTTCATCACCTTGCATATTATTTTGATCAATATCTTGACCGTCGATATTTGCAGCCTGACCGTTAGTTGCAACATTATGTGGTTTGGGAATTAAGCACTGTTGCTCAAGTAGAGTGTTGGGTTCTTCATAGTATATAAACTTGTTGTAGTCCTCTAGTTCTTTTGTGCTTTTCAACTCATTATTTTCTGCAAATTCATCTATCTTTACATTTGCACTTTCAACAATTTTGTTAGAGGCCTTAATAAGACATTTATAAGCCTTGCTTTTGGTGGAATACCCTAGAAAAATACCTTCATCACTCTTGGCATCAAGATTTCCATTTATATCATCCTTTAAGATATAACATTGACTACCACAGATTTTGAAGCAACTTACATTGGGTGTTTTACCATACCATAGCTCATAGGGTGTCTTCTTTGTGTCTTTCTTCAATTGTACTTTGTTTAATGTGTAGACAATAGTATTGACAGCTTCCCTCTAGAATATTTGAGTGATGCATTTCTCTATCATCAATGTTTTGGCACAATCAACTATTGATCTATTCCTTCTTTGAGCAATCCCATTTTTCTATGGTGTTCTTGGTGCATAAATATGTCTTTTTATACCATGCTCATTACAGAAATTAGTGAATTTATCTGATATAAACTCTCCCCCTCTATCTTATCTCAAACATTTCAGATCCTTACCACTTTTTTTCTCTACCATAGCCTTATACCATTTAAAGATCTTGCATGCTTCAGATTTATCTTTAAGAAACATAACTGTCATCATTCTAGAGTAATCATCAACTAAGAGAATAAAATATCTATCTCCATAATAACTCTTTGTACTCATTGGTCCACATAGATCAATATGGACTAATTCTAGAATATCATCATATGTATGGGTTTTACTTTTGAAACTAGAATTTTTCATCTTACCTTTTTGACAATTCTTGCACATGATGTTTTTGGGCTTTGACATCATCGGTAAGCCTCTTACATTTCTCCTTCTACTTATTTTCATCATGTTGTCAAAATTCACATGACACAATCTTTTGTGCCACAACCATATGTCTTCATTTCTAGTCATTAAGAAAGTGGTGTTAGTATCATTGATATAGAATAAGTTACCTTTAGTCTGTTCACCGGTACCAATCAATATTCCCAATTCATTGAAGATCTTTGCCTTCTTATTCTCAAATGCTACTCTGTGACCTGAATTATTTAGCTAAGAAAGACTCAACAGATTATAATTCAATCCTTTTACCCAATAAGCATTTTCACATTTAATCAAGTTATTCAACATTATAGTTCCTTTACCTTTAACTGGACAAGGTGTATCATTACCCATTCTTACTGTACCACCATTATAATACTCCAAATTTTTAAACTTTTCTTTGTCACCGGTCATGTGGTGAGTGCAGCCACTATCTATAATCTAGATGTCATTCTTGCCTACCTTAGATATGAGTGCAGATTCTACATACCTTTCATCTTCATCTGAATCATCTTTCACATCCACAAAGACCATCTTGATGTCTTCATCGGGTTCAGTGTCAGTATCTTCATCTTTGCAAGCAGCTAGGTAGCTGGCTTTCTTGCCTTTGTCCTTGTAGTCTTGGTTATCTCTTCTTTTTGATTTTCGGTAACTTTTGTAATCCTTGTTATCACCTCTGTTATATTTCTTCTCAAAAGATCTGTCATTAACTTTTTCATCTTTTCTTCTATTAGGACATCTTGAAGCAAAGTTTCTAATCTCTTTACAATTAAAGCATACAAGTGGTAACTTGCCTTTGTATTTACCTTTGCCTCTCTGCATTCTTCTATCCATAAGTGCTTCTATTTCATCTAGATCTTCTTCTTCACTTTCACTTTCACTATCTCTTCTAGATGTGTGTCTATGACTTGATTTGCTTATTCTCATAGAAGATTTAAATGCAGACTCTAAGTTTGGTAAGACACTATTATCAAAGTTATTCATCTCAAATGAAATCAGTCTACCAATTAAACTATGAAGAGTAACTGTATTGTTTGCTATTTCTCTCATTTCTTGAATGGAAGAAACTCTAATAGCATATACAGGTAGTAAGGTTCTTAAGATTTTACTTACCATGGTCTCCTCTTCAAGTGTACCTCCAACTTCTCATATAGCATTGACTACTTCTTTGATTCTTGTGTTGTACTACGTGATATTTTATCCTTCTTTCATTCTGAGATCATCAAACTTTCCTCTAAGGCTTTCTGCCTTGGCTCTCAGAACATTTGTATCACCTCCATGTACAAGCTTCAGTTTGTCTCACATCTTCTTTGCAGTTTTGCAATCTTTGACATCTTCAAATTCAGCATTAGAGAGTGAGGAAGAAAGCTCTATGACCATGTAGTTGTGCTCATTCTTCTCTCTTAATTGATCTACTTTCAATACTCCTATAGGAAACACATATTCAGTGTCTAGGAATTGAGTATCATCATTACCAATATATTATAAGTGGAGTCTTATCCTGCTTTTCCATGAAGAAAAGTTGTCTCTTTTCAACTTGGGCACATCTCATCTGTTCATCTTGTGATCTTGACTTAGGTCTTGAAACCTTCCTTTCTAAGGACACAAGCTCTGATACCAATTGTTAGTAAAAACTGAGAGGGGGGGTGAATTGGTGGCCTCAAAAATTTATCCTTCAAACTTAACCACCAATCAATAAACCTCAAATTATTATGTCCCTACAAGATGCATGCCATGAAATACTACTATATATTAACTATCTATCAGTTTTCTCTGTTAATCCTTATTCTTTCTTGATTACCGATAAGCAGTATAACTATTTACTGAAACTTAGTAAATAAGCAGAGTATACCGATCAATCCAGAGTTAGCTATGTAAGATGTAAGACAATAAAGAAATGAATCATACACACATAACACATGAATTTTTAATGTGGAAACCCTGTTAAAGGAAAAACCACTGGGACCGGTACCCCAAATTTTTTCTCTTCTAAAGTGAGCCTTGTTAGGAGCCAACCCTGTTAAAGGTTACAAACACACTGTTAAGTGTGACCTTGTTAGAGGAATTTATACATAGAGGTTGTCACTTAGTATCGGGCATCTATTGCTACCATCCTTGAATTAGCCTCCTTCTTAGACTGTCAATAGGTATCGGGCAAGTCCAATGCTACTTTCATGAATCAATATTTTTGGCACTCCTTGAGATGTACCTCAATATATAAAAAATTGTTAAGTCCTACTCGGTTAAGACACTTGATGCTTCAATGGTTAAAATAAAACACTATGACCTATTCATATTGCGACTTTGAATTATAGATTTTTAGATCTATTTAAGTGCATTACCTCTCTGACCAATGTATCAATTAATCATTGTGTTCCATACTTTCTGCTCTATGATGTTGTACTCACTATTTGTTGGTGTTTGCAGAATTCCTTAGCTCTTCCTTCAGCTTGTTTGATTAGGACTGCATGAAGTTGTTCTTCATCAGTTTCTCTTCCTTATCCTATTTTTATTCACTCCCCTTAATCCCATTCGTAAATGAATTAAGCTTGTCTCTTATATAGACATAATATTCATTGTTTCTTGATTCTTGATTCTTGGCATGAAAAAAAATCCAACTAATTAGATTTAAAGCATAAATCCTGATTTGTCTCGTAGATATCTTCTTGCCAACTATACAAATCAGCTTTAAATCAATCACTTATCTCTGGTCAAATAAAACAAAGTAGACAACCAGTTAAGTCTATTTTTAGCTCTACCAGCTAGATATTTTATAATTTTTTGAACTTTATGTTCCGTCGATCACCATTGCAGTTAGTTGTAATTGACAACTAACAGTTTGTTTGGTGAGACTCTAGTTAGCTTCGTGATCTCCATCCGTTGGGCATCATTGGAATTTTACTCTTTGGGAAACATTGACTTTAGCTCGTTGGGAAACCTTTTGACTTTGCTTGTCGGGCATCCTGTGGTTTTTCTTTGTCAGGCAACACTATACTTCTATTCTTCAGGTATCACTGTGATTGTTATTCTTTGCTCTATCCATCAGTGTGCAATCCATCGGTGTTGTTTGTCACTTAGTGAATACTTTACTTTTATGCATTTCTGAAATCATAACCTTTGTTCCTTTGGTTTTCTAAAGTCTTTGGCATTATGTACATGACCGTATTAATGATATCAAGTTGACATCAATGACAATACAATGCATTAACTGATTTAATGCCTTGCATTATCTTCAACTTAACATTGTCAAAAATTCAATCAGTTACATGTCATCATATTGGATGCTTGAAAAATAAAAGGAGAGGAGAAATGAAGACACATTAAGCTCCCTAAGTGGTTTCTCATGTATAAATTGTATACACTTGCAAGTAAACATAAGGTTTCAACTCATGATGTCAATATCCTTATGTAAAATAACAAATGAAATGTAGGAAAGGATGTCATGGTTTAAAATAAAAATGCAAACAAAGGGAGAAAATAGTCCCTAAAAGAAGGAAGAAGCAGTGATCCCTTACTCCCTAGCTTAGAGAGAAAGATATAGAATACTATTATGATGCCCTTTGTGCATATTATAAAAAGAATGTTTCATTATGGAGATAAACAAAATAGAAAAAATAATGGCTAAGGTATTTCTCTGATATAAATAAAATGTATAATATTCGGTGTTAAAAGAAGAAGAGATATATTAACAAAATCTTGAACAAATTGTCTAAACTCAATGCAATCACAAAGAGAATTACTATTAGAGTAAAGAAATAAACAAGATAATTTACCATTAATGTGGTTCTAAGGAATTTAATGAAATCTATAAGGAAATGTTATCTGGGAATGATGCTTGATATTAAGATAAATTTTTCTGGCCAAAACATCATGTTCACTAGAAGGTGAAGGGTCATGAGATGGAACATAAAGAGATGGTTTTGGGTAAGAGATAATGTTATCTTGAGGCACATGATATTATTTAGGAGGATTAGGAGGATCCTTATAGCCATGGTCACTAAATCCTTGATCATTTTGGATATAACATGATGTAGATGCTCGAGGTCTATGAGTAGGAGAAAGAGAAGCACAAATGGTTTCTCTAGGAAGATCATCATCCTTACGGTCTTTTGTTTGGGAGGAAGAAGGAGGATTATCCCTTATTTTTGGAGAGAAAATGTCTAGGAAATGTCTAACTTTCACATCATGAATAGTTTTTTGAATATTTTGATAAGGATCACAAATATTATTGTCCATATGATCACTAGGAGCTATATTTTGAGGGATAAGATTATGGATATTAACATTAGGCTCAATAACAAAGGCCTTTATGTTATCTATATATCGCATTAATTAAGTTAAAATATGAAGGAGAAATGCACATGAAATATTGATAACTTTTTTGAAATATTCCTTATAATGAAGAGATATATTGGTTTACCTTATCATTCCATATGCAAGAATACCATGAAGGAATACAAATGTAACAAAATGTAAAAGGCTTTGATTCACTCCTTGTGTTTGATAAAGAGAGGTACAAAGGAAATTAATGACATAAGTAATTTCACACCAATATAATTTAGAGAGTTCCATGTTAACAACACTAAACTAGATCTAAAAATAGGAGGGTGGTAAAGATAAGGTCTACTATAATGAAAAAGAAAGAAAAATCAATGCACATAATAAAGATCACACAAAGAAGATCTAACTACCAAATTAGACACCATACAAAACATGAGCGGGAGCGGGAGCGAAGGAGACCAGCGGGCTGGAGGGAATTCAAATCCCCCTAAAGGCGGGAAATCGGTGGATGGAGGATCGCAGTCGAATCCTGCAGATGGTAGCAGGAGCTTCAAGGAAGGAGACAATGAAGGGGAAGGGGAAAAAGATTCAGACCGTCAACGCCCTCGAGAAGGAGGAAAACGGGACATTTTGAAAAATGAAACGAGCGGGAAAGTGCTTCCTGGCAATGCTCAGATGGTACCCATGCCAGCGAGTCAGGAAAAGGAAAAAGATGCTGTTGGGGAGGGCTCCACAAAAGAGACAGGGGCGGTATCTCCACTATCGAGACCCCAAATCACCGAAGATGAGCTAAAGACAAAAGATAGTGAAGGTAAGTCTTCTGAAGCAAATGATGGACAACCTTTAGTTAAGAATTATGCTAAAGGAAATTGGTCCTCTCTT
>MU226426.1:1288248-1314906 GCA_018584345.1 Thuja plicata | reverse complement strand
TAATGCCGAGCACCCTGTTTCCTTCCAGCATTCGGGACCTGGAACTCGCACTAGATCTAAGGTGCAGAAGAATGAAGACCCGGATCTTCAGAAGCTTAGAGAGAACGTGACAACCATGAAGAGTCAGGTGATGGACTCTGAATGCCTTCTGAAGACTTTGATCTAATTTTGGTGCTGGCGGACCTCTTCTCTGTTTTCTTTCCAGCAGTCTTTTTGTTCATTTTGTTTAGCTTGCTTATATTGCTATATCTGGGTTTTGACCCACTGTTGATTGTTCCCTTCTCTGGGCCAATCTGATGTTCTTCGGGCTTTTTTTGTCTCTCTTCTCTCTGTTTTGTTAAAGGGTTTCGGGGTCCCCTTCAAAACCTGCTTTTACCGTAATCAAAAACTACCAAATTAGAAAATATAATGCAATAAAGTGGTGGGTTCACAAAAATGTGAAGGGGAAAATGGTGATTAATGGTATACCATAAAATTCATTATACTTGGGAATACCAAATTCCCCACAAGCTGAATCCTATTTACACAACCAAGAGAGTAAGGATGAAAATTCATGATCTACACAAATCTGGGATCATTTTTTGGTGGATTCCTCATGATAAATTATGTATTCTATAAATGATACGTAAAATTGAGAAATAAGAAGAATTAATTTACCTTGAAATGAGAAGAAGAAGGATGAATTTTTAGATCAGGAATTGACTTTCATAGAACTGTCACAGTCATAAATTGTTCTAGATCTGGAACACTAGCACCAGTATCTTTCGTCTATGAAATTTATAGATCCTTAGGAAATTGTTGACTCAATTTGACCTATTCCTAGAAATTTTAACTTGTCTTGGAGGAAAAAAAATTGGTGAAATCTATAGCAGACCTATCACTGGTTTGTAACTTTGAAATTCTGAATCTGAGACTTTGCCACCTGTTTTTTACATACAAAAGAAGGGGAATTATTATGGGAAGGGGCTTGACTTGGTCAAGCCTCTTTATAGTAATTAACCTTGAATTAAAATAGATGTAATTGAAATAATACTGACATGTAGCATATATTTAATCTAAACAATGGAATACATCATACCATGTAGATGCAATTATCTATAAATATGTGATCAAGAATATTGATAGAATAGCTTTGAGTGAACACAAAAACCAAAAGGAAATCAAGAAAGACAAAACCTCATGTAGTAAATGTTGTAACTCGCCTCAATATTTAATGGAATATGAAGAAGAGGAGGAATAATTGATGTAGGGATGTAGATCTCCTTCCTTGGTGTCAAACTCATTTTCTTGGCCTCTAATGGGGAAAAGAGATAGATCTATAGAAGGAAATGCCTTGAATGCTTGATGATGATTTCCATCATTGGATGTTTTTTTGTACTTTAATGTATTAAATGCACAATAATATATTGTGTATGTATCATGATCATATATATTATGGATGTGAAAATTAGAGGAAGAGGTTTCCTTTTATATACATTTTGGAGCTCACATTTTGTAAGGCCAAACCTGATTAAGAACCTAGAAGAAACAAGCCCGCATAGGTCCTAGATCCCACTAAATGAAAAGGCCCTAGGAAAAGAGTGACCTAAGCTTGCCTAGTCCAAGACAAGGCCAAACCAAGTCTCCCTTATCTAGGAATACTTTTTCAAAGCTAGAATGGGACCTAGGGTTGTGTGCTAAGAGAGAGATATGAAAGCCTTAGGTTGTCAAGAAATTAGGGAAAATCCAGACATGCAAAATGAATATAAAAGGACCTGGGAGGGAAATGAATTATGAATGGATGGAAAAATGAGAAAATATGCATAGAAAAGAGAGCCAACCTTGAGTTTGAAGGAGAGGAATTATATCTAAATTGAATATGAATTTAAGTACAATATGAGCTCCTAGATAAGGAATACACTAAATTGGGCTAGAAATGGTCCCAAAATGAGCATGAATTTAGTGGTTAATTTTTAGGATGGTACACTAATAAACATGTTTCTTGTCACTATTTTGATATCCTTAATAGCAACAACCTTATAGTTTTAGGAGTGGGGAAAGGATCTCAAAAATTTAGTAACAATTTCTTATTTTTGTAAGTGTCCACCAGAACATCTAATTCCAAAAACAAGCTCATTCACCTTATATATGTGGGAAGTAACATTCTCATCTTCACCCATCCTCAATATCTCATACTTTCCTTTCAAGTTATGAAACTTAGCTAGCTTCACATAGGCATATACTTCATGTAAGCTTTCTAACTTCTTCAAGATCTTATGTTTAGTCAATAAATCCATAACATTTGTGTACTCTATATCAGATAGGTTTCTCAAACATGTTTCCTGAGCTATGATGTTATACCCATCTTTCTTCTTCTCATCAAGAGTAGTAGTAGAAATATTTATAAGGGGATTATATGTTGACTTAGTAATCTCCCAATATTCTTGGCTAATACATCTCAATTTTGTTTCCACGTGAACTTTCCATATAGAATATTTAGTGCCATCAAATCTTGGACTATCATTCTTAAAAATTATCATCCTAAATATTCTCAAGCGATTAAGCTTTCCAAAGAGGAACTATCTTTGATATCAATTGATAGAAATAAGGAAGAACACAACTAAGGGGGGGTGTGAATCATTTATTCTTAACACTTCAAAATTTAATCAAATTTTATAATTAAACCACATACCTGATTAATGAACACTAAAGCATAGATCCAAAACACATCAAGAACACATAACACCAATATTTTTGACATGGAAAACCCAGTCAAGGGAAAATCCATGTTGGGGATGAACCCAAAAGATGATGTACTCTGTTAAAATAAATATACACTATTAAAGGTATTATAATGGAATGCACATACATTCAGGCATAATGCCTCACTGCTCAAATAAAAAAGTGCTACAAACTTGAGAAAGGATCACTACCTTACAATAATCATGGACTACAATCCAAAAACCATGAATTGAATAATAGAATCTTCAACATGCTTGGGTCAATTCCATTGAAGTACATATACAATTATCTTTTTCACACAATATCTTTGCCTCAATTGTAAATTCCACTCATACCTATTTGGAAATTCTAGAATATGCATCCACTTTGCACAATCTAGCACCTCTAGAACATGATCCACAAAGAGATACAATTACATCCATACAATTCATCAACTTATTCTTACAAGGTCCACCAAGGACCTAAATTAAAAAATTACAATCATACATGACACAATATTTAATGTGAACCAATGAATGTTGAATAAAACATAAAATAGTACCAAATCACATTCCTTGAATAATAAATACTTCAAATAATTATGCTTCAATCATCCACAACGTGCTACATCACCTAGATAGGCAAGAACACAAATATCCTGAATTCGCCAATGAAAAAGCACCAAATGTGATCACACCAATAAATGAAAAATAGAAACACTATAGGATAATTATACATCCACAAGCATTGCAATAGTCTCAAAAATATCCACATTCACTCTGATCTCTAAATTTAACATCTTTGAACTTAACCTCAAGAAAACAATACTAACCTCTATCAATCAACAAAAATTTCTTGTGAACTTCCAAATAAAATACAATCAATTTGGGGACACACATCAATCTCCCAAACATGCTACATAGGTCCACATACCAAAATATTGCAATATCAAACCTCACCAAACTAAATACTGAAACATTGTCACGATTGAACATCCAAAAATACCAGTCTCAACACAAAAACTAATAGCTCACTAAAATCATCATGTGAATGTTTGATATTTGAACTGAATCATCTACAGACATCCCTTAATATAATTCATAGATCCACATACATTGATCATTAAAACATTATATATACTTAACCAAACATCAGAGGAACACTATCTCAAACAGTAGAAATATGTTGACATCAATGACAAATAGTAAATGTCAAAACATATATGCATGATATTCCAATATTTGGCTCATCGTATAACTTCTCATCATAGGAAAGGGAAGAATTATTTTTAGAATATGTAGTGTGATTAAGCCTTTCAGATTCTTAAGGAGCATTTGACTACCACACCCTTCTTGGTAGTGTCAGATCCTGTAGGTGAGTTCATGATGCAGACTAATGCATAGTTGGAGGGTGTTGGGTCATTTATTCTGAAGGAGAGATGAGTGATTGCATATGACTCCTAGAAGCTCAAGGATCATGAGCTAAACTACCACAACCATTATTTTAAGTTAGCAACATTTATGCATGTACTAGTGCACTAGAGACTTTTCTTTTTGGGTCACATGTTTTAGTTGCATATAAATCATCATAGCTTGTAATACATATTTTCTTGGCATAACCTAAATTAACGATAGCGATGCCTAATAGAGTTCCTTTGTGAGTATGATTTTTATGTTTAATGCATCAAAGAGAAAGATAATGTTCTCATGGGTGCCTTGAGTAGAGATCTTTGTTTTGTCACTTGGTGTAGATTTTTGTAGTTGTATTCTTTAGGCTTTACCTAGTGATACTTGGTATGAGGAAGTTAGAGAAAATATTGAGTCTAGATATATTAGAATTAATAAATGGTGAATTCTCACAAAACCAAATGAACGCCTGCATGCAAATAACCTATCAAAAATTAGAGAAGCTTAAATATAGAAGAAATTATCTAAAATTTAGAGGCAAAAAAGTATATGTGATAATAAATAATTAGAAGAGAATAGTACTTATAAAAAATCGAACAAAATCCTAAAAGGTAAAACCCTAAGATGGAATAATTAAAAATTAATAAGAATTAATTATTAATGAGTCTAAGTTTATCTTAAGTAAAAGTAAAGTAATAGCTGACTTAATTAATAAATCAATATGATTTAATTAATTAAGTAAAGAACCTATATACTCCAACACCCCCCCTTAAGATGAACTTAGGGAGAAGCTAAAAATATAAGGAATAAATGCATAAAGCATAAAATGGGTCCTGACAAAAAGGCCTAATGAGGTACCCAAGTATAAGGAAATCTCTATGAAATAGAGAAAAGGAGAAAACCCAGTGGGAAAAAAAATCCTATCCAAAAAGAGATGGAAAAAAATACAAATGCAATGTCTCAAGAGACTCTCTCAAAACCACAAGTACAACACCCCCCCCNCAACCCCCCCCCCCCCCCAATGAGGGAGGATCATGACTCCAAAGACCCCCCCAAAATGATAGAACCCCTGTGTTGATGATCAGACCAATTTGGTTCCAATGTGAAAGAAACAAAGGTGACAAAGGAAGAAGAGGAAACCCTTGAATGTGAGGTGAAACTGGAAGGCCCGGATGATGCTCAAAAGAGGACACATGAGAATCATGTAATGGGATCTCAAATGAATGTGTGATAACATATAAGTTGAAATTTTTGTGCGAGAGGAGATGAATCCTCTAATATGTCCTCAACAACTTCACTAGGTGGCTCAAAGCATGGAGCGACAATGTCAGGCAATGCTGAAGAGGAGTCCTATTGAACAAATGTAAACTAAACATGAAGTAGAATTGTATAATTCAAAACACTGGTCTCAGGAACAACACATAAGTTCAAGTGACCTAACTTCACCTCAATAGGCTCTTGTGAAGAAAGAGAGTGATTCTATGATAGTGGAGATGGTGGACCAACATGCGATAAAGAGTACAAGAGTGAAGAACGATCAACTGTCCCTATTTCAAAAATAATTCTTGTCTCACTATCTCTAATGTTAATTGAATGTCGTGTGAACTCAAATGTCTTCCCTATCCCATTATGAGTAATCTGATAGATAGAGAGAAGGTTAGAGGACAAAGATGGAACACATAGTACATCATTGAATTCACTGTCATCAACATCAATGGAATATTTCCCACATGTAGACATAATACTGTTGTTCCAAATCAAAATGTTTTGGGTAGGAAAATCCTCAAAAGAAGAGAATAAATCCTAAGAAGATGAAATATATTATGAAGCACCTAAATCTAGTAGCTATCTAGAAGATTTTATTTTGTGGTGACTGATCAGGAAAGTATTGTACACTTTTCTTCAACTCGTGGGGTTAACTTTTCAAGCATTTTTGTTTAACTCATCAAGAATTTTTTGGGTTAAATCATCAACCATTTCCCTAGGTTGACCCATCAAGAAATTTTTAGGGTTAGGGTTTTTATATAAGAAAAATGGTGTTAGGGTTATGACTTATTAGAGTGAAGAAGTATTGTAGCATTTGCAGTGGTATTGAGATGCAAGGGATCGCTAGTTGCAATCAATTTAAATTATTGAATAATAATATTGGACTCTCTATTTGGTGTATGTAGCCCAAGATTGGGTGAACCACATTAAATTTGTGTCTTCTGGTTCTACTTCTATGTTCTTCACTCCTTTTGTATTATTGGTTAT
Organism: Thuja plicata; assembly: GCA_018584345.1. Classification (NCBI taxonomy): domain Eukaryota; kingdom Viridiplantae; phylum Streptophyta; class Pinopsida; order Cupressales; family Cupressaceae; genus Thuja; species Thuja plicata. Next base: position 1,308,547 of record MU226426.1, on the reverse strand, counting down.
ATTTGCATGTAACTATTAGATTTATGTGTTGTAATCTTTACAAGTGGTATCATATTAGGTTTTTCTAGTTATCCTCTATAGGAAGGGCTCATAGTTAAGTGGGAGTCTCATGGTTGAGTGGGAGTAATGGTAGATGAGGGTAAGTTGAAGGTTGAGAAGTTTAATGGACAAAAATTTTAGTTATGGAAAATGCAGATGGAGGACTATCTCTATCAGAAGGATTTATGGAAGCCATTGGGAGGAATAAGAAAGAAAGTCACAACTATGTCTTAGGAGGATTGGGATATTTTGGATAGAAAAGGAACTTGGGAGTATTCATTTATGCCTAGCACAATCCGTGGCATTTAATATTACAAAAGTGAAGACAACTAAAGAGTTGATGGAAACCCTAGCGAAGTTATATGAAAAGTCTTCTGCTTTGAATAAGGTATTTCTTATGAAGTATTTATTTAATATGAAAATGGTAGGTAGCTGAGTTGTTGATCATTTAAATTAGTTTAATACATTTACTAGTCAATTATCTTCTGTTAATGTCTATTTTGATGAATATATTAGGGCTTTTTTGATTATGTGTTATTTTCCTAAAAGTTGGAAAGACTTGGTAATGGATGTTAGTAACTCTATTTTTCGTTCAAATAACCTAAAATTTGATGATTTTGTTGGTGTTATTCTAAGTGAGGAAATGCGTAGGAAAAATTTAGGTGGGTCCACATTTGGTAGTTTTTTTATTGCACAAAGTAGAGACAGATCAAAGGAGAGAGGAAACAATTATGGAAGTCATAGGAAATCATGAGGAAAATCAAAGGGTAAGAGGTATCAATCCAAAGGACCTAACTATAATGACCTGAAAATGGCCAACCAAAAACCTCCCCTAATCTTGATCACCTTAAGTCCAAACCTAAAGGAAATTCAACATCTTCAGTGTGATATGACCTAAACCCTGGGTCCTAACCTATCATCACACTTGACTTAATTATTTATTTCCTAAATCCCAAAATATTGGCAATTAAACCTTATGTCATTTATTTAATTAATATTATAGTATATTGATTAAATAAATAGATATTTGGCAATTAAATGTAAAAAGGAATTAAAAATAATAAATTGAGTTAAAAAGTGCATTTAAATCATTTAAATATTTAGAAAAAAGATTTTTGTGTCATCATTTCAATGGACTGAACATCAAAATAGAAACAAATATTTCTTGTTCAGTTAGCTAAGTCTTTTCTTCTCCTCATTTTGGAAACAATCCAGTTAATTGAAAATTGACTCAGTTAAATCCTCTTTTCACTTTAGAAGTTTCGCGAATGACTGATAAATTAGTTAAGTTAACTGACTCTCTCAACCAATGGTCTTCCTTGCACATGGATTGTTCTTCTTTGAGTCAATCTTGTCTATTCTTCAAAATTCAATCTCGATCATCGGTTCGAGAGAGATTTCCTATAAAAGAAAGCTCCATTTTCATCACAAAGGATCCAATATTTTTGAAGTAGAGTTATTATGCTATTTTTGTCTCTCATCATTTATTAAGCATTTAGTACTTTTCATATTTACATGTTTCAAGCATTTTAATTGATAATCTAGGAACATCTCATTTGGGTTTTTAAAATAAAATAAGCTAATCATTGGATGAATATATTTGTACTTGGATTATAGAATAATAATCTTTGCAAATCCTTCATTTAGAGTGTCAAGTCACTGGGTTTGCAATGATCTTAGAGAAAACTCATACTCCTACCTACTAGAAGGAAATAGGTCTATTTACATTAATTTATTATTTTTGTAGTTCAATGCTTTCTTAGATTAACTATGCAATGACCTATTGAAGTGTACATTAATAACATAGAGGTCCACATTTCACACACACATTTATAGCACCCACTATGGGGCAGAAAATTTCATTTCTGACCTCTCATTTTTGAAAATTGTCGAGTCTCAAATTTTTGTTCCATACATTTCATTGTGCAGACTTGTATGAGCTTTCTCACTATGTAGTATGAGTGAGAAATGAAGCTCAGATGGTCTACTATATATTCTCATACTAGGACATGGGGATACTCATACGAGTATCTACTATACTAGTTTCTAACATCAAGCATGTTATTTTAGGTTTTTTATAAATTTGATCACTTATTGTTTTCTATTTTCTGATCTTCACAGCCTAACATTTTTCTGCAGGTCGATTGAAAAACACTTCTATTTTGAAACACTTTTACAGGATGATTGACTAAGAATAAAACATCAAACTATAGACAATGTCTTGTAGGTTTCTTAATCATGAATAAACTTAACTTTGTGTCTATTTTTATTAAGATAGGAACCTCTCATGCAAGAAATTAGTTAAAGAAGAATATTATTGATGTGTTTGAAATGGAAATGATTTTAGGAGATTATGCTCTCGCCCTTTTAGGGATGATCAAAAATCTAGAAGTATGGTTCTTATTGGTTTGCGGTATGATCACCTTGTATAAGGCCTATCATAGTGGGAAAAAGTAATCACCCTATGAGAACGACCCAAGTGAGGACAAGCTAATGCCAAGAAACTCTAAATCACTATAAATAAATTGCTTCCTTGAGATTAAAGTCTCAGAAGATGAATACCATTTGAGCTTATGCTTGGCTCTCGCATAACACATAGCAAGGCCCTGGCATCTCAATCACATTTATGTGACTACTCATGCTAAGGTTCTTTGTGGGGCTATACATCTCAATTGTAGCCACCAGAATCACCTCTGAAAGTGGGATAATCTAAGTGAAAGGGAGATATTAAATCCCCCAAGACACTCACCATATTGTGACACCATTAGCAATTGGAGTCAGATAATACAACATCACTAGACCCATTACATGGCTAGCTTTGACCATATTATGATGAGCTCTTGGGTGTGTACCTAATTTCATGAGTGAGGATTTTTCCACTTATCCAATCTCCTTAAATCTAGTGTTCGTTGCTATGCTTGGGTTACTTTATTCCACAATGTGCTAAATATGTTTGAAAACTTGAAACATCAAAATCAAAAACTGAAAAGTTGTGAAAAAGAGAGTAGAAAAAACATTCTCATACAACCCTGTATCTTGACTCGTATAAGTCAAGATCCTACTCCTGTTTACTCATATCACCTAGTGAGAATACTCATATCACCCAACAAGAAAATACTCATATAATGATGTGCATTTTTTTGTCTATGTTGACCTATTGTATTCACTTTAGTAAGAGAAACCTAGTTCCTAATATCATCCATGGGGAATAATTATATGAGTCTGCACTCACCCTTACAGTATTTTGAGAAATTTTTCTAGATCCTGTTTTTGACCTATTGTTACTGAGCACAAACCTCTAGTTAGGATGTGTTGTCTCTAGCAATTTTGGTTCAGAATGGTGAGCTTTCCCTAGTTATTTTTATTAGTCATAATACATTGGTAGTCTAACTTCTACTATTGTGAATCTTGGTTTGTTGTTCTAGTACATTAATCAGTTTATCACCATTAGTTCAATCTTATTTGTCTGTGTTGTCCTTATTCTAAGTTGTGAGTGCGGGTTTGTTAACCTTGACTCAAAATTAGATTCTTTTGAACCTCCTTAGTTGGATGTTTCTTGTTTTCACCATCATTGGTCTTAGACTTAGTCAACACGTCAATTTTAATTTAGCACCTATTGGGAAAAATAGTTGATTTATGCCTATACAAACTAGAAGCTCTTTTAGACAATTTCAAGAGGAACAAAGACAATATTTTGCATTTGAGGAAAACCCTATTTTCATAGAACAACCAAAGACTGAAAAGAATTCAATCTCACCTCAAAACATGTCACCTGAATGAAGGATATCAAGAGAAATACAATGGCGAGATTGGTCTAGACATAGAAATCACAATGCTAGTGCCCAAACTACTAATAGTCAACACTCCTCAAGTGACGCTGAGCCTGATGAGGCCACTATTGTCAGATGCCAAAATGATAGAGACTTTCTTCAGATGATGAACACCATCATGAATCAAGATAAAGAGAAATTATTTCTTGAACTAGCACACCGAGGATGCCAACTTCCTCCTCAATATAGGGCTAAAGACATCATTGCTAGAGACAAAGAAAATCCTTTGATGCTAGTGACAAAAATAATGCAAGCCTTGCAAACTAAGATGCAAGAGATGAAAAAGGAAAAAGAGAAAGAAAACATGAAATATTCTATGTGTTGGTCCACTAAGAGGGGGGGTGAATCAGACAAAATCAAACTTAAAATACTTAAAACTTAGCTCACTAATTCACTTGGTAAAATTGATTATAGTAATGACCAACTCACCAAATAACTTAAACAACCATACATCTCATAATATGAAAATCAATCATTCAAACTTAGTTAACACCAAATTTAACGAGGAAATCCAATAAGGGAAAAACCTCTCTGGGAATTGTCACCCACAATAAAAATGTACCCTTTTGAAGTACACTCGATTAAGAACTTATCCTATTAAAGATTACAAACACATTTTCTAGATGGAAACATTACCTTGGATCTATTAAGATCTTCACTTTGTTAGGAGTGGCCTTGTTAGAGGTCTTTAAACACTCTTTTGAAATGGCACCTACTTCTAGGATTTACAAATAGGACTGTTAAATCCACTCGGTTAAGATATTTTCTCTGTTACAAATGCTAATAAGAAATAATAAAACTTTGACCTATAAATATAGAAATTACCTTTTCTTGGGTCAGATCATTTATGCTCACATCAATATTTGCATCACATACTCTATTTGTCTCTTCTGTAGACTATATATTCTTCTCTTTCTGTTTCTCTACTCTGCTTCATAACTTCTATTCTTCAACTTCTTCTACTTCTCAATTCAACTCCCCAACAACTCTTCTTTGTTTAGTTCTCATACTTTATATAGAAAAAAAATTCCTCTTAATCTCTATGATTAGGTTTTCCATTATTTTCTCTCATCTGTTCGATCATCTTCTTCACAAATCTCAACTCGGTAAACCGTTTTAACTTTTACCTCATAACTTGAACTTTTCTTGGAACTCTAATAATCAGATTTAACTAGTTAATATTTTCCTTAGATATTCTTATTGAATTTTCTTGCTCATAGATCTTCTAACAAACTTCCTTTAATCCTTATCAACATCTAGATCATCATAGCTTCATATTAAATTTAATCTTATCATCATTCTCAATCAATATCATGTACTTAATTAGTAACTTGCCTTGCAACTTGGTAACTAACTTTATTCACTACTCTGTGCCTAACTCATTCTCGGTAACTGAAATAGACTAACACAACTCTATACCAAATGACTTTGTCTAGCTTGGTACAATAACTCTTTTCAGTCACAACTTAACTCTTTGCAATCTCTAACTTAATCAATCAAATGTACCAGCTTAATAACATCAAATATATAGTAGAAATAAACTATATCAACCTTACTTCATCATTGTCTAATCGGTATTTGTCACCCATTTAACTTCTCCTTCTTATGATATGGTAACTCAATATAAATTAGTAATCAATTGTTTGACATCAATGACAAATTATAATTGATATAACCATTTCTACAAACATGTATACCTATTGTCATTCATTCTTCATCATCTCCATCATTTTATTAACAATCTCCCTCTTTGGCATTGATGGAAACACTATTCTATTACTATAGCAATTGATGATGGAAATTCTTAATATTGTCAACCTTTGTCATTACTCCCTCTGAGTTGATAGTTATGTTTTTGATCATCAAAATTTTCTCCCTATTGGATAAATCTTGTGATACTATAGCATACATTATGATTATCCTTCATGAATAAATATTAGGAATTTATTCTCTTCCTCTTTCATCAATATCTCCCTTATGGATAAATTTCATCAATTCATTCTCTCCCTTTGAGGAAAATGCCAAAATGTCACTCCTAAAAACTTGTTTCAACAACGGATTATACCTTACATGTACAATTATTAATTGCATAAATAAATATCCACACAACTCCAGGAATCACCTAAAGTGTTTCATACTAACATAAATTCAAGGATAGATATTATAATTAAGTATAGAACTGATGCAGCATGCCTCATGCTCCTTAGTGAATATTAGATAGGGGAAGAACCCATAATTTACCTCTGAGATACTCAAAAGCATCTTTCAATAGTGTCTTTGTAAAGATATCAACCATTTATTCCTTTGAATTCACATATTTCAATATACCATTTTTTCTCTTGAACTTTTTCTCTCAAGTAGTGATACTTGATAGAAATGTGCTTGGTCTTTGAATGCATAACCAGGTTCTTTAATATGTTGATAAAACTTGTTTTGTCACAAAAATTAGTTTTAGGATCTGATATAATCTCTTGCATACCTTCAAGTATTTGTTTGATCCAAAAAATGTTTACACAATTCATAGCAACATCAACATATTCTTCCTCAGAATTAGACTGTGAAATGCAACTCTGATTCTTTCTTAGCCATGTGACCATTTTTTCACCTAAAAAGAATGCTCCTCCACTAGTAATTTTCTTTTCAATACTATTTATAGCCCAATTTGCATCAATTTAGACTTGTAGATCAAAATTACCTCCTTTCTTGTACAATAAACCAAAATCTTCAGTCCATTTCAGATATCTAAAAATTCTCTTAAATACAAACATATATATTTCATTAGGATAAGAAGAAAATCTTGTAACAATTCTAGCTGCGTGTGCTATATCAGGTCTGTTGTGAACAAAATATTGCAATATACCAATCATGGATCAATAAAGAGTACTATCCACCTCTTATGTCTTATCTTATTTTGGCAATCTACCTCATGTGACCATCGGTGTTCTAACAGGCTTGGAATCTTCCATATCAAAATTTTTGAGGATCTCTTTGATATACTTATCTTGTGTTATATATATATTCCTTCTTCAACTTGCTATATATGTAGACCTACAAAGAACTTAATCTCTCCAATCATTGACATTGCAAACTCTTTTCTCATTTCATTAAAAAATGCCTTACATAAGGTGTTATTGCCTCAAAAAATAATATCAAAAAATATTTCAGAAATCAAAACCTTGTTGTCATTGTCACACTTCAAGTAAATCTTACTATTATCACTTCTTCTTTGAAATCCAATTTTGATTAGATAAGAGTGCAATCTCTCATACCATGCTCAGGGTGCTTGCTTCAAACTATAAAGAGCTTTGTGTAATTTACATACATTGTTCTTATTTGTTCTCTCAATGAATCCTTCAGGCTACTCAATGTAAACTTCTTCTTCTAGTATCACATTCAGAATGGTAGACTTGGTATCCATTTGATAAACTTTGAATCCTTTGTAAGCTACATAAGCTTGAAGTGTTCTAACTCCTTCCAATCTAGCAATAGGTGAAAAAGTCTCTCCATAATCAATACAGTGTTCTTGTGCATAACCTTTGCAAACCAATCTAGCTTTGTTTCTAATAATTTATCCATTCTCATTCAGCTTATTTCTGAAAATCCATTTAGTACCGATAACATTTCTATCATTTGGCCTAGGTACTAAAGTCCATGTACTGTTCTTTTCAATATGATAAAACTCTTCTTTCATTTCTTTCATATAATCTTCATTATCTAGTGCATCTTTAACTTTCTTTGGCTCAATGTATTATCTCTTAACTTTCTTCTTGTCATCACTCTAGCACCTTTATTTCCAATAATCTTTCTCAGGGAGTGGTGCCTTCTCACATATTTTTCTAAAAAAAGCACGATAGGTCTCGATGCTTCATCCTCATTGTTTAGTTGTTGAGCTCTTTTTTCATCTTCCTCCTCGATAGATGCTCTCGATAAGGTGTCAGGAACATCAGGTTGTAAATATACAAACTTATCATAATCTTCAGGTTCCTTTTTTCTTTCTTCATCATTCTTTTCTGTAAACTCATCGATTCTCACACTTGCACTTTCCATCATTTTTTTAGTAACTTTATTCAAACACTTATAGGCTTTCTTCCTTGTAGAATATCCCTTCATCCCCTTTAGAATCAAACTTTCCTTCTCTATAATATTTCAATATAGAACATCTACTTCCAAAAACTTTGAAATAACTCACATTAGTTTTTTGTTCATATCAAATTTCATAAGGTGTTCTGTTGGTACCTTTCTTCATTTGTACTTGGTTCAATGTGTAAACAACAATACTGAATCCTTCTCTCCAAATGTTTTGTGAAATATCTTTCTCAACCATTAGTGTCCTTGCACAATAAATAATAGATATGTTTCTTCTCTTAGCAATACCATTCTATTGTGGTGTCCTCGGTGCTAAAATCTCTCTCTTATTTCCATTTTCATTACAAAATAGTGTAAACTCATCTGATGTAAACTCACCACCTCTATCAGATCTCACACATTTCAATTGTATTCCTTTTTATTTCTCAACTCTTGCCTTGTACCACTTAAACATTTCAAATGCTTCATATTTTTCTTTTAAAAAAAGTTACAGACATCATTCTAGAATAGTCATCCACAAATAAAATAAAATATTTGTCTCCATAGTAACTTTGAGTTATCATGGGTCCACATAAATCAGTATGCACTAAATCCAAGATTCCTTGTGTAACATAAGTCTTGCTTGAAAAACTAGATTTAGTTATTTTACCCATTTGACATTCTCTGCACATAACATTTTCAGGGTTTTCTAATCTCAGTAGTCCTCTGACTCTTCTTTTTACTCACATTTATGAAGTTGTCAAAATTAACATGACAAAGAATTGTGTACCATGAATCAAACATCTTCAACTTTAGAAAAAAGACAACACTTCATAGAAGTATCAAGATAAAATAAATTACCTTTATATTCTTCTCCATTAACAATCATACTCTCCTTCTTATCAAAATATTTTCACCTTTCCATGTTGAAATTCCAATCGGTAACCTATGTTATTTAAATGTGCAACACTCAACGGATTATACTTTAAGCCTTCAACTCAATAAAAATCATCACATATTAAATTATTCAATAGAGTCATATAACCTTTTCCTTTCATAGGGTATGGAGCATTGTTACCAAATATAACAAATCCTTCATCATTCTTCTCCAAGGAAATAAACTTAAGTGTGTCACCACTCATGTGATGTGAACAACCACTATCTATAATCCATGTTTTATTATTACTTACTTGTGATATTAGTGCTCTTGTTTCTTCTTTGTTTTCTCCATCAGAATTATCTTTAATAGAAACATACACAACTTCTTCACCATTATTGTCATCTGAATAATCATCACTTAGTCCTTTATTATCAATATGAGAAGATTTCTTACCTTTGTTTTTGTAGTCTCTAAATTTCCTGGATATGTTCTCTCTTTTTTCTTTATCTTTGTTATCCTTATTCTCCTCATTATCTTTCTCAGTGCAGTTAGATGTAATATGAACAATCATGTTACAATTAAAAAATTTCAAGGGTAACTTACCTCAGTATCTTCCTTTGCCTCTTTGTATCCTTCTAGCCAACAAAGCTTCAAAATCTCTCTTGTTGTCTTCTACTTCAACAAATAATTCTTCCAAACCACTCTAACAGTTGTAAAATATTTCACTAGCACTGCTCACATATCCATCACTAGGTCTAGAGTCCTTAGAACTTCCAATCTTCAAAGATGAATTAAATGTAGACTCAATCTTAGATGTAGCAAGTATACTATTATCAAAATCATTAATCTAAAATGCAACCAACTTACCAATAGAAGCATTGAGTGAAACATTCATCAGAGGAATGGATCTCAACTCTTGTATATAGATACTCGAATAACATAACTTGGTAGAAGGGTTCTCAATATTTTTCTTATAACATCTTCTTCTATTATGGTTCCACTAGCTCCTCTGATATAATTAACAATCTCCTTAAGTATAGTGTTGTATTGTATTATGTTTTCTCCTCCTTTCATTCTCATTGAATCAAATTTACCTCTCAAACTTTCTTCTTTTTCCTTTTGAAAATGTTGATCTCCACCATAGGTCAAAATAATCATATCCCTCATTTGTTTCAAGGTAGTACATCCATTAAGATCATCATATTCCTTGTTGGTAAGTGTAGAAGCAATCTCAATCATGACTTGTGTGTGTTCTTGCTTCTGTCTTTTCTCATTTAGTGTCAATGGTGCAGTTGTAGGTGCAACATATGAATATCAAGAAAATGAGGTCTACACTCTCCTATACCAGACACTTGCAATCTCATTTTTATTTTACATGTAGAGAAATATTCCCTATTCAAATTTGGTGCTTCCATCTTATACATCTTTAGATCTTGACTCAAGTCCTATAAAGCTTAACACTTCAGAGAACCAAAGCTTTGATACCAATTGTTGATCCACTGTGGTGGGTGAATCAGACAAAATCAAACTTAAATACTTAAAACTTAGCTCACTGATTCACTCTATAGAACTGAATACAATAATGAACAAATAAGTTAAACACCCATACATCTCATAATATGAAAATCAATCATTCAAACTCAGTTAACACCAAATTTAATAAGGACACCCAATAAGGGAAAAACCTTTGTGGTAATTGTGACCCACAATAAAAATGTACCTTTTTGAAGTACACTCGGTTAAGAACTTATCCTATTAAAGATTACAAACACATTTTCTAGATGTGAACCTATCAAGGGATATACCTTAGATTTATTAAGATCTTCACCCTCTTAGGAGTGGCCTTGTTAGAGGTCTTTAAACACTCTTTTGGAATGTCACCTACTTCTAGGATTTACAAATAGGACTCTTAAATCCACTCGGTTAAGAGATTTTCTCTGTTACAAATGATAATAAGAAATAGTAAAACTTTGATCTGTAAATATAGAAACTACCTTTTCTTGGGTCAGATCCTTTATGCTTACATGAATACTGACCTAACATACTCCATTTTCCTCTTCTCTAGAATGTAGATACTGATCTTTCTGCTTCTCTTCTCTTCTCGGTAACTTCTATTCTTTAGCTTCTTCTGCTTTTGAATTCAACTCACCAACATCGCTTCTCTGTTTATTTCTCATCCTTTATATAGACAAACTTTTTCCTCTTATTTTATTTGATTAGGTTTTCTATTATTTTCTCTCTTTCGTTCGATCATCTTCTTCACAAATCTCAGCTCACTAAACCATTTTAAATTTTACCTCATAACTTGAACTTTTTCTTAGAACTCTAATAATAAGTTTTAACTACTTAATCTTCACCTTAGATATTTTTATTGAATTTTGTCACTTTTAGATCTTCTAACAACCTTCCTTTAATTCTTATCAACATCCAAATCATCATAACTTCGTATTTCAATTCAATCTTATCATCATTCTCAATCAATATCCTATACTCAGTAACTTGCCTTGCAAATTGATTACTAACTTCATTCACTTCTTGTTGCCTAACTCATTCTCATTGCTGAGTAACTAAAACCGACTAACACAAATCTATACCGACTTACTATATCTATCTCGGTAGAGTAACTCTTTTCAGTCAATCTTAACTCTTTGCAATCTTTGACTTAATCAATCAAATGTACTGAATTGATAACATCAAATATATAGTAGAAAACAACTATATCAACATTAATTCATCATTGTGTGATCTGTATTTTTCACCCATTTAACTTCTCCTTCTTATGATATGGTAACTCAATATAAATCAGTAATCAATTGCTTAACATCAATGAAAAAATAACAACTGATCTAACCATTTCTACAAACATGTATACCTATTATCACTCAGTGTTCATCATCTCCATTAGTTGTTTAACAATATGGACACCATTTGTCCATTTATTTTTGATAAAGGCTTGTAATTACCTTCGTCCGCACGTGGAGTGGAAATCCTAAAATTTGACAAATATGGTGGTCAATCTGATCCACATGATTATGTCTAGGAATTTTTTTGCCTATGCATAGAATTTATGCATGAACATACATACCTCATGCGTCTCTTCCCTCGAAGTCTAGGTGGCTAGGCCATGGAGTGGTTTTTGAAGTTACCTATTAGAATCAAAACTTTGAACAAATTGATAAATCTATTTTTATAATAGTATTCGTACAACATACAACATCCCATGAAAATAACTGATTTGTGCAATACCAAACAAAAAATGGGCAAGCCTTTTCTAAATTTTATTCGGAGATGAAGGATATTATTTTCTCAATATCCATGTCTCATACCTTAATATGATAATATGGAAATATTTACCAATGCATTGATACTTGAGTACAACTTCCCCATTCAGATGCAAGATCTACCCACGTTTGATAAAATAGTGAAGAGTGCACTGAAAATAGAGGACACACTTGTTAGAAAGGGTGGGATTACCCTTTACAAGGAAAGAAAGTATGATTCCAGTTCCAAGGATAAGAATAAGTACTAGAACAAAAATAAGCATGTGGTAAATGATGGAGTAGTCGACCATGTTGCTTCTCAATCAAGCCCAAAAAAAATTAATTTGATAAGCGGGAAAAAGGCCCTAAAATTTGTTGAGAATGCCACTAAACCTCCTTCAAAAGGAACTAGTAATCTCATGAAGGAAAAAACTTGGGTCAAATGAAAGAAAAACTTTTCTCCTTTAGGTGAATCCTATGAATAAGTGCTCAAGACTCTTTTGGAAAATAAAATGATCACATTGCCAGACAAATCCAGACCATATGAGCCTGATGTGAAACCAAAATGGTGGGGTGATAATGACTATTGTGAATTTGACAAGAACAAGGGACACAAGATTAAGAATTGTATGTGACTCAATCATGAGATCCAATATCTCATTGACAATGAAACAATTGATGTTGGCAACCATGCCATGAATGTTGATCATAAAGAATTGAAATACCCCTTGCCTGAGTATGAGAAAGGGGAAATATTTAAGAAAGGTGTCAAAATCAATCACACATAGGTAACTAATGATGATAATAGAATTCACATGCTTGAGCCAATATCTCTCAAGTATTGCAATGTCATCATTGTCAAGAAAAATGAGAAAGAGTCTAAAGAAGCTAACATTGTGACCCATACATAGGCAAAGGTTACCTTAAGAGGAATTGGACCCTCCAACTCCTCTAGATCTAGTAACCAACCAACAAAATTTAAACCTTCTACAACAACCAGAAAACAACTAGTTGTTCCCACATCAAAGGTGTCAAGTTCAAAATAAATGGTTTTGTCCCACGCTGCTGACTACAAAATTATAAGCCAATTACAAAGAATGAAATCTCAGATCTCAATCTTTGAATTTCTCAAAATATCTCCAGCTCACAAAGAGATTCTGGATAAACCCTTTTCAATTTCCAATATCCCTAAGGAATTGACCTTGGATTAGTTTCAATCCATGGTGGGTCACTTGACCTCACCCCACTACCTAACATTTTCAAAAGAAAATGATAATTCTTTGAGCCACCCTCAAAATCTGCCCCTGCACATAGAATTCATGATCCACAAGAATTGTGTCAAATGAGTCTTGATAGATGGAGGTGTGGGGTTGACTATATTTACTTACAAGCTAATAGAAAAACTGGGTTTTTCAAATCATGTCATTGATCCTAAAAAGAAAATAAAAATAAAGGCATGTGTTGAATAAGAGAGATCTTCAAAGGGTCTCATGACTCTACCTATAAGAGTGGGTCCTTTAGAAAGAGAGGTCATATTTCAGGTGCTAGATCTTCCACTAACATACAATATTTTATTAGGAAGACCATGGATCCATGAGATGTAGGTTTTCCCATCTACTTATCAACATTGCATCATGTTCCCATTCAATGGTGTTGAAGTGACCATTCTTGCAGATGCAAGCTATGCCTGCAATGCACTGAGATAGTCAACTGACACTCTCATTCCACACAATAGAGAAGCTTCAACCTATGAGTCAACTAGGGAGTTGATGAAAGAAATGGAGAAGAAACTAAAAATCAAAGACATTGGCATGGGTGGATACACAATGGAACCTCTTCTATCACTAAAATCTCTTCCTACATCACCCAAATCCTATGCGAGACGTTCAAAATAGATGAAATCATCAACAATACTAGAAAAGGTAATCTATGATGGTATCTTTATCTAGTAAATTGTGCAACTGGAGGATGAAAATGGAGAGAAAGCCATATTGTAATGGCTATATAGAGAACCTAACGATAATTATGTAAAACATTGTGAGATATCCCCTGAGAAATATGGCAAGGGATATGAATTGGTTTGACACATGGATTATCAAAGAATAGGACCTATAAGGTATAATAAAAATTGTATCATGGAATCCATAGAACTCAAGCACAAAAGTTCTAGGGATACAATTGGCCTAGGCTTCTTATCAGCCAAGGAAAAGTGAAATAGAGACACACCCACCTGCAAGTGGAATGACTCTGATGAGGAAGATGAATATCCTTATCCCATTCCTCTGTGTATCTAGTCTCTTCTTAATGTGCAAGAAGAAAAAATCCCTAGGTCAATGCTACTGAAGAGAAAGTCTCAGAGGAATAGCCAATGGTTCTTGATCAAGAAGAAGCTTTAACATCCCAATAAAGTCTTGATGAAGGAGAAGAGGACATAACCATAGCAGAATTTCTGGGAAGGACTCACCCTAATTGGGGTCCATGGTTAGATTTAACTCATGTCTTATATATGGTAGATCAATATGAAATAGAATAGATCATGAGTATGAGTTTGATAATCTATTTGAAGAAACTCTAGATAAAGAGGTTGATACAATGCAACAATATGTGACCCAACTTGAGGTAGGTGAAGGTTTAGGGATTAGGTATAATAATTTATATTATCAAATCCCTGACATGGGCTTCAATGATGATGTTAGGGATCTTACCGATTTGAACACATATATACAGGTTACTAATCTAGGACTCTACTTAAGAGTTAGAGTCTGTGAAGAACATACTGTGAACACCCTTGAACCCATCAAATCCCTACCACTCATGCATCCTCAACTCATTCAATGGTCTTTACCAAAACAACCCATGAGCATGCCTATATTTCCAAATGAGTATGCATTATCCTATTACCTCAATGTTGTTTAACCAGTTACCTCTTCCACTAGTAAACCAAGTGTGAACATGAATCAAGTGGATATCAATTACCCCAGTTAGAAAATAAAAATGAAAAGAAATAAACATTCTGAAGGCAAAAACCACATTGTGTCTGTTTTACAACATAAATAGTAAAAATAAAAGATGTATGCTAATGGAATTGTTTCTATTGAGTTATTGACATTCATGTTTTATCATGATGTCAACATATGTTTCAATTGGATATAGTAGAAGTCTCATAAATAATGGTTATCACAGGTACAGGTGAGAGTGATAGGTGTGTATGGTTATTGTAAAACATATCAGCATATGCAAGAACAAATTTGTGTAGAGGGATGAGTGTATACCTTAAGTCTAAGGTCTCAGGATCTTATGTTGGTATTTGCATGAGTTATAACTATTTTGCTAAAAATTGGTTTCAGTGCAGTGACAAAGGATTATGAAAGAGATGGTCTCTGAGTTTATGTAACAACTTGGATGTGAGCATGATTTATGACATGCGAGATTAAGGCATGAAAGAAGATACATGGGAGAACACTCTTTGTGATTCCTGGGTCGTCAGATTCTTGATGATGTCATCTGAGGCATGTGGACTAACAAAGACCTATTAGGGGCCAACTGTAGAGATGTAATGTGCTTAATGATGAGAAGGCATGACTTATGAATCTTGGCACATAAATAATGATTTATATTTGATAATTACTTGTGCAAGGTACCGTTTGTATCTTAACAAGGATCTATGTAATTTTTTATGCATTGGGGAAGTCTTAACAAGCCAACCTAATTGATTATTGTAACTTGTATAAAAGAAAGAAATTTCTTGATGTGTAAGAAGTCGATAATGGATGTATTGGCCATTGTGAGAATATAGATGCTAGTTCTAGTAGATGTAGATAAGCAATTGTATTTGTGTTTCACTTCATTGGAACTGTATAGGTAAAGCAAGTTTCTATCAGTTAGTTCACTATTATAAGTATATTTCTATACTTTATTTTGGATAGTGAGTCCAAAAGGTGGGTTTAACCTTCAGATGGTGTATTTAACCTTCACTTTGGGCAGTGTGCTCAGGCAGTGAGCTCATCATTTCATTAAAATCCTAACAGGGTTGAGCAGACTCCTAACATGGTCTTTCATTTAACATGGACCTATATTGGATGTAATAATCAAATCCTAATAGGGCTAGATCCTCTAATAGAGATACAATATTCATAGTATATTATTTGTGGGTGCTAATTCCCATAGAGGTTTTTCCCTTGACACGGTTTCCTCGACAAAAAAATACTTGTGTTATGGTATTCTTCTTAAAGTTTTCATATTTGCATTAAGTATTTAGTTTGAAGTTTAAAGTTTAATTATTTGGCATATAACTGGTTTACCCACCCTCTCAATTATATTATTCCTAACACATCCAATGGTGAAAACCTCTCTGAGGTACTAAAGGATGGGGTACTTGATATCTTTCCTAGTCACTTCCAGGAGAGATTCTCAATGTTGATAGAGCCAACACAACCAATGAACATTGGAACTTAAAAACATCCAAATATAATCCACTTGGCACAATCGCTATCAAAAAAAGAGATAAAAGAATTCACTGAATTATTTAAAGAAAATAAAATCAACTTTGGATGGACTTACTTAGATATGACAGGATTGGATCCTGATCTTATAATGCGCCATCTTTCATTTTCGCCTAGAGTCAAACTAGTGAAGCAAAAACTCAGAAAGATACATCTTCATGTTTCTCTATTAGTGAAAGAAGAGTTGGAGAAATTGTTCAAATATGAGTTCATCATAGCCATTGATTAGGCAGAATGGATCTCGAACATTAGCCTAATTTAAAAATAGATAAGTCTATTTGGTTGTGCATTGACTTCAAAGATCTCAATAAATCATTTCTCAAAGATGACTTTCCCCTCCCCAATATTTACATGATAATTTATATGACAACTGGATACAAGATGTACTCCCTAATGGATGGCTTCTTAGGATATAATTAGATCAAAGTTTCTTGTGAGGATCGAGAGAAAAACACACTCACATGTTCTTGGGGATCTTCTATTGGAATGTCATGCAATTATGATTGAAAAATTATGGTTCTACCTACCAGAGAACTACAAAAATGATCTTCCATGATATGATGCACAAAAAAATAGAAGACTATGTGGATGATACTCTTGTCAAGACCATGAAAATATCCACACATCTACAAGATTTGAGCAAGATCCTAGATAGAATGGAACATTGTGGGCTCAAGTTGAACTCAAAGAAATGTGCATTCGGCGTAACATCCTGTAAACTATTGGGATACATCATCTCAAGAAAAGGCATTGAGGTGGACAATGAAAAAGTACATGCAATCATGGGAATTCCACTGCCAAAGAACATTAGTCAGATGAGAATACTTCAAGGAAGGATTCAATCTATCAGGAGGTTCATCTCGCAACTGGTTGATAAGGTACAACCATTTACCAAAACTTTATGCAAGGGACTGACTTATGAATGGCAGGAGGAATGTAAAAAGAACTTCAACCAGATCAAAGAGTATGTGGAAAATCAATCGATTCTAATGCCTCCTACATAGGGAAAACCATTGATCTTGTACATATCAGCTACCACAACATTACTAGGGGCACTCCTTGCACACGAGGATGATAAAAATAAGGAATGATTTATCTACTACATTAGTAGAACCTTGGTATCATATGAGATGAACTATTCAGTGATTAAGAATGATTTCTTTCAATTTGTGTTTGCATATAAAAAATAGAGGTATTATATGTTGGCACACTCTATAAGAGTGGTTGCAAATATTGATCATTAAAGTACCTCTTGAGAAAAGCTACCTTAACTGGAAGGTTAGCTAAATGAGTCATGCTCCTAAATGAGTTTAAAATTGAATATGTCAAACATAAGTCCATAAAAGGGAAATCTATTGTAGATCAACTGGCTAAAGCTCCACTTCAAGATGATCAACCCATCATGTTGAGTTTCTAGATGGATCCATTTTTCATATCACTCATTGATCCTAGAAGATATTATTTGACAGATCTTTCATGCAACAAGGTCCAAGTGAGGGTTTGTTATTCATCACTCCTTCGAGATAATTTATTCCTAAGGAATATAAGATCTTGTTCCCTTTTAAAAAAAACATAGTTGAATATGAAGCCTCAGTGAATGGGATTAAATTGGATATTGAATGGAACATTTTTGAGTTGCACATTCATGGTGACAACCAACTGGTAATCAACCAAATCAATGACATCTATCATAAAAAGGATGAAACAATAATACCTTAAAAGAGAATGGTTTATGCTTTAAAAAATTACTTCACCTTCAATATGTTCCAACAAATCCAGAGGACACAAAATAGAGTTGTCGATGCAATGGCTACAATGGCTTCCACACAAAAACAAAAACAACAAGAAGAATTCCACTATGAGTTCCTAGTGGAAGAGATTCATTTCCCCTCTTATAACTCCCTTAACTCCTAGATGATTTGTTCTATCATAGGATAAGAATCATCCTACAATAAACACATTTACACCTACCGATGCCATTAGGTCATTCCCAATGCACTAACCCGCAATGAAAAATGAAACCTAATCTTCAATGCCCCATGGTATGCTCTCATAGATAATGACTTATATAAGAGAGGACTAGATGGTACATTTCTTAGGTGTCTAGAGAAGGAAGAGTCCAAACATGTGTTAGCTAAGGTCCATAATGATATTTTTGTCTCTCATTCTAATATTCTGACTCTAGGTCAAAAACTGCTAAGAGATGGTTACTATTGGCTAGACATGGAGAAAGAAGAAATCTGATACTGTGAGACTTGTAAGAAATACCAGTTTCATGGAAATATTATACATGCTCTAGATAGGAAGCTTATTCTTGTTATCACACATTTTCCCTTTTAGCAATGGGCATTTGACCTCATCAGGAAGATATATTTGTCCTCTTCAAACAAACACAAGTTCTTAATAACGACCATAGAATATTTCACAAGGTGGGTTGAAGCAATCCCACTCACCAAAGAATCTAGACAACAAGTGGACCTATTAATTTTGAACCATAGAATCTACCAATATGGTATTCCTTTATCCATTATAACTGATAATTGAGGGAATTTTAAGAACACTAATATAGATGAACTTTGTGATAAGTTAAAAATAAAGCAACATTGTGTTGGAGATTTGATTCTGAACAATTGATTGATTGTATGTTTATCATTGATGACAACATATAATACACAACAACACTTCTATATGTACTTATCCATATGATGACATGAAGACTTGCGTGGATAGATACATGTTGTTGACATGTTTATTATGCTATGTTCATACATGTAGACCTAGATATGATGTTTCGGTAAAGATATGTAATTCTGTTATTGACGGTTAGAGTTCTGGAGGAATAACGGTTTAAGGCCGATGTATGTAACATGTTTATTGAGTTGCGCCTATCTTCAGAATATGCGTGTGTATATTCATGATGAGTTATGATTTTTTGATATTAATATAAAGGCGCCAAACATATTTCAAGAAGATTGCAAAGTTATGGTTAATTTGGTGAAGTCGACTTAGCGAAGCAACGCGTCTATTCAATTTATACTTGCATGGTTGTAATTATGCTTGCACGCTTAGTAGAGTTGACAAGGATGTTAAGAAGATTTTTCTAACAGGTCCCATCATCTCATACTTGGTGTATGTACTTATAGAAGGTCATTTGTGATAAGAAGAGTTGTGAAAGCCAGAGATAAGAAAAGTAGAGCAGAGTGTTAAAGCAACAGAGCTATATTTATCATATGTTGATAATATAGATATTGAAGTAGAAGATTTCAAAACACAGAGAAGATTATTATAGTGCTTTGAAAGAGGTTAAAGCATTGGTGCACAAAAGGAACTGATCAGACAAGCAGTGTCACAAACAGTAGTTCACCTTGTTGATACAGTGTGTATCAAATAACTAGAAGGTTGTAGCCTTCACCACTTGGAAAGTGAGTCCACCACCCCTAATAGGGTTATTGTAAAAGACTCCAAATAGGGTCCAACCCTTAACCAGGTCACTATACTACTGCATTGTAATGATCAACTCCTAATAGGGTTGGAAGATCTTTTAATAGGGATCACTATAAACAGTATAGTTCTTTGTAGGTACTAATTCCCACTAAGGTTTTTACCATTTGGTTTCCCCATAACCAAATTGATGTGTTGTGTAATGTGTTATCTAAATGTGCATTTACTTTGTATCAATCTAGATTAATAAGTTTAAGATAAAGATCAAGTTGCTGATAACTG
>MU226426.1:1276479-1288170 GCA_018584345.1 Thuja plicata | reverse complement strand
CAGAAAAGAGAGCCCTAAGTTTGATGGAGAGAACTATCTAGATTGGAAGAACAAAATGATAACACATCTACAATGTGTTGGCTTTGAGATCTTTGAAATTGCTACACAAGAGGTTGTAATTCCATCTATGAAAGACCTTGCAAAGGAGGATGCTACCAATAGACAAAAGGAAACATTTAGCAATAATTCAATTACCAAAGAAGCCCTAATCAACACCTTATCTGACAGTGAATTTTCCAAAATCAAGAAGATTGACAAAGCATATACCATATGGAAGTATTTAGAAGACATGTTTGATGGAGATGTTCAAGCAAAGAATGCATGTAGAAAGACATGGAAGAAGAAATACAATAGTCTTGAGATGTTACCAAAAGAAAACATTAGAGATTATAATCAAAGGATAAATGAAGCAGTATCTGGAATCAAAAACAATGGAGGAGAAATTTTAGAAGAAGATATAATGGATAAATTGTTAACTACTTTGACATTAGACTATGAAAACAAGATCAACATTCTAGAGGAAACTATGCAATTCTCACAAAACTTCAAGAGAGAGACTTTGATCAGAAAAATATTTGCATTTGAGATATCAAGATTGAAGTCTGGACCTAAGAATGAAACAGCCTTCAAAGCTTCAATCCACAGTAAGAAATCCTCACACATCTCTAGTCATAATGAGAATGAAGAAACTGATGAAGAGCTAGAAGAAATAATTGCCATGATTGCTAAAAGCGAAAATAAAGGAAAAGGAAAGTATGAAGGACAACTTCCATTCAAGTGTTTTTCATGTAATAATATTGGTCACTTTGCATCTAAGTGTCCCACAAGAGTCAAGAAGTTCAGATCTGATTACAAACCTAAATATAGGAAGGAATGTTACCATGCTAAAGAAGGTGTAACTGATGAAGATTCAGGAGAAGATGAAATTAGATTCATTGCCCTTGAAGACATGGAAAGGTTGCTCAAAGATATGGACACTATAGATAAAGAAGAAGATCATGAATTAGCCTTAATTTCCAAAGCAAATGTCAGAACTGATTGGATCATTGACAGTGGATGCTCACACCACATGATAGGAGACAAAGACAGATTCGTTCATCTAGACAAATACAAAGGTGGTATGGTTAGATTTGGAGATAACACTCCTAAACCTATCATAGGTAGAGGATCCATCAGCTTGGATGGAAAGAACAAGATAGATGATGTTCTATATGTTGATGGTTTGCACCATAATTGACTAAGTGTTGGACAACTACTTGGTAAAGGTTATCATCTGGAGTTCAAAGACAACAAGTGCATTATTAGCAACAAGGATGGAGACATGATTGCATCAGGATCTAAAACAAAACGTAATGTTTTTCAGCTCAATTCATATGTAAGTTGTTTTGTTGCAAAAGTAGATGACAGTTGGTTATGGCACAAGAGACTATGTCATATCAATTTTGACAATATAGTAAGATCAGTAATGTCAAGGCAGTTAGAGACCTACCAAGAATTGCAAGACCAGTTGACACAATTTGCAAGGAATGTGTTATGGGTAAACATGTAAGGAGTTCCTTTAGAAGCAAGTAGACCTCAGCTGTAAACAAGTTGGACTTAGTGCATATAGATTTATGCCGTCCTACTCAAACAAGATCATACTATGGTGAAAGGTAATTTATTTTGTTTGTTGATGATTTTTCTAGGATGATGTGGGTTGTTTTCTTAAAAGAAAAGTTAGAAGCCTTTGAGAAGTTCAAAATATTCAAAGCTAAGGTTGAGAATGAATCTGGACTAAAACTGAAACGCTTAAGATCAAATAGAGGAGGAGAATTCACCTCTGACTAGTTTTATGACTACTGTGAAGAACATGGATTAAAATGGTAGTTGAGTTCCCCTAGAAAACCTGAGAAAAATGGAATTGTAGAAAGGAGGAATAGGATTATATTGGATACTACACACACCATGATGATTGAAGGAAAAGTGGTGCACACCTATTAGAGAGATTCAGTGAACATAGTAGTATATACTATCAACATAACACAATTGAGACTAGGCGTGGACAAGACACCCTATGAACTTTGGTTTAGTAATGTACCTACAGTAAAATACTTTAGAATATTTGGAAACAAGTGCTACATCAAGAGAGATGACAGTATTGGCAAGTTTGATGCTAGAAGTGATGAAGGTATTTTTCTTGGTTACTGTACAAAAAGAAAAGCTTACAGATGTTTCAATTTGAGATTAAAGAAGATAATTGAAAGCACATATGTTAAGATTGATGATAAGTTTATGATTCAAGAGAGGTACTATGATTATGCACCTTTTATTGAAGAAGAGCCCAAACCAAACAGTAAAGATACTATGTGTTAGCACTTTTTCTTGCAACACTTACCTAATGATGACAGTATATTGATTATACTTGAATGCAAACTCCCTTTAGGCAAGAGAAAGGCTAATTGTTGAGGTTTTTGATAACACTGGGGATATCTATTATCACCTCCTTCCTTTTTGAGCTCCATAGACTCAGGAAGGTATTGCCTAGATAGTTCACTGTGTTTCAAGTAAAATTAAAATGGTGGATTGGGTCTTCACTGCTATGTTATTATATTTATGATTATACTAATAAGATACCACTCTTCAAATGACTAGAAACAATCTGAAATAGAGCTTGACAGGGAAAACTATGACTGTAATAACAAATAATAGTGGCATAAGGATGCTTATCCTTCTTTTTCTGAGTTTAAACTCAAGGAAGGATAACCTTTTGATTCACTCTCTAAGGAATCAACAATATGAACTGTATTACTTTAACACAATCCCTTTTCAATAAGTATGCACTTAGTAACAAAGATATACTTGAATATTTTTTTTATGCTTGATGATTGAATACAAACTGAATAGTAAACCCTAACCAGTGCCTATCCTTGGGCAAAGAGTTAATGAAAACATGAAACAACAGAGATAAACTAATGAAGATACTGTAGAATGCCTTACAAACTACATGCATTTGAGATATAATACCTTACAAACTATCCTCTCAGATTCATACCATTGCATCAAATCCTCACAAAATGCTTTACTCTTTGAAATTGCTTATGAAACTTAGTCCTCTCCTTGAAAGGAACTCACAGGCAATTAGACACACTATCTTATATCAGGTATGTTTTGAATGTCTTACAAACAAACCATACTAGAGAAAAAATAGAGTATAAAGAGACAAGAAATTATGAAAGAGGAGAAAATACACTGTATTTCATTAACAAATTCTATCATAACATATTTAGACAAGAAGCTTAAAAGACTGAGACCAGATGAGGAATTTACATCACAGTCATATATTCAAAAATCATTGGGACCTGTTCTGAACTCCTTCAGGGAAAACCCCAAATCAGAGCAGAGGAGAGGAACCCTTACAACTGAGAAAATAAAGAAAGATATAGAAGAGAAGAAACCCTAAAAACTATGTCTGGCAAAAAACTGTCCTTCTCTCAAGTCTGATTTCACTCATTCCTCCTTTTCAAAATATTTGATATATTTTATTAATAACTAACTCCATTTGTCTTTTCAAAATCTAATTTTATCCCTTGCAAACATCCATCATTCTCCACTGAGAAATCTCTCAAAACTGATTTCATTTGCAAAATATCATTAAAATCTGAGAAAATATCGGCTCAAAAAACCTCCCGAAAAGCTCTAACAATCTGATTTTTGCAATAAAATATATGTGCATTTTCTCTCACCCCTCTGTGCAAATCTAATTTTGTTTGCCCCTTCAAAATCTGACCTTTCTTTGCTTGAGAAAATCTGATTTTATCCTCTGAGAAACCCTCCCGGAAAGCCTTGTCAGACTTTGAAATAAAACATTTTACAAAATGTGCAAAAGATTATATTTTAAGTTCTTTTAACCTTTGAACCTTATGCTTTTTTGTCTTTGAAAATATTCACTTTACTTTAATATGCCCAAACTTCTCTAGTTTTTTCCATTTGTCACATGCTGATTCACTGCTATAAACTGGTTTTCAACTGTCTTTAACCCTGGTTACCTTTTCTTCTTTGTCTCTGAGTCTCATGAATTTTTTTCCAACCATGATCAAATTTGGTGACCTGGTGACTAACCTTACTCTCATAGTCTCTGAATAAATTTCCACTTAGCATCTTTAACCGACAACCATGTGACCAACCTTAGTCTCACAGTCTCCAAAAATTTTCAACTTAATTGCAAACCTTGTGTGACCTGGTGACCTAGCATTTGGTGGCTAACTCCCATCTGGTGAGAACGTGATTGGCAGCTAACTCCTCGTCGTGGCAGTCATCTCTAGCATCTGGCTACTTTGTGACTAACCGCTACTGGTCAGTCACCAAGTCTCAGCGATTATCTTCTGCATCTCCTGATTGCGCGACTAACCACTAGCGGTCAGTCGTCAAGTCTCTGAATCCTGGCGGTGATATTCAATCCTTCTCCCAACTGCGTGACTGGATTCCACGTGTCACATTTTTCAAAATTTGTTTTCCTTCATTTTTGGGCATGGAATCTAAGGCATTAGATGATTGGGCATGCGAGTGAATAGCATCCTCATCAGCTTCACATTAACATGTTTGTGCTTTGGCCTATATGCATTTCAAAATTCCATCCCTAGATGAATGTGGGACAATGGGTTTGAATGTTTTAAAGCCATTTTTGAAATTTGGCTTAAAATTTAGGGATTCACCTAAGCATTCATTCCTCTAGCCCTTAAGGGCCCACCAAGAGCCTCTAGGCTCTCTTACTTACTAATGAAGTAAGCGTTTTAGTATATAAGCAGTAAAAATGCCCCAGTACAATGCATATCAGATAATCCAATTTTCACTTTTTTCAATTTTTCTGAGACTTCACTGAGTGATGCTTGCTAATGGCTTCACATCTTTGTAAATGGAGACCATGAATGTCCTCTAATGGTTAAGGCACCCCCTACTATGGATTTACTTCAACAATTTTAACTTTAAAACCTCCACAAACTTCAAGTTACTCCACCAAATGCTATCGCAGGTTGCTAGTAGTTTCATCTTTGCACAAATTCAAAACAAAATATCTTAAAAATCCTCCTCCAATGCTTGCGCAAGCTGCTGGCAATGTATTTTTCAAGTCATTTAAACAAATATCTTAAACAACCTCCCTTGCTAACTAGGCTCTCCATCCGGTTCTGGCGTGAGCAATTGCTATGCAATTTGTCTTGGATTTCAAATATTACATAGCATCCAAAGTCTGTTGTGCAATGCTTATTTATTTGGTGATTTGTACAAAAAAATTTATGCCTTTGCAATCTGTACTTGCTGATCTTTACTTTTCAAATTCTGTGCAATCTTTGTCTGGACAACAATAATAAACAATGCCAGGTTATTACCTTCTGCTTGGTATTGTTCCTTAAAACTTTCCAATTCCTCCACCAAGTGCTACGCGTGGTATATGGCAATTGAATTTACTTATTCAAATGCTTCCAAATTCCCCAAAAATGGGTGCAGGCTACTCACAAAATGTTGTGTGTTGTTTGAATGTTTCTTAAAACATAAACATCCTCAATTAAAATATTTGCGCAAGAACATGCTTCCAATCTAAAGTTATAATAAAAACCTCCTCTAAAATCTGCGCAAGATGTTGGTAATGCATTGTTTGAAAACCTCCAATAAAAACCAGTGCAAGAACCTAGTAGTGAGGATTATATTTCAGAATTTTTGCAATTCCTCAAAACCACTCCATCATTGCCTGTTGCACAATGCAGACCCTCACCTATTTCACATCCAATGATTGCAATTAGAAGTGTTAAGTTTGTCTTTAAGAAATTCTTTATTTGACACTTTTCATATTTGCATCTAACTGGGTAATGCGTAGCCTCCTCATCATAATGCTACATAGCCATTAATGAGATACTAATTGCCTTTAAAACACTTTTTTTCCCTTTTTCAAAATTAGTGCAAATACTGATTTTAGCTTGGTAGTGTATTTGTCTATACTACTGGATTCCTCTTTGTGCTTCTCACAATATGATTTGGTGTTGCAACTCCACACAATGCTCTAACAATAAATATACAAGTAACCTATATGGTTTGATTAATTATCTCAATCAATGTATGACTAATTCATGGAATATGTTAAGCTTCTCCCTGTTATAGTCACATCCACGGAAAACTTGAAGATGCATGTATCATGTAGAACTCCATATCTATCTTATTATCATCAAAGGAGATGATGGGCCAATGAAATTTAATCATTGTAAAAGGTTACAGCCTTGAAGATATTAAAAATATCAATCACACCCCATCATTTACTCCTTTGATGTTACAATATTCAATCATATACCTTGTATCTGCAATACACCATGTTTTCCAACCCTTTGTATAATCTTAAAATTGACCCTTCTCCATTTTTATGCTCCTTGGTGTTTCAATTTATAGTTCCAATGCCTTTAATATGTCTTCACCTCTTTTAAGTATAAAATACTATGCCAGCCAATTATCTCAAGACATCAAACAAGCAACTTTGCAATCACTTTTGCAAACTGAACCTTTAAATGGCAACTGGCTTCTGGAACTAGTCTCAAAAATTTACAGAAACAAGTAATCTGACTCTGTCACTTGGAAAAAAAATTCATTCATCATCATTAAATACACATGTAGAAAGGCCTTGCCAGATTCATCCTCAGGTACAAGCTGTTAATAATCAAACCTAGCACCTCCAGAATATTATCCAAGTGCAAATGTAGAAACACCACAAATCTCTTTTGGTTTGGTCATTGCAAAATGACTAAAACACATTTTGAAACTTCACCATTAGGTCAAATAGTATGTTCATATGCAATTAAAATGGTCCCACAATCGGATATTGAAAATAACATTCAGATGGAAAGTTATCATTTCCTTAAAATAACCATTTTGCAAACTTAACTCTTTTCTGCACTGCAAACTGAATAAAATGCCTCTGAAACTGAATTCATAAAGTCACCAAAGTAAACCTTCAGAATTTGAACATCTGATCATGGAATCAATGTCATACATGGAACATAAATCCTCAACTATCTTCCTTTGAAAGATAAATAGTCAACTGATACAAATCTGCAAAGTTAGAACCCTAACCCTTTTCTAATTTTTAACACAGTGAAAAAGTAGAAATTGAATCTGGAATTAGCATGGAGAAGTAATCAACCGGATTGGTCAAATTTTGGAATCTTCAAATGAGTTCACTCCTAGGATTACAATGTAGATCAAATTTTAATTATGTCTAACCTTGAACTGGGTGTAAATAGGGAAACCACAAAGTATGCCATTTAGTTCTAAATTCTGTATTTTCAATGAAACTTCAATAAATCATAAATGGAAAGGCTCTGGAAAAATGGATAAATGGATTGGCAGGAATCTATAAATCGTTAGGTGAGTACAATCTTATGTTTTCAATATGAGGGACAACTCAATTATCAAAAAATTTCAACCGGGTACAAATTTTCAAGACCTCAAAGTGGACAACTTAGCAATTTTGTACTTGAAAACTCTGGAAATCAGAATAATTCACCAATGGAATGGTTCTAAAAAACTTGTCATCTGATTTCGTAGGGATCTAAAACCTAGAAATATTGATTCCTTGTCATGCCTACAATTTTTGAGAACACACCATGATGAAATACCTATCCATTTGATCAAAGATGTAGGCCTTAAAAGTGAGGTATTCATAAATCTGCATTCAACAACTTTTGGAAACTTAACAAAATGTCAAAAGAATCAGACTGGCAAATTGCTCAAATCGATTCATCATGATCCAAGAACTGGAAAATATGAGGTATGTGACCACTGGAACATAGTACAAAAGTAATTTTCTCAATTGAATCAACTGGTCAAAAGTTATAACCTATCAAACTAGGCTATTCAGATTTCTAGGCTGAACAAAAATACAAACAGTTCCGAGGAACCAACTTTGGGAAGTATGAAAACCTATCAAATGGATTTGGAATGAGCTGAGATCTAAAACATAAGCTCTCTAAAATACATATAAGACATTCCCAAATTATTTTCCTATGAAACTCAACAAGGTGCAAGATATTCAGAAACAAACTAGGCCCCGGACAACAAAATGACACTTTAGCAAAATGCAGATTTAGGTGTCCACCTCAAAATGACTACTCCATAAACATGTCAGATTTGGAACTGAGGAGTTCCAACCCACTGAATATGCCAAATGGAAGGTACTGAACCTACTTCACAATTGGTACCTCATGAAAATCATCCAGGCATCATTTTCAAGCATTTCAACTAAGCCGTCTCACATCAAATTTTAAGGGTATTCACTTTGCTTATCTGAAAATTTAAAATGGTCACTCCAAATTTGCTCCAAATTTGAGAGGACCAACAAGGGATCTGACTGAGGATGGTTTAAACACAAGTTTATACCTAGAACCACAGATCTCTAGAGTAGCAGACCACCCCAAAACTTTGAATCAGAATTTACCCTTTTCCTTTCATCTTTCAGCTCTCACCTTCACCTCTCAAAACTTTTAAAAATGGGGAAACCTCTAACTGAAAGTAGACAAAAAAATAAAAGGGAAAGGAACTATACAATATGTATATTATCTACAAGAGACCCAAAACCCCACAACTAAGATCAACTGTTACCTCTATCAAACACAAAGCTCTCTGCCCCATGTTTCAAGAATATGATAACAGTGCCACTCTTATCTATCTGGTCCAATCCACTGTCATCCTGTATCAACTCATCATATGACAAAAAATCTGCATATTCTTCATATGAGCTTCCATAAACATTAGAAAAATTGTCATTATAAAAAATGTGTGGCATATATATGTCACATTCGTTAGATAATAACATACTTTGATATCTGTGACATTTATCATCTTTCATTTGTAAACCACAACTGAAAAACTCACCATTCAAGTGAAAGGAGGGATACTCAACCTCTGTCATACTGCTTGGGCAAGCTTCATGAGGTTCATTCATATCCATCACTTTCATATCATGCAAAGTCAGAGAAGACTCCTCACCTTGTATTTAATCAAACGTAGGACATGGAGCAACAACCTCTTCATCAAAAAAAGGAGCACCTTGCCTATCATAAATCCTCTTTCTAACAAGAAAGGCATCCTACACCTTATCATCATCAAACAAACTCAAAGAAAAGTGGTGGGTGGGAGGGAAAATACCAGCACATTGAATTTTTTCCAATGAAACCTGAGCCATTGATTGACCACTATTTAATAGTTCAAAGGCAGACTTAGAATCAAGAGAAGATTCAAAATCCACACTATTCTCTAAATCAACACTGACTTCAATACTTGGAATTTCCACATCTGCTGAATCTGATACCACACTAAAAACCTCATCATCTAATAAATCAAACTAAATTTTATTGTAGCCTAATGAAGGAGTGCAAGAAGAAACAGTATCACATATGTCCAAATCAGAATGCACTGATTCACTTTCCTTGTGAAAATTAATATGTGTTGGACATGAAATTTCAAAGCTTCCATTTCCTGAATATCTGAGATACTCAAAAGATAAAATCTCTGCAATTTTTTCACTATGAAGAGAACAATAGTCATCTTCTTCATTTATCTCCTTACTATCTTCTTGCATGATGCTGCAAATTTCTTCTTTGTTGGAGTCTTGTAGTGAAGCCTCTGAAATCATATCTTCTTGTGTAGTGATCTCACTACAAACACTTATGTCTGCATCATAACTGTTATCTTGCTAGCTGCATATATCTTTCTCATTGTCTTGCTATTCGTAAAGCTTTATATCAATATCATAATCAACAATACCTTTAGCAGCAATAGATTCTTCATCATCACTAAACATATATTCATCTTTATCATTTTCAATATCATTAAATTCAGATTCACTGTCAGATTTATCATTAGATTCTTCAATAATCTCAGAATTTTTTAGATTCAAGATCATTATTCTCTACATCTGATATATCTTTATAAGAAGCATCTTCTAAACCTTTTATCCATTCAACAACTTGCTGAAATTTTTTTTCCCTCTGAGCCATTGATAACTTACATGTATAAGGGAAACAAAGTTCAACAAATAAATGAACCCATACATACTCCTGAGGACAAAAAATGATATCATAACCTTGTAGCTTATTAGTGAATCTTATGAAAAAATCATTTGGTGATTCATCTTCCTCTCTGCTCATGTGTTCTTGCAAAAGTAACACCATGGTTTCTTGAAGTCTTTGGCTCAACATATCTATCTCTACTTTGATAAGATCAACTTCTGATATAGGATCTTTAATTCAGATATGTTTAATCACTAAATCCTTTAGTAAAAAAAGCCTCTAATACTTCCATGGATTCTATTGAGCCATGAGGTAGGTCTTGAAACCAATCTCTTGCAACATCAACTAAGGACATTACAAAAAGTTTCATCAATACATCCTCATGTGAGATATTATGATTGTCTACCAAATTAGCAAATTTTTCTAAATGTTGTTTAGCTGACTGTTCATCACAACCAGTAAACTTTGCTAAAAATTCCCTAACCCTTGATGGAATATGGTTTGGGTATCCATGGATACCTTCAAAACTGATTACCCCAAACAAATTACTACCCCTCCAATCACTAGATTGTGACATCTTAGCAGTCAAAAAAAATTACAAACTGCCCCTTTTTTATTACATATCTCATTTAGATTTTGCAAAAATGCAAGTAAAAACTTGAAATATGTAAAATTCTTTTCCAACTTATTCCTTTTTTATTTAGTGCTGCAATCACTTGATAAGGAAAAATATTAAAACTTTGTGAAATACCTAGATGTACTTGAGCTGTTGCAAAATATGTGCTTTGAGAAATCCTTCAAATCAGCTTCAAAACATGTAAAATATTTGTTGTCATTGTCACTTCAAGTTCACCTTCTTTGTAATCTTTCTTTAACATGCACACTAGTGAAAATCAGAGCTCAGAGTCGCCACTCACCAATAGTGAGATTCTTTTGATACTATCTTGGGGAAACTAAAAACTTCCAGACACTTTGCAGTAAACAACAGACAAAATTGAATCCTTTTATAAAACATAAGGAATATATCCTTTATTTTTTGTAACATGTGACTCTATAACTGTCTTACTATTGACTTACTCCAAAAATTCTGATTTCTTTAATAAGATTTGTACATCTTACATTCCCCAGCGGAGTCATCAATTTGTTAGCACTTTTTCTTGCAACACTTACCTAATGATGACAGTATATTGATTATGATGAAGGGCAAGGTAGGAGAATCCCCAATGGAGATGTCCTAGCCAAAAAAAATAACCACACAATAATAATATAAAAAAAATAACAACGTAGAGATTAAGATCCACACAATGCAAATACTCATAATAGAATCATCATATTTTCATCCAACATGCCCAGCTGTAAGGCCTTCAAGGTTACGGCCAAATACAATGCAATTACAAGAGGAACTCCACAAGATCTCACAAGATCCAAACCAAACCCTAACCACACTATGGTAGAAACATCCAGGAAGATCCAAACTTGTGCTCGCAAGCCTACCAAGCAATCTCCTTGTTTCCCAAGCCACAGCTACTAGTTCCTCTAAAAACTCGCTCCTCTGCCTCTTCCTCTGCTCTAGGATGGATGAATAATGACTAAAGACTTCCCCCACAACCCCTACTTATACCAATCTAAGCCACAGGTCAGCCCAGAACATAAATTAAATACAAAC
>MU226426.1:1263317-1275756 GCA_018584345.1 Thuja plicata | reverse complement strand
TATGCACTTAGTAACAGAGATATACTTGAATATTTGTTTTATGCTTGATGATTGAATACAAACTGAATAGTAAACCCTAACCAGTGCCTATCCTTGGGCAAAGAGTCAATGAAAACATGAAACAACATAGATAAACTAATGAAGATACTGTAGAATGCCTTACAAACTACATGCAGTTGAGATAGAATGCCTTACAAACTATCCTCTCAGATTCATACAACTGCATCAAATCCTTACAAAATGCTTTGCTCTCTGAAATTGCTTATGAAACTTAGTCCTCTCCTTGAAAGGAACTCACAGGCAATTAGACACACTATCTTATAGCAGGTATGTTTTGAATGCCCTACAAAGAAACCATACTAGAGAACAAATAGAGTATAAAGAGACAAGAAAATATGAAAGAGGAGCAAATACATTATATTTCATTAACAAATTCTGTAATAACCTATCCAGACAAGAAGCTTAAAAGACTGAGACCAAATGAGGAATTTACATCACAGTCATATATTCAACAATCATTGGGACCTGTTCTGAACTCCTGGAGGGAAAACCCCAAAATAGAGTAGAGGAGAGGAACCCTTACAACTGAGAAAAGAAAGAAAGATATAGAAGAAGAAACCCTAAAAACTATGTCTGGCAAACAACTATCCTTCTCTCAAATCTAATTTCACTCATTCCTCCTTTTCAAAATATCTGATATATTTTATTAATAACTGACTCCATCTATCTTTTCAAAATTTGAATTTATCCCTTGCAAATATCCATCATTCTCCACTAAAAAATCTCTCAAAACTGATTTCATTTGCAAAATATCTTTGAAATCTGAGAAAATATCTGCTCAAAAAACCTCCCAAAAAGCTCTAACAATCTAATTTTTGCAATAAAATATATGTGTATTTTGTCTCACCCCTTTGTACAAATCTGATTTCGTTTGCCCCTTCAAAATCTGACCTTTCTTTGCCTGAGAAAATCTGATTTTATCCTCTAAGAAACCCTCCAGGAAAGCCTTGTCAGACTTTCAAATAAAACATTTTACAGAATATGCAAAAGATTATATTTTAAGTCCTTTTAACCTTTGAACCTTATGCATTTTTGTCTTTGAAAATCTTCACTTTAATATGCCCAGACTTCACCAGTTTTTGACACTTGTCACATGCTGATTTGCTGCTATAAACTGGTTTTCAACTGTGCCTTTAACCATAGTTATCTTTTCTTCTTTGTCTCTGAGTCTCATGAAATTTTCGCTAACCATGATTAAATCCGGTGACCTGGCCACTAACCTCAGTCTCATAGTCTCGGAATAAATTTCCACTTAGCACCTTTAACTGGCGACCATGCGACCAACCTTAGTCTCACAGTCTCTAGAAATTTTCAACTTAACTGCGAACGTTGATGGACCTAGCGACCTAGCATCTAGCGGCTAACTCCCATCTGGTGACCATGCGGCTGGCGAATAACTCCTTGTCGTGGCAGTCATCTCTGGCATCTGGCTACTTCGTGACTAACTACTAGCGGTCAGTCACCAAGTCTTAATGGTTATCTTCTACATCTCCCGACTGCGTGACTAACCACTAGCAGCCAGTCACCAATTCTCTGAATCATGGTAGTGATCTTCAATCCTTCTCTCGACTGTGCAACCGAATGCCATGTGTCACATTCGTCAAAATTTGTTTTCCTTCATTTTTGGGCATAGAAACCGAGGCATCAGATGACAGGGCACATGCATGGATAGCCTCCTCATCAGCTTCACATTAACATGTTTGTGCTTTGGCCTATATGCATTTCAAAATTCCATCCCCGGATGAATGTGGGACAATGGGTTTGAATGTTTTAAAGCCATTTTCAAAATTTGGCTTGAAATTTAGGGGTTCGCCTAAGCATTCATTCTTCCAGCCCTCAAGGGCCTACCAAGAGCCTCTAGGCACTCTTACTTACTAATGAAGTAAGCGTTTTAGTATATAAGCAGTAAAAATGCCCCAGCATAATGCATATGGGATTATCCAATTTTCACTTTTTTCCATTTTTTTGAGACTTCATTGAGTGCTGCTTGCTAATGGCTTCACATCTTTGTAAATGGAGACCATGAATGTCATCTAATGGTTAAGGCGCCCCCTACTATGGATTTACTTTTGCAATTTTAACTTTAAAACCTCCACAAACTTCAAGTTACTCCACCAAATGCTATCGCAGGCTGCTAGTAGTTTCATCTTTGCACAAATTCAAAACAAAATATCTTAAAAATCCTCCTCCAATGCTTGCGCAAGCTGCTGGCAATGTATTTTGCAAGTCATTTAAACAAATATCTTAAACAACCTCCCTTGCTAAGTGGGCTCTCCATCTAGTTTTGGCGTGAGCAATTGCTATGCAATTTGTCTTGGATTTCAAATATTACATAGCATCCAAAGTCTGCTATGCAATGCTTATTTATTTGGTGATTTGTACAAAATGTTTTATGCCTTTGCAATCTGTATTTTCTGATCTTTACTTTTCAAATTCTACACAATCTCTGGCTGGACAACAATACTAAACAATGCTTGGCTATTACCTTCTGCTTGGTATTGTTCCTTAAAACTTTCCAATTCCTCCACCAAGTGCTACGCGTGGTATATGGAATTTGACTTTATTTATTCAAATGCTTCTAGATTCCCCAAAAATGGGTGCGGGCTACTCACAAAATGTTGTGTGTTGTTTGAATGTTTCTTAAAACATAAACATCCTCCATTAAAATATTTGCACAGGAACATGCTTCCAATCTAAAGTTCTAATAAAAACCTCCTCTAAAATCTGAGCAAGATGTTGGTAATGCATTGTTTGAAAACCTCCAATAAAAACCAGTGCAAGAACCTAGCAGTGAGGATTATATTTCAGAATGTTTACAATTCCTCAAAACCACTCCATCATTGCCTCTTGCACAATGCAGACCCTCATCTATTTCACATCCAATGATTGCAATTAGAAGTGTTAAGTTTGTCTTTAAGAAATTCTTTATTTAACATTTTTCATATTTCCATCTGACTGGGTAATGCGCAGCCTCCTCATCATAATGCTACATAGCCATTAATGAGATACTAATTGCCTTTAAAACACTTCTTTTCCCTTTTTCAAAATTAGTGCAAATACTAATTTTAGCTTGGTAGTGAATTTGTGTATGCTGCTAGATTCCTCTTTGTGCTTCTCACAATATGATTTAGTGTTGCAACTCCACACAATGCTTTGACAATCAATATATAGGTAGCCTATGTGGTTTGATTAATTATCTCAATCAATGTATGACTAATTCATGGAATATGTTAAGCTTCTCCCTGTTATAGTCGCATCCAAGGAAAACTTGAAGATGCATGTATCATGTAGAACTCCATATCTATCTTATTATCATCAAAGGAGATTATGGGACAATGAAAATTAATCATTGTAAAAGGTTACAGCCTTGAAGATATTAAAAAGATCAATCACACCCCATCATTTACTCCTTTGATGTTACAATATTCAATCATATACTTTGTATCTGCAATACACCATGTTTTCCAACCCTTTGTATACTCTTAAAATTGACCCTTCTCCATTTTTATGCTCCTTGGTGTTTCAATTTATAGTTCCAATGCCTTGAATATATCTTCACCTCTTTAAGTAGAAAATACTATGCCAATTATCTCAAGACATCAAACAAGCAACTTTGCAATCACTTTTGCAAACTGAACCTTTAAATGGCAACTGGCTTCTGGAATTGGTCTCAAAAATTTACTGAAACAAGTAATCTGACTCTGGCACTTGGAAAAATAATTCATTCATCATCATTAAATACACATGCAGAAAGGCCTTGCCAGATTCATCCTCAGGTACAAGCTGTTAATAATCAAACCTAGCACCTCCAAAATATTATGCAAGTGCAAATGTAGAAACACCACAAATCTCTTTTGGTTCAGTCATTGCAAAATGACTAAAACACATTCTGAAACTTCGCCCTTAGGTCAAATAGTATGTTCATATGCAATGAAAATGGTCCCACAATCGGATCTTGAAAATAACATTGAGATGGAAAGTTATCATTTCCTTAAAATGACCATTTTGCAAACTTAACTCTTTTCTACACTACAAACTGAATAAAATGCCTTTGAAACTGAATTCATAAAGTCACCAAAGTAAACCTTCAGAATCTGAACATCTGATCATGGAATCAATGTCATATATGGAACATAAATCATCAACTATCTTCCTCTGAAAGATAAATATTCAACTGATACAAATCTACAAAGTTAGCACCCTAACCCTTTTTTGATTTTTAACACAGTGAAAAAGTAGAAATTGAATCTGGAATTAGCATGGAGAAGTAATCAACCGGATTGGTCAAATTTTGGAATCTTCAAATGAGTTCACTCCTAGGATTACAATGCAGATCAAATTTTAGTTATGTCTGACGTTGAACTGGGTGCAAATAGGGAAACCACAAAGTATGCCATTTAGTTATGAATTCTGTATTTTCAGTGAAACTTCAATAAATCAGAAATGGAAAGGCTCTGGAAAAGTGGATAAATCGATTGGCAGGAATCTATAAATCCTCAAGTGAGTACACTCTTATGTTTTCAATATGAGGGACAACTCAATTATCAAAAATGTTCAACCGGGTACATATTTTCAAGACCTCAAAGTGGAAAACTTAGCAATTCTGTACTTGAAAACTTTGGAAATCAGAATAATTCACCAATGGAATGGTTCTAAAAAACTTGTCATCTGATTTCATAGGGATCTACAAACTAGAAACATTGATTCCTTTTCATGCCTACAATATTTGGGAACACACCATGATGAAATACCTATCCATTTGATCAAAGATGCAGGCCTTCAAAGCGAGGTATTCAGAAATCTGCATTCAACAACTTTAGGAAACTTAACAAAATGCCAACAGAATCAGACTGGAAAATTTCTCAAATGGATTCATCATGATCCAAGAACTGGAAAATATGAAGTATGTGACCACTGGAACATAGTAAAAAAGGAATTTTCTCAATTGAATCAACTGGTCAAAAGTTATAACCTATCAAACTGGGCTTTTCAGATTTCTAGGCAGAACAAAAATGCAAACAGTTCCGAGCAACCAACTTTGGGAAGTATGTAAACCTATCAAATGGATTTGGAATGATCTGAGATCTAAAACATAAGATCTTCAAAATGCATATAAGAAATTTCCAAAGAATTTTCCTATGAAACTCAAAAGGGTGCAAGATATTCATAAAAAAACTAGGCCCCGGACAGCAAAATGACACTTTAGCAAAATGCAGATTTAGGTGACCACCTCAAAATGACTACTCCATAAACATGTCAGATTTGGAACTTAGGAGTTGCAATCGATTACATATGCCAAATGGAAGGTACTGAACCTACTATGCAATTGGTACCTCATGAAAATCATCCGGGCATCCTTTTCAAGCATTTCAACTGAGCCTTCTCACATTAAATTTTAAGGGTATTCACTTTGCTTATCTGAAAATTTAAAATGGTCACTCCAAATTTGCTCCAAATTTGAGAGGACCAATAGTAGCTCTGACTGAGGATGGTTTAAACACAATTTTATACCGATAACCACAGATCTCTGGAGTAGCAGACCACCACAAAACTTTGAATTAAAATTTACCCTTTTCCTTTCATCTTTCACCTCTCACCTTCACGTCTCAAAACTTTCAAAAAAAGGGGAAACCTCTAACTGAAAGAAAACACACAATTGAAAGGGAAAGCAACTGTACAATATGTATATTATCTACAAGAGACCCAAAACCCCACAATTGAGATCAACTCTTACCTCTATCAAACGCAAAGCTCTCCACCCCATGTTTCAAGAATATGATAACAATGCCACTCTTATCTATCTGGTCCAATCCACTGTCATCCTGTATCAACTCATCATATGACAAAAAATCTACATATTCTTCATATGAGCTTCCATAAACATTAGACAAATTGTCATTATAAAAAATGTGTGGCATATATATGTCACATTCGTTAGATAATAACATACTTTGATATGTGACATTTATCATCTTTCATTTGTAAACCACAACTGACAAACTCACCCTTCAAGTGAAAGGAGGGATACTCAACCTTTGTCATACTGCTTGGGCAAGCATCATGAGGTTCATTCATATCCATCACTTTCATATCATGCAAATTTAGAGAGGACTCCTCACATTGTATATAATCAAACATAGGACATGGAGCAACAACATCTTCATCAAAAACAGGAGCACCTTGCCTATCATAAATCCTCTTTCTAACAAGAAAGGCATCCTGCACCTTATCATCATCAAACAAACTCAAAGCAAAGTGGTGGGTGGGAGGGAAAATACCAGCACATTGAATGTTTTCCAATGAAACCTAAGCAACTGATTGACCACTATTTAATAGTTCAAAGGCAGACTTAGAATCAAGAGAAGATTCAAAATCCACACTATTCTCTAAATCAACACTCACTTCAATACTTGGAATTTCCACATCTGTTGAATCTAAAACCACACTAAAAACCTCATCATCTGATAAATCAAACTGAATTTTATTGTAGCCTAATGAAGAAGGAGTGCAAAAAGAAACAGTATCACATATGTCCAAATCATAATGCACTTATTCACTTTCCTTGTCAAAATTAATATGTGTTGGACATGAAATTTCAAAGCTTCCATTTCCTGAATATCTGAGATACTCAAAATATAAAATCTCTGCAATTTGTTCACTGTGAAGGGAACAACAGTCATCTTCTTCATTTATCTCTTTACTGTCTTTTTGCATGATGCTGCAACTTTCTTCTTTGCTGGAGTCTTGTAGTGAAGCCTCTGAAATCATATCTTCTTGTGTAGTGATCTCACTACAAACATTTATGTCTGCATCATAACTATTATCTTGCTAACTGCATATATCTTTCTCATTGTCTTGTTGTTCATAAAGCTTTATATCAATATCATAATCAGAAATACCTTTACCAGCAATAGATTCTTCATCATCACTAAACATATATTCATCTTTATCATTTTCAATATCATTAAATTCAGATTCACTGTTAGATTTATCATTAGATTCTTCAATAATCTCAGAATTTTTAGATTGATCCAAAAGCAAAGAATCTAACAGTGGATGAAGAGGTATGTTTACTTTCACAGATTGAACTGTTAAGTGTTGAAGATGCTTGTAATGATTCATATTGGAAAAATTCAATGAAAAAAGAACTAGATCAGATAATCAAGATGACACTTGGGAATTGGTTCCTAGACCAAGTGATAAAAATGTGATTGGAACAAAATGGATTTTTAGAAACAAAATGAATGAAGAAGGTATAGTATTAAGAAACAAAGGAAGATTAGTATGTAAAGGATATGCGTAGAGAGAAGGAATAGATTACACTGATACATTTGCCCCTGTGAGCAGACTGGAAGCCATAAAATTATTTTTGGCATATGCAACACTAAAATACTTTAAAGTTTATCAAATGGATGTCAAATCAGCCTTTTTAAATGGTGACTTAAAAGAAGAAGTCTACATAGAACAACCTGAAGGATTTAACCTTTCAGATAGACTAGACATGGTATGCAGACTGAAGAAAGCACTTTATGGACTTAAACATGCCCCAAGAGCATGGCATGAGAGACTAGATGGTTATCTCACCAAGATTGGATTCAATAAAGGAGCAGCAGATTGCAATTTTTTCACAAGAGAAACACTTGATGAATTACCATTAGTTTCCATATCTTTTGTGTTGGTACTCCTAAATTTGGAACAAATTTGGAGTGACCATGTTAATTTTCAGTCAAGCAAAGTAAGTACCCTTGAAATTTTGTGTAAGAAGACTCAGTTAGAGTGCTTGTAAAAGGTGCCCGGATGATTTTTATGAGATACAAATTTGGTAGAGGCTTTAATGCCTTCCATTTGACATATGCAGTGGGTCCTAGCTCCTGAGTTTCAGTTCTGACATGTTTAGGGAGTAGTCATTTTGAGGGGGTCACCTAATTCTGCATTTTGCCAATATGTCAATTTGCTGTCCAGAGCCTACTTTGCTTCTGAGTATCATACACCCTGTTGAGTTTCATTGGCCATCACTTTGGGAATGTGTTGCATGCATATCATAGAGCTTATGTTTTAAACCTCAGGTCATTCCGAATCTGTTTGATAAGTTTTCATACTTCCCAAAGTTGGTTTCTCAGAACTGTCTGCATTTTTGTCCTGCTTAGAAATCTGAATGGCCCAGTTTGACACATTATAAATTTTGATCAGTTGCTCCAATTGAGAAAATTCTTTTTGTATTGAGTTCCAGTGGTCACACACTCCATATGTTCCAATTTGAAGATCTTTATGAAATCAGATGATAAGTTTGCAAGAACCATTCTGACTGATTAATTCTGATTTCCTGTGTTCTCAAATTCAGAATTACTAAGTGACCCACTTTGAGCTTTTGAAAGTCTATACCCAGGCGAAAATTTTGGATAATTGAAGTTTGACCTACATTATAGACCTAGGAATGAACTTCTTTGAAGATTCCCAAGCCTTGACCAATCTGGTTGATCACTTTTCTTTGCCGATTCTGAACCTGATTTCTGCATATTTACTGTGTTTTGGTTCAGAAGGTGTAAAAGTGTTATCTTTGCAGATCGGTATCAGTTCAGAAGTTTGTTTTTAGAGGAAGGCAACTGAGGGGTCATGTTCCACATATGACATTCTTTCAGGATCCAGAGGTTGGGTTTCCGGAAGATCTTTTTGATGACCCTATGAGTTCAGTTTCAAAGGCAGTTTGTTCAGTTTGCAGTGCAAAAAGGAGTTAAGTTTACGAAATGCCCTACTTTGCTAGTGAATAAATTTTGACCGGTTGATTCTTTTGACGAATTTATTTTTGCATTGTCT
Organism: Thuja plicata; assembly: GCA_018584345.1. Taxonomy (NCBI): domain Eukaryota; kingdom Viridiplantae; phylum Streptophyta; class Pinopsida; order Cupressales; family Cupressaceae; genus Thuja; species Thuja plicata. Next base: position 1,266,882 of record MU226426.1, on the reverse strand, counting down.
TGTAAAGCTGATACACTACTTCCAGTTTGGATTTGAGCCCCCTATTAATCCATTTGTCAGTCTTTTAAAATCAATCACGGCGATTAAAAATCATTTTTTGACAGTATGTTTGCAGTGCGGAAAAGAGAATAGAATAAAAATGGCAGTTTCAAAGGTTAATATCTTTCGACTCGGGTATAGTCACGAGATTCCATTTTGGGGAATGATAGTTTATAGATCAGAGAATGTGCCTATCAGAGGGCAAGGTCTAATCATATCATTATGTCAGTTTTCAAAGGCAGCCCTGGAGGTCAGTTGCCATTAATGTCTTAAGTTTGCAGAAAGGTGAAAGTCATAAAATCATTGCCAGATCAATGTTTCATTGCCCTTGTGGGGTGGATCATTTTAAGTGACCAGGGTTACAAGTAATGGCTACAGACAAGGGACTCTATATGCAACCTCAATTGTTGATGATTTTATTGCAATTATCAGTCTCAGATTTAGTCCAATTCACGGCTCTCTCTTCTTTGGATATTTGTTATCAAGGAACATCAATGTATTTGTATACCAATAACGAATCAAAGTGCAACTTAACATGGATCAGTGGTCATCCCGACTTGATTGTCTTTCTTTTTGAAGCCAAGGGACCGCTTTTCTTACATAGTAGTCAAAGCATATACGGGGAGTCAACTGATGGTAAAGTTTTAAATTGATTTTAAATACAAAAGGCACATATTAAGGCAGTAGTAAGATAGAAATTATGTTTGCATTAATGAACTATGAAAAAAAGTCAGTACATGCAAAAATGAAAGAGTTGAAGTTTCATAACTTTCAATTTTAACAAATGCAAATGTCAACAGAGGGTGGGGCTGCGTAGGACAAAGAGGTGGTTGCTGTTTTGTTTTGAATTGTAAGATACCAAGCCAGCAGCCCATAGCATTTGGTAAAGGCAGATTAGAGATTTTAAAAAACAATCATTTAATGATTACTTTGCAACCCAGCATCCACTGTCTATGCTGCCAAAGGAAGACTGACCAAAGACTTTAAGTATGTAGTCTTTTGCAAAATGGAGTTTGTGCAAATATTGGAGGACAATATTTAATTTGTTTTACAGATTTAAAACTAAGGAATAGTCTTCGCAACTATTAGTGGAGGATGTTGGCAGTTTTTTAAAACATCCAAGTTGAAATACTTTGCAAAACCAATTTCCCAGCTTGCTGTGCAGACAGAGGGACAGCTCACGCCATTGTTGAAAGACATTTTGATTGGAATGAATGGCAGACATAATGTATTGAAAGCCAACGCTGTTTTCAGAGGGAGGCAAGCAATGAATGATGGCTGTTCACACCATTTTTGGGGGCAGTTTTTAATGTCTTTTATTACCAGTAATCTGCGCAGACATCAATGGTTTCCAGTTTTTAAACTTTTAAATTGCAATTTTCATAGCGAAAGAAATCTACGCAATGTATGGGATCAGCCAGAGGAAAATGGCATTGCATTACAATGAGGTATTTAGGAATTTTAAAGCATTGAATTAAATTTGTTTTGCAATTTAAAGAGACCTGCGCAATATATGAAAAGAGGCTGCGCTGACTTACAGATTGTAAGTTTCCTTAGAAAAATTCAAATGCTATGAAGTCTATGCATTGCGCAAGTAATGAAGGAGTATTTGAAGTTTTTTGAAAACATTCAAATTGTAGCTTAAACCCAATGGATGTTTGCACAAATAAGGAGGGAATTTGCAGACTTTGGGATTGTTAAAGACTAACAGACATTGCAAAATCCAGATTCCTGTGAATATGCGATGGTTTTTGTGTAGTGTTTGAAGTTTTTTGAGAATTTTAAAGGGCAATCTGCATTTTTAACTCCATAGGAAGTGGAGCCCTGGGTTCTAAAACATGTCTGTGGTGTTCATTTTCCAAATAATAATGCCATTTGAGAGCAGTTCTCTTCAAAGTCTCAGAAAATGAAAAGACAGTGTATTTGATATATCCCACATGGGCTGGGCAGTGGACTTTTTTCATGTTTATATGCAAAAATGAAAACTCCTATGGTGAGTAAAGAAGCCCAAAGTCTTTGGGTGAGCTCCTATGGGCTGGAGGAATGGAGATAGAGGCCATACACAGTATTTTAATGAAAATTTCAAAAATGCTCTTAAACCATGAAACCATATATCCCACATTCATCTGGCAGAGGCAAATTGAAGAGTTTATAAGAAAAAACGAAAACATATAAATTTGAAGATGAAAGAGAAGGCTCTACATGCGCGCGCCCTCATCCGACCACCTCGGTTTCCATGCCCAAAAATGAAGTAGATGAAATTTTGATGAAAGTCGCAAAGTCACCGGATGTGCTTGGTCGCGATGTCGCTAGAAGACCCAGTCACCCAGTCGGGAGAGAAATCGAAGGTAACCACCAGCTTGCTGAGACTTGGAAACTCACCGCCAGCAGTTAGTCGCCCAGTTGGGAGATGCCAGTGTTGACCGCCGAGATTCAGCGACTAACCGCTAGCGGTTAGACGCAAAGTAGCCGAACGCCGGAGGTAGCTGTCGCGACAGGGAGAAAACCGCAGGTCGCCAGGTCACCAAAAGGAGTTAGCCGCCCGGTGCAGGTCGCTAGGTCGCCTAGAAAAGAAGGAAGAGGTTAAAAATGCTCGCGACTTGGATTTTTTTAGCTTGTCGCATGGTCACCAGATGCATTTAATATTAAAATAAGTTATGCACAGTTACAAGCAGAGACCTGATTTTCAAACGGCTGTCCAGGGCTCAGATTTGGTCTGAAATATCAAGTATTATATATCGTTGGAATCAGCTTGAGACGAAGAATCCATTTCTATAGGTTATTTTTTCACAACTCTCAGAGGAAAAAAGCAGTATTTAGTTTTCTCTTCAGAGGTCATTAATGACAAACAGGGCAGATGTATCCAAGAAACTATAACAAAATCAGATTTGACAGAGCTTTCCAGAGGATTTTTGAAATCAGATTTTGTTCTAGATGCATGAGTTAAGTTTCATCTGTGAATCAGATGGGGAATAAGATTTGATTTCTTTCCAGAAGCATGATAATATTGACTAAAGGAACAAGTAATGTCTGCAAACATTAAAGAGCATTGATGAAAATTTAATGGATGAATCAGATATTTTTAAAGGGAAATGTGACAGATTGCAAGGATATTTTCAACAAATGAAATCAGATTGAAAACTTTTTTAGTGGGAGAATGGACTCAGTTTTTAAAGATATATCAGATATTTTCTCAAACAAGTGGAGTTAAAAAATTGACTAATCAGTCAGATATTTTTGGAAAGATGAATGCAAATCAGATTTGAGGGGTGACATGTGTCAATTGCTTAGAGGTTTTAGGGTTTCTTCTCTCTTCTATATCTTTCTTTCTTCTCTCAGTTGTAAGGGTTCCTTTCCTCTGCCCAGAGCAGGTCCCTGTTGGTCTTGTGGAAATTTTATTGTAAGTTATACTTTTGTGTCTTTGTATATTCATCAAAGCTTCTTGTTTGGATATGTTGAAGCAGAATGCAGTAATAGAATACAGTGTGGTTTTTCCCTCTTTCATATTATCTTGTCTCTTTTCATT
>MU226426.1:1228371-1244682 GCA_018584345.1 Thuja plicata | reverse complement strand
ATAATAGGGTCAGTAGGGTTAAATCATAATATAAACATCATAATACAAATCAATGTAAAACATTTTACTGATAGTTCATTTCTAGCCATTCGTCATTAAATTATAACTCCTTTAATATGTCCAAATAGCTGCAATAACCAATTATATATGCTCAAATATCTCATAAAATGCTAACTAAATAATAATCATAGTCCATCATAAAACCCAAGGTGTCAAAGCAATAGTTCTGTCTGTCTAACATAGGAAGATTCTAGGGTGGGCATTACAGATCAACTATCCATTGATCTCTCTACTAACCTCATCTGACCTACAACAAGCTTGATTTGAAGACCTCAGATCCTCTCTCTCTCAGTGAAAGAATAATATCTTGAGGCATCCTCTATCTCTGACCCTTTCCCTCACCCTCAGCCTCCTCTGCCTCTCCTTACATGTCTTACCATTATCAAAATTGTTGTGCAATCTCATCCAAAATGGGGGTATCTTATCCACCAATAGAGGCATCTACTCCCATAGAAATCCAACCACCTCCCTCTCCTCTGTGAGACTTCCCTACTACTGGTGCTACTCTTCTTGAGCTCACATAGGGGTCTCCTCCTGCTTGCCTAGGTGTTGTTGTTGCTATATCGGTTGTGGCAAGGCCTCCCTCCTTTATCCTCGATGTTGGGGAAACTAGATCTATAAACCAAGGAAAAGGGTGTCAAGCTATATAATCCTAGTACTCAAATGTCACCCCTGTATCTCCCACATCCTTCAATTAATACTAGGTAGCCCACTATAAACCGTGGATATCTTACACAACTATCCCATATACCAATCGGGGGCCCCATCCAAAACATGTCTCATCTGCAAACTGAGTGTAGGCTATGAACTCTGATAATAATGCATGTGGCTTGCCAAATTTTTGATGTACCTAAGACACTATGAATCTCTTGATCACAATGGGCGGGCATCCAATCAAAGGGTGAGTAATGAACATATCTCATCTTTGTGACCTCTAATCACCCATGCCTCTATACCCAAGTACGGTCTCTAAGTGACCATAATGAGGTTATCAAACTACCATCTCCAATAATAGATCTTCCCCAAGTGGATATGTGTTATATAACCTACATATCTATAAATAAAAGGATGCCCATCATGTCGAGCATCATCTATCATAGGTATACAAATAGGAATATGCTCCCATGCGTGTAATCACCCTAATTTGGTCTTCTCTAAACAAAGACCCTATTTTCTCTAAATGTGATCATACCCTCAATTACATCAATCCAACTATTCAACTATTGGCATAATTCATCAAAATCAAAATAATATCTTAAATCAAAGTGATTTCATCACTACCTCACATTAATTAGCTTGGCCTATTTAAATCAAATCAAATCAACCCCATTAAATCCTTGGTTAAAGTAATAAATTAAAAGGAATTAATAAAAATCTCAAAATACAACTCATCACTTACACATGGAAATTCAATCCATGAATCGATGAGAGTTCACTCACATGGATCACCAAATATTCAATCCTCACCTCTCCTCACAAATCAATCTCAACCCTCCATTCCTCATTTTCTTTCATAAAAGGATTGAATTTTGAGCTCAATAGGTCCTAATTTTTTGAATTCTAATTGCACTATTATGATGTTCATTTGGTTTCATGAATTCATAGCTAATTAGATAAATCATTTATTTTTTCTTTAATGAAATATTTTAGCTTGAAATGCATGATAGATAGTATGAATTTCACTTAAATCTTCCATTCTAGAAGTGAAAGTGCCACTGATCTTATGCATAATCTAAGGGAAAATTTATAGCTTAGATCATACTCTTTCTAGATAGGAAGCAATATATTAGTTTCCTTTGGTTTTCTATGTTTTTAAATTTAATTTGATGATTCTAACCAATGATATAATGACATATTGAAGTGTTATGTCACAACCTGTAGGTACAATAATCACACACATTTATGGTGCCCATTGTGGGGCAGAGCCCCAGATTTTTATCCATTTTGAGCTAATCATTAACCTTTTTTACTCTAGTTTTTTTTAAGCAGACTCACATTTAGCAAAAGAAGATCGCATTTAGCATCCTGGATCGCATCTGGTAAATCAAGGATTGCATCCTTTATTTTCTAAATTGCATCTAGTAAAGACTCACATATGGTAAAAAGAGGATCACCTTTGGGGTAAAGGCTCACCTTTAGGATCTTTCATCACATCTAATAATTCTTGGATTGCATTTACTAAATAACATCACATTTAGTAATTTTAAGGATCACATCTAGTTGGCTTAATTCCATAACTAATTGATTTCTTTACTAATCAGCTAACCTTGTGTCTTTTTTATGAATGTGATCCTTTGGCAGCCTAACTAGTTCTTGCAAGACATTATGTAAGATCTCCTTGGCCAAAGAAATGGAGAAAAAACAAAGCAAATTTCCAACATGTGGTTTTTTATGTTGCCTTCAAAAGATCAACTAAAATTTTCTTACAATTTGAAACTTAATACAATTTCTCTTTGATTCATAATTTGAGTAGAGAACTATGCTCCTTATCCTTTTGGAAAATCAGAACCTCAAACCTCAAATTAAGTTTTGAAAGGAAACTGGAGAAAATGAACAAATCAATTGATCAAATTACTTGGCTAGTTTCTTTTCTACGATATTTATTGTTGAATTTGAATTTATTTCTTAATGAAACTAGAGGATTATGCTCTTTTCCTAAGTGGAAAATCAAAAATTCAAAATGGGGGATTAAGTGATTGAATTCCATAATTTGAGGGAAAGAACATTGTCTTGCGTATTTGATAGGAGAAAACAAAATGGATAGGAGAGTATGCTTTTCTTCTTCATGAAGAATTAGAAATCTAGACTCCTAAATCACCAATCCTCTTTATTGATTTGAACTTTAGAGGGCCTTCTAGTTGAGGGAAAAATCTCTTGGGAATGACCCAAGTGAGGACAGGTGAACACTAGCCCTTCCATCTCACTATAATCAAAATGCTTCCTTGAGGTTAAAATCTTAGAAGATGTAATCGGTTTTGTCCTTGGAATTTTGAATATCATTGCTTGGACATGATTGGATGTGTATAGAGTGGAGCCACTTGAATATTTCTTGCGAGACTACACTCATCTAGGTACTCATAGGGATATACACCTCAATTTTTCCTTGTTCAATTCTATTGGGGATGGTTGTGAATGGATGCCCAAAATGGACATATAGTAGTAATGACCACCTGATTTACCTGCAAAATGTGATAATATTTATGCAAGGAGGATAGAAACCTCCCCAAGATACTCATCATTTTGTGCCCTCACTTGCGTCTGGAGTTGGATAATATGACATCATGATTGGAGCCATTGTGTGCTTGGTGATGGTTGTATTTTGATTAACATTTGAGTGTGTAACTGAGTCTACGAGAAAATATTTTCATGGTGTGCCATTGGTTTAGGGAATAGGAATGTTTGGTTCTTGATATTAAACATTCTTGATATGTAAAAATTGCAATAACAAGATAAATCCCCCCAAACAACTCAATATTTTGATAGTCACAGACATTTTGCACCACTTTAGACACTCTAGAATTCATTAGACAGACCCTAGAATCAAACAAATTTTTACGTCTTTGCAACCAAACTGGAAAAATTTTAAAATTTCATCAGAAGGTTGCATTTAGGGTTGTTGGCTCACATTTGGTTAAAACAAAATCACATCCTATAAACAAAGTTTCTTTTGGTCAATCTTGGATTGCATCTGGCAAACAAGATCGCATTTAAGAAGAACAGGCTTGCATACGGGAAATCTAGGATCACATCCTGTCAATCACATCTGGGATAGAGGGTACTTGTACAAGTGTCAGGCTCAGAAAATTGGTAGTTTTAGATAACCTTTTTGCTTGTTAGTCAGAATATGTTGTGCTTGTTTGTCCACCTAACATTGTTTCTCAATCGAATTGAAAGTCTATTTTGCATGTTCTTTATGGTTTTTGTAATTGATCCCAAATAATTTTGTCACGTTACTAAAAAAATATTCTTTATTCCCATCTCACTATTAGTGCATTCTAACCCTTGAACGCTAGAATCAATCACTTTCAAACATCAAACTCACATTCACCACAACTTGGACAAACACATTTGGACAATTCAGAAATTCCTTTTGGCACTATTGGAACAATTTTGATTAGATTTATATCCCACTTTCATGGTTAACACAAGAAGCAAACAATATCTCACTGAAAATTAAGAAATACCTATAAGATTGATCAAATTTCAACAAGGAGAGATATTGCGAACAAACAATCTTTCTGATAAAGACTCACCTGACATGGATGTACCCAATAGAGAATGGAGTGTTTCCTTTGATGAATATGACCAAGATGATAACCAAGACAAGAGAGAAAGTCAAGAAGAAAAAAATAATGACCGTCCTTTGTTTGACTCAAATAGTGATGAATAAATATTGGAACAAGAATACAATAAACTCAAACAAAATAAGAAGTTTCAAAAGACCTTGGAGAAAATCATTTAAAAAGACAAAGAAATTTTATTTCTCCACCTAGCTTCTCTTGGGGTTAAACTTCCTAAATATTATAATATCGAACAATTGAAAGATAAAGAGATACAAACACCTATACCAATCATCTCTAAATAGCTATATCACATGCAAATGGAGCTCACATCACTTAAGAAAGAGAAGAGTAAACCAACTAACAAATACTCATTGGAACACATATGTCTGTTCCCATTTAGTAATAACTTGAAAATGGTGCCTTTTCCACCAGACATGGAAAGACCAAAGTATGAAAAATACATGGGAGAAACGAATCCTCATGATCATGTGAGAGAATTTTGCATATTCAGTATCGAATTTATGCATGAACCAACATACTTGATGAGACTATTTCTAGAAATTTTAGGAGGATAAGCCATGGAATGATTTTCCAAACTCACACCTAGTATACAAATGTTTGAGGAGTTGATTCAAATATTTGTCCAACACTATTTCTATAAAATACAACACAATGTTACCAAGATGGATTTTTGTAATACCAAATAACGAACAGGTGAATCCTTCACACATTTGTTGCAATGATGGAGGAAAATATTTTCCAAGTACTCAAGACAAATACCTAAATTTGAAAAGATGAAGATCTTCATAAATAACTTAGTACCCGAAATAAACTATATCCTACAAATGAAAGATTCTCATAATTTTGACATAATGATTAAGAACGCTATTCATGTTGAAGAGGTTATGATAAAAAAAGGAGAAATAATGCTTTCTAATGACAAAAAATCCACTAACAACTATAAAAACAAACCTAAATGGTGGAACAAGAACAAAAATTGTGTTAATGATGGAGTGGTGGAAACTTCAAATACAAATGTTAAACCGGCTATGTTTAATCTTACAAACAACCTACAAGAAAGGAAATAAGTTAAGGCACCAACAACAATACCACGAGAAAACAATGATACTAACAAGAATAAGTCATGGGTGTCTAGACCACAATGGACATTTACTCCATTGGGAGAACCTCTTGAGATGGTTTTGAAAACTCTTTTGGACAACAAAATCATTACTTTATTAGAGTCAAAACCTTGGGAACCGGAAGTAAAACTAATATGGGGGAATGATAATGCCTATTGTGAGTTCCATAAAAAAAAAGGACACAAGACCAATGATTGTGTCAAACTCAAGAAAGTTATACAAGATCTCAATGATGGAGGCAAAATCAAAGTGGAAGGACACACATCTAATGAAGATAACACTACCTATAATAAACCATTTCATAGCTATGAAAAAGGAGAAGTCTCTAAATAAAAAGGAAATGAAGTCAACTACACATATTCTTATAATGATAATGTGATCAATATGTTGGACATAAAAAATCAATCAGTCAATGTGATCACTATTAAAGGTTTCAAGGACAATTCGGCACACTCAAATGCAATAACATGAAACCAAGCACAAATTATGATTAAAGGGGTTAATTCCTCATCCAAACAATAAAAATCATCCAAACCACCTATTGTCACAATTCCAAAACCAGCAATGTCAAGACAAATAGTTCTCATACCATCTCCTAATTATAACACGGTGGACCAATTGCAAAGAACCTCAGCTCAAATGTCTATATTTGAGTTGCTGAAAAATCTCTTCAATGCATAGGTAAGTTCTTGAACAAGCCCTACATTCATCTAATGTTCCAAAGGACATAGATGTAGACATATTCCAGGAAATGGTTTATCACATATTGGCTCCACATTACCTCTCTTTTTCAGAAGAGGATGATAAATCTTTGACTCATCCCCATAATCAGCCTCTAGCAATTAAATTTTTTATCCACAAACACCAAGTAAAACATCTATTGATAGATGGAGGTGTGGGTTTGAATATATGCACTCTTAATCTAGTCAAATAATTGGATCTTTGAGAACACATAATTGATTCAAGAAGTAAGATAACCATCAAGGCCTATGATGATGAGGAAAGGTCATCTAAAGGACTAGTTGTTTTACCAATAAGAATTGGACCAATAGAATGAGATGTTTTTTTTCAAGTTCTTGGTCTACCATTGGAATATAACATATTACTAGGGAGACCTTGGATACATGAAATGCAATTGGTGTCATCGACTTACCACCAATGTATCAAATGTCCACACAATGGAGTAGAAGTAACAATTCCTGCAAATTCAAGCTACACTTGCAACAACATCAACATAGATAGTATGGTTCCTCACAACAAGGAAGTTCTAGAAGAGTTCCCAATATAAATATCTAAAGACATGGTGATGAGAATCTTTGTAAAAATGTTAAAACTTGAAGAAAATAACATGGGGGAATACAAATTGGATACAACACCATCATTGGCTAATATTCCCATATCTCCAAGATCATATGGGAGACCCTCCCCATTATTTAAACCTTCTATCTAAAAAGGAAAAGTTATTCATGAGCCCACTGGCATGGTTAGAGACACAAATTCTCAAGAGGAAGAAAAAGAAGATAAAGTAGTCCTGGCATGGCTCTATAAACGGGAAAAAGGAGAAAATGAAGTAAAACAGGTTGAGATATCTCCCAAAAAATATGGAAAAGGTTATGATATTCTCAAAAAAATGGGATATAAAGGGAAATGACCTTTAGGAGATAAAGGAAAAGGACTAATTGAGACCATTCATATGGAATTTTGTGACACTAAAGACAAGATAGGATTAGGTTTCAATAACAAATTAGAACATCCTACCTCAAGAGATGGTCCAATCTTTGATAAAGGAAGTGACGAATATGATGAGAAGACAAAATCATACCCTAGACATATGAAATATTACTACATACAGGTACTGAGAACCCAAAATACCAAGTAGCATGATATGTACCTACTTTTCGAGAAAAACTAGAACACCATGTGTCCCTTGTTGTCAGAAACTAATGTCCAAGAAGTAGAGGGGGAAGAAGAAGAATAATATTCTAGAGGGGTTTAGAAAGAAGGAGAATACCATGAAAAATAACCTCAAGAAAAAGAAGAAGAAATTAGAAGGGAAGAAGAAGTGAGTAGTTCAAACACTCTTCAAGAGTTATCTTCTACAAGACAAAACAAGATATACATCCTAACTCAGGGAAATTGGTGACAATTTCACATGTCCTGGATCTACCACACTTTGATTCACAAATGTCCAATAGGGTACACCAGATCACTATTGCTAAATTTCTAAATCGATCTGATGACAATATCTCAGACTCACATGATTATGAATGGGATCAAATGTGTGATGCTACCATGGATATTGAAGTAGATGTAATCCATAAATTTTCACCTTACTAGAAAGGGGAGAGATTTCTAATACTACCCACAATAAAAATATTGTCATAGAATTGGATGAGGTGGTGAATTCTAGTACAATTGATGCAGACACATGCATCTTAATAGGACAAGAGGAGTAGAAAAGGATATTTGATAGATTTGATAGAATGAGAGAGAGAGAGAGAGAGAGAGAGATACCAAATGATAGGTTGCTAGATTTAGGTTCACATAACACTAATAATAACCCTAATAATGACGATTCAACTCTTAATAATCTACACACTATAGAAGCTAACGAAACAAAACTTGTCTTATCAGTTAATAGTTTTGACACTAACACGGTGTTGTCCTTAGAATCCTTTGAATCCCTATCCTTGGTAAATCCCAAACTGATTGATTGGACAAACTCATAACATACTCCTATAATAAAATTTCCCAATGAATCCACTTTAGCCTACTATCTGAATGCTTGGGAATCCTATCCTTCTTCCACCAGCACAAGGAGTGTGAACATGAAAAAGGAGAAAATTTAAGTTTCTTAGTCACAAATTGAAAAGAAAAAAGAAGAAAAGAACTAATGGTGAAAACCACATTGTGGCAGTATTAGATTCATAAAAATAAAAAATAAAAGACATATATGATGGTGAAAACCTCTCAGAGGCACCAAAATATGAGATTGTTTATATCCTCCCTGCGCACTTTTAGGAACAACCTTCAAACCTCATAGAAACAACACTATTGGTTAATCTAGGAATGACGGAAGTTCCTCAATTTGTCCATCTTACACAATATCTATCAAAGGAAGAGAATGCACAATTCATTGAGTTCCTTAAAAGAGAAAATGATCATCTTTTCATGGTCTTATACTGATATGCCTGGATTAGATCCTGAATTAATAATATATCACTTATCTATAGCTCCTGGGATAAAGCCTATCAAACTGAAATTAAGAAAGATGCACCCACAAGTAGCATTATTGGTAAAACCAGAGCTAGAAAAACACTTAAAATATGGATTCATAAGGGTCATTGCTTATATAGGATGGATTTCTAATGTATTCCCAGTTTCTAAAGCTGACAAGTCTATTAGAATTTTCACAGACTTCAGGGATTTAAACAAATCCTGTCCTAAATATGATTTCCCACTACCAAACATTGATATTATCATAGATCTCATGGTAGGATATGAAATATATTCACTCATGGATGGATTTTTGGGCTACAACCAAATAAATATCACCCCTAAAGACCAAGAAAATACAACTCTTACATGTGCATGGGGATCATTTTTCTGGAATGTAATGCCCTTTGGGCTAAATAATGTTGGAGCTACATATCAATGAGCTATGATGACAATCTTCCATAACATGATACAAAAGAATATGGAGGACTATGTGGATGATATATTAGCCAAGTCAAAGATCAAAACAACTCACATTGAAGACTTGAGAAAGATACTAGATAGAATGAAACAATTTCAACTAAGGCTCAATCCAAATAAATGTGTATTTGGATTTCAATCAGGAAAGATCCTAGGATTCATTGTATCATCTAAAGGAATTGAGGTAGACCTAGAAAAAGTTAAAAAATCATGGATATGTCACCTCCTAGTAATATACATCAAATGAGGACTTTCCAAGGAAGACTCCAGCCAATCAAAAAATTCATGTCTCAACTAGAAGATAGAGTGCAACCTTTCACAAAATTGTTACATAAATGAGTGCCTTTCAAATGGGATGAGCACTGTGAAAATAAATTCAAGGAATTAAAATATTATTTGGCTAATCCTCCTATCTTAATGGCACCTTTTCATGGTAAGGTATTGTTACTCTATATTTCAGCCACAACTACATCACTTGGAGTATGGATATCACAAGAGGACGATACCAAGAAGGAAAGAGAAATTTATTATATCAGTAGGGCATTGCTATCTTATGAAATCAACTATAGTATAATTGAAAAGGCTTGTCTAGCAGTTGTTTTGCATGTCAAAAGCTAAGACACTACATTCTCTCACACATAGTGAAACTCATTGAAAAAATTGATCCTCTCAAGTGCCTCCTAATAAAGACAACATTAACAAGAAGGCTATCAAAATGGGTTCTAATACTTAGTGAATTTGATATAGAGTATGTCGATAGAAAGGATATTAAAGGACAAGTGATAGTTGATCACCTAGCTGAATCACCATTGTAGGATGTAACACCATTGATAATAGAGTTTCTAGATGAGACAATAATGCACTTAACAGAATATCCATGGAAAATGTACTTTGATGGTTCTTTTACATAGCAAGGAAGTTAATGTGGTATATGGTAGGAACTATTTGGGGTTAGAAGGAAGTTAATGTGCATGGAGTTCCTTTTTGATCTAACAGTGGGTGTGTTGCCTTGAAGAAAAGATGATTGTTGAATACTCATTGCGGAAACAATGACCATTTGACACGTGACCATCTCAAATCGTAGGTACAAGATTTGAAGGGTGATAAAGGATGGTCAGATTAGATTAGATCATGTGGCTGGCACTATCCTATAAGGATCAAGATGTAGGCAAGTTTTTATTGAGGCATCACGCCTTTGCACCACATTGTAGATGGTGGTACATGGTTAGGGTTGTAGTATTGATGTGGGACCGTCATATAAGATTTAATCAAGTGGTAGTTGTAATGCCTTGAATGGAAGTTGTCTGATGTTTAAACCTTTAAGGCATCATGCCTAAAAGACACATGTCTATGGTAGGTCAAGGCTATGTTTGAAGGTAAAGTAAAGTTTTGAAAGATCTATTTTAATCCTATGGTTGGTGCTTTCCATGTGAATAGAAGATGCACGTCAGTTATTCTTTGAGGCTTTGTGACTATTCACCATGTGGAATTTTGCGTCCGTGGGTCCTAGATTTTGGAAATACATAAAGGTAGATCAGATCTTCTTTGATCCAATGGTTGGTGCTATCCCTCAAAGGAGTGATGTGTGAAAGATAGTCATTAAGGCATCACACCTTATTGACGTGTGTCTAGATCTGATCTTAGCTCGTGGGTATCTTAAAAGAGGATTGACGGTGATGTTTTAAAGATGGATTAAGTTTTTAATCTCGATCATCGGTGGGGTTATTCACACTAGGTTTAGCCGTTGCATCAGATATTTGAATATTCAAATGATTTCCTCAGGGTTTTGAAGTGATGGACTATTTCTTTTATTCTAGGAGAATAAATTTGTGAATATGATCTTCTGGGTCATTTTTATGTTATTGTGGGATGTTGCTAGGATGAAATTTGATTGCTTGGAATATCTTTAAAGTGAATTGATGATGAGAAATGATGGTTTAGGGTTTCTATTCAAAGTTTTTAAACTTTATGTAACTCTTAGTGAGTTCCCCATCTCTTCTGCATTAATGGTGTATCTACTCCCAAACCTAGTGGTTGTGCATATCAGATCAAATCCTTTGATTGAATCTTTTGAAGAAATTTCAATTGTTTCTTGTAGCACAGAATGAGATAATTTCCTGGATTAAATTATTATTAGAATATCTTATTCCTTCTACAGGATATTTCTTCTCTACATCCCAAGATAATTGGCCACTGTAGATCAGATTGCATAGGAAGGATTAAAGAGAAAGTTACTACTTGATGAAGATAGAGAAGATGGTGGTTGTAATGACTTATTGTTTTGTCTTTTAGTATTTTGGTTTTTGGTTCTTACCCTAACCCTAAATGATCTGAAGCTTGTTGCAATCCTTTTTCTATAAAAGGATTTCCAAGATCATTTAGAAGGGGATGGAAACTTGGGGAGGTAGAGAAATAATTAAGTTGCATACTTATTCCAGTGAGAGTATAGCAAATGTAATCTAGAGAGTGTCAAGGTAGAATAGAAAGTTTCATATCTTTTGCATTTATTGAAGTCATATATGTTTTGAAATAGATTGATTTAGGAGCATGATTCTTCATATTTAATAGAGTATTCCAGATTCAAGTCTCTTCTTGGTGCCTATCTCTTGAGTTGTGAATTTTTTGATTCATTGCACAGAGTTTTTCTATGTATATGTCATTATTCCTTAGTTTTAATCTAAGAGAAAATCAAATAATGCTTTGGATATGACATAGGTTCATGTGGCGTGTCTACATAAGGATCCTATAAGAAGTGTTTGGTCTAGTTTATCTGTATTTATGGCTTTGAATCTTTGATAGTAGTTATTTCCTTGCATACTATATCTGTAGTAGATTTTTTTCCCTATAGATAAAGCACTGATCAGAAACTAGTACATTCAACACTGATAAATTTTTGGTTGGGTTTGGCTATATTCTTCCCTTTTAAAACATCAAAACTATCTCATTTTTCCTTTGAGTGTTGTGGTTGTTGGTTGTATGTCCTGCATGGTAATGAAGAGTTAATTAATGAGTGGTTAACATTTAGTACTTTCTTACCATTATGTATTGTTTAAAATATAGAGTTATAAGGAGTTATATGTTGAACTCGATTAGGTGTACCCACCTTGGTTTTGAAAAGCTAGAAGTGTAGAGGGGAGTTTTGTCCCTATAGTTGGTCTAGTTACCTTCAAGAAATTCCTATATTTGGAGCTAACCACTCTTAAAATCAATCTCAAGGTATATTGGTAGCTTTCAAATCATAAACATTTTAAAACACTAACATGCCCTAAAATTTCAAAACCAATCCCGATGTACCAATATAACTGCATATCTTACGGATCAAACATAACCTAATGGCTTATCTAGAAATGAAAAATGAGCCTTATTTAGGAAAATGTCATGTTATTTACTCATCATTACTAACTTATATAGACAAGGTCTTGACAACATGCTACTTAGGTGTTTAGAAAAAGAAGACTCTGTTCATGCATTAAAAGAGGTTCATGAAGGTGTGTGTGGATCTCACTCAAACGGTTTTTCATTAGCTAAGAAACTCATAAGGGTCAGATAATATAGGCCTAAATGGATAAAGATGCAGTTTAGTATGCAAAAACATGCCAAAAATGTCAGACACATGGAAATATTATCCATGCTCCAACCATGAAGCTCATACCATTTATCACACATTGGCCATTTCAACAATGGGGCTTTGATATTGTTGGACAAATCTATCCCAGTTCTTCAAGTGGAAACATATACATCATCACGACCACTGAGTATTTAAAAAATTGGGTCAAAGAATTGTCTCTAATCAAAGCTACTGGAAAACAATTTAATATGTTCATCTTGAACTACATCATCTCTAGGTATGGGATATCCTCATTTATTGTAACCAACAATGGGGGGAAATTCCAGAACCAAGACATTGAGGACCTTTGTACACAGTTTCAAATTACTTAGCATGTCTCTTCTATCTATTATCCTCAAGGTAATGGACAAGCTGAGGCTTCAAACAAGAACATTCTAAAAATCCTACACATAACTGTAAGTAAATCTGGCAGAGACTGGAATTTATAATTAAATCCAGCATGATGGTCTGACAGAAAAGGCATCAGAACACAAATAGGAGCCACACCATTTACTCTTGTCTATGGTGCAAAGGAATTATTAATAGTTGAAGTAGAAATTCCTTCTTTGCAAGTATCCCTCCAAGGTCTTGTCACAGATAAACAATATCACATAGATATGGTTCAAGAACTAGAGATGTTGGATGAGCATAGACAAAAAGTGCCCGATCACCTAAAAGTATATCAGAAAAGGATGTCAAAAGGGTAAAACAAGAAAGTAAAGCCATGAAAGTTTCAAGTGGGGGATCTTGTTCTAAGAGAGAATCCTAAGAATCAACCAAACAAAGAACAAAAAGGCAAGTTTGAACCCAACTGCCTGGGGCCTTATGTTATCATAGCAATTTTTGGGACAAATGCTTATTAGTTAGTTATACCTAATGGGTACATCCTTTTTGATCCTATCAATACTCTACAATTGAAGCAATTTTATGCCTAAAAACTAGATGAAGTGCTTGTACAACAAAATTGATCCTAAGAAAATATGCCCCCCCCTCCCAAAAAAAAAAAGTGAAAAATTGGTCTTGAAGAAAGCCAAAAAGAGTAGAAAAGAGAAAAATTAAAAATAGTGGAAAAAGTCCTGAAAAAAGGTATCCTTGGTGAAAACCTGGCAAACAGGCAGCTTAATACTACAAAAAAATGAGAAAAAGAGAAAAAGTACAAAAAAATTGAAAAACAAGAAAAAATGCCTTGGCAAAAACCTAGCAAACAGGCATCTTGGTAGAAAAAATAGAAATTATTCGAGTGGTAAAAACCTAGCAAATAGGTGTCACTTGTAATCAATGCTCCATATATCAATACACTACTTGCAACAATCCTTCATGATCGTATCTATGATATCAGTTGAACTTGAACTCTTCAAAAATGTACTTTCCTTACATGGAGTTTGTCTATATTTGTGTCTTAGGGATAAACATTTTGTACTGGGGGCATCTCTGCTAGCATTTCCAGTTAGTAGTTGTTGGTTTTTGGGTCATCGTAGGTCCTTTTATAGGAAATATTTCCACTACAAACATTATTTCTTCAATACTTGAATCACAACAACTTGGTCACTATCACAAAAAAGGTGTTTCTTAAACACCACCTACTTGTAACGGACATCTTACTAGTTTTTTTAACACTTTAATTGAATAGTGTTTCTCAATACTCCATTGAATTGCAATTGTTGATATTATCTCACTCACTCAGACACAGATATACGTTGCTAAAATCTAAGTGGCAATTGATGATCTATATGCTATGATTGAATGATGAGTCAAAGGTGTTCCTAAACACCAAATAAACACATCTAGACTAATCTTGGTTTGATTATGACTCTTTTTTATGTTCTAATGATGTTTCAAACTAGGGGTATATAAATTGTTATGAATTTTCTTTGTTTGATTATCAATTTTTTCTTGTTATGTCTTCTGAGCTACTCCATAGTATTTATTAAATGAAAAAGAGTCAAAAGGAAAGGGGTCATAACATTTTCTTAGTTTACTGTGTGTGGTAATTGTTTCAATGATCCTACACACTTCACCTATTCTGGATGTTTATGATAAGAACTTTCAACATGAGTGGATAGCCACATATATCTTGATCCTTTTAATGTGTAAGCTACTGTGAGGTTGAATCAATTTCCTTCTATGTTTCTAATGAAATTCTTAGTATGGTGTATGACACATTATGTACCCAAGGATATGAACATTAAAGGTCATTACAAGTTACATATCTTACATTACACATGATCAAAAGGTGATTCTTAAATCAAAAGGAGATAACCCAAAAGTCATCCTGGCCTCTTTTCCTTGATGCTAAGGTGTATTTTTTTACATTGGATCCAATTAAGGTAGTATTAATACTCTCATGATGCTTCCTTGGTATCAGTTTTAGTTTTATTAACTGACGATGCCTATTACACAAATGCCCTATGATGATAAAATGCTAAGTGTAAAAAGATCAGTGATAGTCCTAGAAGTCTTCATTTAGTTGCATTTAAGTTTGCATGAGTCATTTGACAACATAACCAATTGAGCTCAAAATGGTTTCCTGGGTTCATTCAAATCCAAGTTGATTACTTAATCCATTTACTAATATATTCATGTCATTGCATATTCATAGCATTGCATTCATTTTTCATTCATAATGGGAAAAGATAAAAACACAAAAGACATAAATCATTCAATTCTTGCATTTCTACATTCTAAGTGCATCCATACATATATTTTCATAAATAAAATCTCAAAAGCATACATCTGCATATTCACATAGAATAATTTAACACGTCCATATATCAGTAAAAACCAAAGAGCATAAATGATGTCACCACATGCACATGAATCTAATCTAAATCATCACCAAGACCAAGTATATAATCAAATCTAATCATCTATCACATATAGCAACTATCACAAAGAGAAAAAATGCACATATCAAAATTGGAAGCTTCCATCTCATATATATATCAGTGAATATCAGATCAAAAATGTGGGAATGTATCAACAATATCAGGATATTAGAATCAACATATACACATGTATCAAGTATCAAGGGTATGATAAATGATCATAGAAGGCTTGATATACTAAAATATTAGGAATCAATAGGATCATGTCTTACTACCACCCTCAACCTGATTAGGAGGTGGAGGAGGTGGTGCATATCAGGGATAACTTTAAGAAANAACCCCCCCCCCCCCCCCCTCCCAAAAAGTATAAAATTGTGGCGAATCACATTTCTTTTTTAGGGAATTTTTTTAATATTAATGGCGAATTGTGGTTCAAATTATAGATATTTGGTGGCAAATTTTTTAATATCATATACAATTTCTACAAAAAAATGGCAAAAACAAATGATTTTAATAGGAAAATTATTAATATAATTGGCGAAGCTGGAAAATCTTACTGATAAATTATGGTGAAATAATTTTCCAAATATTGTAATTAATTATTTGTCATGGCGAATGTATTTCAAAAATACATATAAACTTGGCGATTTAAGGGAATAGTTGTATAGTTGGTATGGCGATTTAATAATTGGAAATAA
>MU226426.1:1204189-1227457 GCA_018584345.1 Thuja plicata | reverse complement strand
TGCAATAAAATTTTACTTGAATAATTATAAGATACTAAGGACTCGTAGTCTTTCCGGTTCGCTACCGATCACAATTGTTAGCTCAAAATCAACTGATTTTTTGTACTCCTAAATCTCTTGAAACTATTCTTATATGCAAATGCTTATTTCAAATTTTGGTGAAAGGGGACGACGTTTGCATATGATAAAAAATAATATTTGGCGAACCCCACGTAATTCCAAGTAATTGACTAGGTGAATAGGGCGGGAATTTGGGACACGGTGAATTATGATGCATGGCGAATTGGGTCCTAGTGCAAATAAAATTTTAACTTGGGATAATGGGACTTTGGCGAATGGCGATCCTTGATAAATACCCCTTCCTTAATCCCGTGGAAAATAATAGTAAATATACAATAGATAAATGGGTGAACAACCCCACTACCATAGTGAAATTACGTGCAAATAGTGGCGAACAACCTAACCAATTAACGTGTTTTTTATAAAATCTGGGCGAACCGGTCAAACAGTACACTATGCATTTTTTTGCCAAATTCTATACGCCCGATGGGACATATTTGCCAATTGGCGAAGAATCACCACTAAAAAATCCCTGGTGCATATCTTTATGTAGGAGGTGGTAGTGGCATAGCTTCCTCTGATTGATGTGCTATGAGTGAATACAAAGGAGCTCATTGTGGATGTGGAACGGTTGCATAATATAAAGAAAAATAATATGATTCTCTCTATCCCTAATGTGTATTAGTATGGGCTTGAAGATCTCTCTCAGCTCTCAACATGTCCCTCTACTGATCTCTCTTTTCTCTTAGAAAACCTACTTGTTTATCCCTCTCTGACCTCACAAGCTCAAGCTCTCATTCCCTATCTGCAAGAATTTCCTCTAGCGTACTAATGTGAGCCCTCAGCTACTCTCAGTCTTGCTTACACTATGACAATGGATCTCCATATCTATCCGTGTCTCTGCTAGTATCTTTGTGGGGATCATGTCTAGGAGGTCCACCTCCACCACTGCTCTCACCTTTAGATCTCTATCCTGATCTTTTTTTCTGCTACCTAGTCAGTAGTGGACCTGGATCCCAACGTGGAGGTATAAATCTAAAATGGGTATGTTAGCCCTCTTTTCCACCACCCCTATCATCTCCATCATCACCCATGTCATCTTGTTCATGTCTCTAAACTCAGTCTGTAGGAGGGCCTATGTCACCTCTATCATTCTAAAGAGGGATTTCCTTATTATTTCCTTCAATTTCATTCCCAAGGGGGCATGATCACCCTAAAACTCAATCAAAATGTTGCTCAAAAAGAAAAATTGACTTCATCATCAAAAGACTAGGGGCATGGAAATTTCCTTCGATCAAGTTGGGACTGTTGGATAGAAGGCTTCAATGCTAAAAAAGCTAGATATGTATTTCTACAATCTCTCAGACCTTTATCAAGCTCTCAACAGCTTCATACCAACCTTTGTTCGATCAAGTTCCTAGTCATTATTATCAATTCTCATTCAATCAGGTTTAGGATTGCTACCTCAGAGTTCTCAACAGTTTCATACTAACCTTCATTTGATCAAGTTCAAATTGAGTATTACCAATTCTTGTTTGATCATGTTCATAATTGGTATCTCTAGATATGTTTTCAATCAACCTATGTTTGATCAAGTTCAAAGTTGATACTATCAATCTTAGTTCAATCAAGTTTGAGACTGGTCTCCTCAACTAAATTTCATTCAATCAAGGGTAAAATTCTCAAAATTTCCAAAGTGAATATTAGACATTCTTTGAATCAATGTGTTGCTTTCACATCAATTCAAAGAGGCATAAATGTAATCACCCTAATCTAGTATACTCTAAACAGAGACCCTATTTTCCCAAAATGTTATCATACCCTCAATTATGTCAATCCAACTATTCAATTATTGGCATAATTCATCAAAATCGAAATAATCTCTTAAATAAGAGTGATTTCATCACTATCTCACATTAATTACCTTGGCCTATTTAATTTAAATCAATCCCATCAAATCCTTGGCTAAAGTAATTAATTAAAAGGGAATTAATAATCTATCACAATTTAGCCATTTCAACAATGGGCCTTTGATCTAGTTGGACAAATTTATCCCAATTCTTCAAGTGGACACAAATACATCATCACGGTCATTGAGTATTTCAAAAATTGGGTTGAATCAACTTTTCTAATCAAAACCACTAGAAAAAAAAAGTTTCTATTTTCATCTTGAACTACATCGTCTGTAGGTATGGAATACCCTCATCTATTGTAACAGAAAATTGGGGGTGATTCAAAAAATAAGACATTGAGGACCTTTGTACATAGTTTCACATTAGTCAACATTGCTCTTCCATCTATTATCCTCAAGGTAATGGAAAAGCTAAGGCTTCAAACAACAACATTCTAAAAATCCTACACATAACCATGAGTAAATTTAGTAGAGACTGGCATTTACAATTAAATCCAACACTATTGGCTTATAGAACAATCATTAAAACACCAATAGGAGCCACACCATTTTATCTTGTCTATGGAACAGACGTAGTATTACCAATTGAACTGGAAATTCCTTCTTTGTGAGTATCTCTACAAGGTCTTTTCACAGACAAACAATACTGCATAAATAGGGTTCAAGCACTAGAAATGTTGGATGAGCGTAGACAACAAGCCTTCAATCACCTAAAGGTATATCAAAAAAGGATTTCAAAAGGGTACAACAAGAAATTAAAGCCATCAAGTGAGGGATCTTTTTCTACGAGAGAATCCTAAGAATCAACCAAACAAAGAACAAAAAGGCAAGTGTGAACCCAACTGGCCAGGGCCTTCTGTTATCATAGCAGTTTTTGGGACATGATCTTATCAGTTAGCCATACCTGAAGGAAATTTTCTTCCTAATCATATCAATACTCTCCACTTGAATTTTTTTTATGCCTGGCATCTAGTCGAAGGGCTTGTACAACAAAATTGATCCTGAGAAAATACCAAAAAATAAAGTTAAAAATTGATCATGAAGAATGCCAAAAACCGTGGAAAAGAGAAAAATAAAAAGCAGTGGAAAATGTCCTAAAAAAAGGTATCCTCAGTGAAAACCTAGGAAACACGCACCTTGATACTACAAAAAAAAAAAGAGAACAAGATAAAAAGTACAAAAAAAAAATTGAAAAAAAAAAGAAAAAGTGCCTTGGTGAAAACCTGACAAACAGGCGTCTTGGTAGCCAAAATATATATATTTTGAGTGTTGAAAAACTTGAAAATAGGCATCACTTGTAATTAGCAATCCATATATCAACACACTACTTGCAACAATCCTTCACGATCATATCTTTGATATTAGTTGAACCTGAACTCTTCAAAAATGTACTTTCATTTCCTGGAGTTTGTCTATATTTGCGTCTTAGGGATAGACATTCTACACTAGGGGCATCTCTGCTAGCATGTTCATTCAGTAGTTGTTGGTTGCTAGGCCATCCTAGGTCCTTGTCTAGGAAAATTTTCCACTACAAACAATATTTATTCAATACTTGAATCACAAAAACTTGGTCACTATCACAAACAAAGGTGTTTCTTAAACACCACCTACCTGTAATGGACATCCTACTAGTGTTTCTCAACACTTTTATCCTACTAGTGTTTTTCAACACTTTAATTGAACATTGTTTCTCAACACTCCATTGGATTGCAATTGCTGATATTATCACACACACACACACACACACACACACACACACACATTATTTAATTCCAATTTGCAATTGATGATTTATCTAATATGATTCAATAATGAATCAAAGGTACTTCTAAACAACACACAAACACATATAGACTGATCGTGATTTGATTATGACTATTTTCATGTTTTGGTGATGTTTCAAACTAGGGATATATAAATGGTTATGAATTTTCTTTGTCTGATTATCAATTGTTTCTGACACACACACACACACACACACACACACACACACACACAGATATATATAAAAATATATATATGTGTGTGTGTGTGTGTGTTGGAAATACAATAATGGAAAAGCAAGATACTGAGAGGGGAGGGGGTGAATCAGATCTTCAAAATTAAACACT
The DNA here is from genome assembly GCA_018584345.1 of Thuja plicata. Lineage (NCBI taxonomy): Eukaryota > Viridiplantae > Streptophyta > Pinopsida > Cupressales > Cupressaceae > Thuja > Thuja plicata. The sequence continues at coordinate 1,223,374 of MU226426.1, read as the reverse complement.
TAAAACAAACTGATCCACATTCATACATATATGAATCTAATGTAATCTCAAATAGCATCCACACAATGAAATAAATAACACATAACACAAGAACTTGGTAACTCAGAAACCCAAATAGGTAAAACTAGGGTGGGGATGACACCCACAAAATTCTCCACTACTGCAATAATAAAGTGTGCCTGTTAAGGCTACAAATTTTGATTACAAAATGCAATCTACCCTGTTAAAGGTCTATCTGGTTAAGAGCTAAAGATCATTACAACCTACCCTGTGAAAGGATTTCAACTTACAATAAAGTAAGCACTCTGTTAGGAGATTTAGAAAGGTCTGCTAGAACCACTCTATTAAGAGATTTTCACCTGATACAATGATTAGAATGTCTCAAGTATTGATCCTTCGTTATGCACTCTGATGCTGATAACAGATCTCCTCTTTCCAGTACCTTCTATGATCTCACAATCTGATATAACTTTACTTTGTTGTTCACTATGTTGTCACTCTACTTGATCTCTGCTTCTTAGAAAAATAACCCTCTATGCATTTCACTTCAAAATTCAGTCACCACACACTTCATATACTCTCTCCTTACACACACAAAATAGGGTTTAGAAGCAATCTAATATATCTGTTCAAGTTTGATAGCGAGATCTAGATCAATGATCAAGATCTAATACCCATACCTTGATGGTATTATAATTAATGTTTACAATAGATCATGCATAGGATAAAACAATTAAATGCATAACTAACTTTGTAGAAGAATATTAAATGCATACATAAGTTGGCCCAAAAAGCTTATACAAGTTGGCCAGATCACTTATTCTTGAAGTTTGAATCATTCCAGACATGTATACAAAAATTGTTCTGCTCAACACTTGACTTCTCTGTTACTCGACACTTAACATCTCTGTTTCCTACTCGGCTCAACAATGTAACTCAACTTGGCAATGTAACTAGGCAAACTGAAAAATACTCGACAATGTTGCTCAACCTTGCATAGTTTGAGCTCAGCCACAGTGAGAGCCAACTAAAACTATCTAAGTGAATGAATAAGTTTTGGTCACTAATCATCAATAGAACTTAGAGATTAACAATCTCCCCCTTTGATATTAGTGGGAAAAACACACTTATCATTACTTTCGTTCATTCCATCAAAATGTTGCCTAAGTATACTAAGTACTCCCCCTAGGAATATACTCAGTATTGTTCATACAAAAAGTTTACATGCCTTCAAAAACTTTATATACAAGTGTACCTATTCTGTACTGATGTATCATACTATATCCTTTCCAACTTCCTTACCAATTTCCCTCTTGTTTTTGTCACTGATTTCTGGTGGGGTTAAGTTGTACTTATCCAAAAATTGTTTATGAAGCTGCAGGGTGGATTCAAATGTAGTATCTCAGCTTTCCTTAGCAATCTTCATAACTTCCAATTTTATTTCTAGCTCGGCAGCTAGACTCACTAAAATTTCTGCAGTTGATAGATTTGCACTGCTCTATGATAACTCCTTTGCAATTAAAAGTTCCTTCTGTATTACCTGCAAGTGAGGCAACAGGCTTGTCTGAATAGTTATCAATTTGGTCCTTATTTGACCATCTTCATCCATAAGCTCGGCTAGTCTCCACTGTGCATTTATCAACTTAGTAATTTTTAAAGAACTAGAAGTATTATTTTTACCCAAAGTAGTGCCAATTGATCTTAAATCTAATTATAGCTTCTCAACAAGCTGTAGATTATCCTTTGTGAAAATTTCAACATCACATAATTTTCAATGCAAAGAATAAACATTGGTTGTAACTTTCTCTAAAGTTTCTACAAGAATAGAAAGTTCAACCTATTTTGTTGCAATCTCTTCTTAGATTTTCTCCACAACTTTGCTCTCAAATATTCTCCTAGACCATTGTAGAAGCTTTTTGTTTCTGTCTGTGTCATTATCAGTTACCTTCTGTACAATGTTGACTAGCTGATCAATAATTGGAGCTTGAGGCATTTCATCATCTAAGTCAAAAGCCTTTGCAAATATGTCTTTGATGTCATGCAACACCTTCTTTTACTTTTGTTCTATCTTCATCTCTTCCTGTCTCTTCTTCCTCTTAAGTAATTCTTGAAGAGTCCCTATTTGTTCAAAAGATAATTCATTGGGATCCCATTGTGGAATCATAATGACTTCATCTAATGTTACATCTAGAATTTGAGACTTCTTCTTCAGAATTTTCTTTTTCTTCAACTCTGGAGAACTTATGCTCGACAGCATAATACCTTTTCCTTTTATAGTGTCAATGTCCATTGCCTCTTTTAATTGTATCAATATTGTCTGTGGGTTCAGCATACTCCTAGTTTTAGGACCAGTGGGAGTGGATGATGCAGAGTGTGGTAGATCAACCAACACTTGCACTACCTCTTCTTCTTTAGGCTTATCAACAGTATCTGTTATTACTACTCCACTATCTAAAACTATTTTCACAACCTCTAAAATAGGTGAATTCTATGAAGTTACCTCTTGTGCCTTTGTTTTATGTTTCTCTTCACCTTTTTTATCATTGACAAATTCAATTATCTCATCAGATGCTGTGGTTTTTCCTTCTTCAGTATCAGTTGTCTTAATAGGTGAATCAGTGTATTTACCACTCGGTATATCTTGTTCCTTAGCATTCACATTGCTTGGCTCATCAACTATAAAATCCATAGGATTGTCTGCAGTCAGATCAATATAATTAGTTGAGTCTAATACACCTTTGGTCTTGTCTTGTTCTATGGCAATTTGATCTTGAGTCATCTTTGGCTCAGGGGTAGTCTCCACTTCAACTTCTTTTGTCTTTTGCTCAGATGTCCCCTCACTAGATTTCTTATCTTTTGGAATGGCTAGTCCAAAGATTTCCTTCCAAATCCTTGTGCTCTATTGTACTACACCTTCAATATGATTTTTCAAAACAACATAGCCTCTGAGTTTAGGAACAAACCTATTCTTGTAATCCTCAATGAATTTGGCTCTTTGTTTTGAGGTTAACTCAAGTATTATCTTGGCTAGAGTTCCTTCCCTGATCTATCTCTCTGTGGCAAGTCCAAATTCCCATTTTCTTGATAGAAAATCATATAGTTCATTTGGCACATTATTTCATATCTTTATAGAAGTTAACTTGAAAGTACTCATCATATCCAAGAGTGCTTCCTGAACTTTGTGCCTATCCACATTATTCAATTTCTCATACTTAATGAACTTAAAAGTTGCTAACCCTGTTGAATTCCTCAAAGTGTCACATACCTCATCAATACTAGATGGTTTCTTGAATTGTGTTGTAGGTATGTTGTTGGGTTCATCAATTTCTATCTTTTCATCATCACTATCTGTCCCCAAACTTAGTTTCCTTCTTGGTCTCTTTGCTGGCTTACTTGGCTCAGCCTTAGGAGAAACCTTAGCTTCCTTTCCAGAACTTCTTTCTACAACTTTCCTCTTTCCATATACTTTTTTTTGTACTTCTGTTGGAGAAGTAACAGTAGATTCTCTAGTCCTCAAATGATTAGCTGTAGGAGGTGTAACCTTAGGTTTAGCTTTTCTCAGCTTGGTTACTATGACAATTGATGGTCTTTTTCGCTTAGCTTTCTTAGTGACCTCTTCTGATGCACTCACTTCCTCTTCTATAAATATATCCTCACCTTGTCTAGTGGTTAGGACTAAAGGTGCATCCTCAGGTTCTTCATCACTACCTAAACCAACCATTTTCTTTAGATTTTTCACAATCTTCTTTCTTTTCCTCTCAATTGTTCCCTCATTCAAGCTTCTAGAAATTTTAGCTTTAGCTTCATCAAAATTTCCAAATCTCTCTATTGTAGTATCAATTGCCTCAACTAGGAGTGCAATGATGGAAGCTAATGCTTCATCAATGTTAATTTCATATGGAAATGGTTCTAAGCATGTTATCCTTGGTGTCACAGTCTAGATATAAGTATTATCTGTATCAACTAGAAAACAAATTTATTCATAGTGCTTCTCCACTAGTGACTTAGGAATCCTAGTTCTTAATATCATTCTCTTCTTGAATTCTACAAAATATCTCCCCATAATGCAATTGAAATTACTTCCTAGTTTCTCAATACATTCACTAATCTGAAGTGTATTGGGTCTATCCTTTTTCCAAACAATATTTCCCAATGTAGGAAATGTATCCTGAATGTAGAAAAATATACAAACTAGTAAGGAACCAAAATTACATGATGATCTTTTAGCCTTTCTAATTGATGCTAGGTTCTTGGCTAATTATGTCTTTTGTAGCTCAAAAATATCATATGTATGATTCTTCTTAACAATTTTCCATGCCTGATCAACGGCTATACAAGGAACACTATCTAATCTGCTCGACTAATAGAACTTATGTGCTATTAATCTTACTCCAAAATCAAGTTCTAGGTCTGTAATTGTAGAGATAGTCATACCTTTGTTGTTCCATATGGCTCCAGTGTTCAGTGTAATTTCTTCTTTGTTGTTATCTCTCATTGTTCATTTTTCGTTCACTATAGGATATCTAGTCACTTGATGAATCATGCTTTTGGTGATCTTGACTACTCCATTATCCAACCACAGACACATATCATGAACTCAGCTAAGGATAACCTTAATCCATTCATCTTTGAAACCTTGTGGAAAATCTAGGGCATGAGTTAACCCTTTGTCGGCTAAATGTTTGAATTCTGCCTTCAGAACTCCATTGACACACAATTTGCTTTAGGATTTCCTCAATTCACTATAACCTACCTCACCAATCTTAACCATATAACATGATCGAACATCATGGATCATAAGTACCTTGGGTGGAATGGATGAGAGGGCTCCTGTTAAATCACTCTAAATTGAACTTTCAAGAACGGCTCAAAAGTTGAGAGGTTCACATTCATCACTCCATACTAACTGAATTTTCTATTGTTCTCCCTCCATACTCTTAGCTGGTGTGGACAAACTTGTAGCCATAATCTTGAAATTAGGGTTCAAAAGATGAAGAATAGAGTACCTCGACAAGTAGCTCTTCACACTATTCACCTTAGGATTGGCGATGGTACATTGACAAAATCTTTGATGCTAACTTCATTAAGATTAATTCTACAAATTACTTCAATCACTTTGTAAATAGTGAAAATCACAAGGTAAAAATGAAGTGTCAACTGTTCATCCTTTATAGACTTTGAAAGGTCAAGGTAGGTAAGTAATGAATGTTTTTCCCATTGAGTTAGTGCAAGCCAGGTGTCCTCAACTTTAACACAAATTGCATCCCACTCAGCTTACTAAACTCGGCCATCATAAAACTTACTCTGCCAACAAAACTTGGCACTCACTAAAGAAATCAGCCTTAGTGTCCATGATTGGTTCTAAGCACCTATAGTGCAATTGGCTCATCTTGGCATTTGTCTTCAAAAATATGTCCTGGTGCATCTTAACATATACAAATATGGACTTTGGTATATTTCATGTTAGGAACTAATGTAAGATAAGAATTTTAGATGCAGTTCCTTACATACCTCTTTTTCTTAGTTGGAGATGATGTGATCACCTGATCCATTGGATTGGGTGACCTTGGCTTCACTAGCTTCACTTCTAAATGGTTCAGACTTTAGCCCATGTCTTGTTCATCTGTGCTCTAATTTTCTCAACAGTAGGAGCAGGTACCCTAGTCTTACAATCTTTCCTTGTATGACCAATTTTCAAACAACTGTGACAAACTAGGCTTCCATTCATCCAACTTTTAGACTTTCCTCTGAAATGTGTCCTTATGTAGTTTTCTGGAACATGTCCATACTCACCACAGTAATGACAACTATGCCATGTTTTGTAATCCCAATTATAAGTATTTCCTTTTCTTGGTGATTTCTCTTGTACCTTTGATGTCCACTGTTGTTTACCTTTAGATCTACAATCTTGTTCTCTGTAACCATATTTGTGACAGTTATAGCAATTACCATTGAGTCTATGTGTTTTTCTTGCCTTTTTCTTACATTCATGTGCTTGATGTCCAAACTTATTACAGTTAAAGCAATAACCATTAAAGTTAGTTTTTGGATTGGACTTACCATTCTTGCTTCGGCAAATGTTTGTTGTATGACCTAGTTTCCCACAGTGGTGGCAAATAGGTTTGTTGTTTCTTGGCTTTGCATACCTTCTTTCACCTATCTTAGATGATTCTCCTTCTTCAATGGTTGTATGTTGTTTAGTGTGACCTAATCCAGATTAATCTTTAGGTCTTCTTGATGCTTCCACCAGTTGTTCAAAGTAGCTCATAGAAGCATTGAGATCATTCACTCTGTTATTAAGTTTTTTCTCAGATCTCAATTCATCTTTCAATTGACTGTTCTCAGATCTAAGATTTACAATCTCCAAGTTTCCTACTGATCTCCTGATTCACAAGTAGTAGTTTATTTTCCATGTCTACTTGATTGACTTTCATTGTTTGTACATCATGTATTCTTGTCATCTTTGGCTTTCTTTTTCTATTCAACAACTTCACACATTCTTATTGATTGGGCTTCTTGTTCCTTTTTCAAGTTTTTGACTTCTTCACATAGTGCACTGTTCTTTTCCAGTAGATCTGCTATCGCTGCATCACTCTTAGTAGAATCTCCATTCTGAAATAGATTTGTGGTGTCCTCTTCATGATAATGAGTGTCATTCATTAGTTTGGCCAAATTTTTCCTTGCAATCAAGGACTTCTTTAATTCTTGTCTTGTAGTCTCAAGATGTTGTAGTGCTAGCTGAATATCAATCTTTTGATTCTCAATGACTTTACCCATCTTGTAGATCTCCATCTCAAGATCTATAATCTCAAGCTGATTATGACCTTTTTATAGAATTGAGCGCTAATACCAATTGTTGGAAATACAATAATGGGAAAGCAAGATACTGAGAGGGGGGGTGAATCAGATCTTCAAAATTAAACACTTAAAACAAACTGATCCACATCCATACATATATGAATCTAATGTAATCTCAGATAGCATCCACACAATGAAATAAATAACACATAACACAAGAACATGGTAACCCAGAAACCCAAATAGGTAAAACTGGGGTGGGGATGACACCCACAGAATTCTCCACTACTGCAGTAATAAAGTGTGCATGTTAAGGCTACAAACATTTATTACAAAATGCAATCTACCCTATTAAAGGTCTACCCGGTTAAGAGCTAAAGATCATTACAATCTACCCTATGAAAGGATTTCAAATTACAATAAAGTAAGCACTCTGTTAGGAGATTAAGAAAGGTCTGCTAGAACCACTCTGTTAAGAGATTTTCACCTGATACAATGATTAGAATGTCTCAAGTATTGATCCTTCATTATGCACTCTGATGCTAATGATAGATCTCCTCTTTCCAGTACCTTCTATGATCTCACAATATGATATAACTTTACTCTACTGTTCACTGTGTTGTCACTCTGCTTGATCTCTACTTCTTAACAAAATAACCCTCTGTGCATTTCACTTCAAAATGCAGTCACCACATACTTTGTCTACTCTCTCATTACACACACAAAATAGGTTTTAGATGTAATCTAATATATTTTTTCAAGTCTGATAGCAAGATCTAGATCAATGATCAAGATCTAATACCCATACCTTGATGGTATTACAATTAATGTTTATAATAGATCATGCATAGGATAAAACAATTAAATGCATAACTAACTCCGTAGACGAATATTAAATGCATACATAAGTCAGCCCAAAAAGCTTATACAAGTTCGCCAAATCACTTATCCTCGAAGTTTGAATCATTCTAGACATGTATACAAAAATTGTTCTACTCAGCACTTGACTTCTTTGTTACTCGACACTTAACATCTCTGTGTCCTACTCGACTCAACAATGTAACTAGGCAAACTGAAAAAAGCTCGGCAATATTGCTCGACATTGCATAGTTTTAGCTCTACCATAGTGATAGCCAACTAAAATTTTCTAAGTGAATGACTAAGTGTTGGTCACTAATCATCAACAGAACTTAGAGATTAACAGTATGTATATATGTATGTGTATATATGTATGTATATATGTATATTTGTATATATGTATATATATATACATATATATATATATGTATGTATATATATGTATGTATATATATGTGTGTGTATATACATATGTATATATATGCATATATATACATATATATATATTATGTGAGATATAATATATATAGTGTTACTCCAATTGCACATTGAAGTTGTCATTTGTTATCAAGTAGACATAATGGACAGTCGGTGATAGAGTCAACACAAGACAGTTGGTATGTATCATCAAAGTGCAGAGTTAACCGAGAGCACTGATCACATCCTGATTTAACCGAGTGCAGTGATAACCGAGTAAACAAACTATACTGAGCGCAAACAACACCAAGATACACAAGCATAACTGAACACCAGTATAACCAAGATATACAGTATACACCGAGCACCGAGGAACAACATTAACTGAGTAGAACAGAGTCCACATAAAAGTTTGTTATGGCACATTATTCTAAGTAACAAATTTTGAGCCGACCTAGATAATAGTTTACACAATCGAGGAGGACATTAATTATAGATTTACAACATTAATTGTTTATGTCTCCTATGTGTAGATGATTAAGGTAAATTATATATTGTTGATCTTAGGGTAAGGATGTAATTTTTGAACCATAATTAGGTCATATCATTTGATATATAATTGTATAGATGTCAAATTTTGTTAAGTATGTTGATCAAGAAATGATCAAGTAGCCTCCATACTACAAACATCAGAGATCAGAAAAGAGATTCAAGGACAAAGACCACATTGTAGAAATCAGTTTATAGAACTAAGGAAAGGCTACCGAGTAGAATAGAGAAGAAGGTATTATCATTCACATTGAGGTGATATGTTTTGTATGAACTTAATGGATCTGTATCAACAATTTTGAGATTGTATATTTTTTAGATCAACTTTTTGTTACTCTCTAACAATTGTAATAGACCCAAAATCTCTTAACAAAGTAGAATTAATCATCTTATTGTAAATATCTTAACCAAGTGCACACATAGATTGTATTGCTAAATCCTCACACAAGGTAGATCTAGGAAATCTTTTCGTTAATCCTAATAGGGTAAGATCATCAGAAGTGATCATTTTGTAAAGCTTTAACATGCTATCTTTATTACTACAGTAGTGAAGTTTTGTGGGTCTCATCCCCACCATAGTATTTACCTTATAAGAAGGGTTTTATGCGATACCAAAATAATAGTATCATGAGCACTTAATTTCATGTATGTGTAATGTTTATTTTACATGCATTTAACTTTCATCATTGATACTATATGTTTGGGATAAGAAATATCCTCTGTTGGTTACTACAAATAGTGAATGCAAAGAATTGACTAAAAAATTTTAAGGGTACTGATTCACCCCTCCCCTCTCAGTACACTCCCTTTCCATTATCTTAACATTGGGCCAACAATTGGTATCAGATCTTGTTCTCCTATTTTGAAGGTTTAGAAGCTGAGGAGAAAAGATCTTACAATGGAGAGGCACACACTTACAAAACTATTGAGAATCAGAAGTTACAATTGTAGATCTATGTCAAATAGTTCAAGGAAGCCAAAGAGAAAATCAGGGATATGTTGATTAAGAGGAAGGACATGGCACTTTGCTATCGTGAGATTGATTATCATGAAGAAGATATTTATGACCCATTTGGTACATCTGGATCTAAATCTGGTAGCATATCTAATGCATTTGAAGGAATCATATCAAAGCTATTTGAAAGCAATCAGCAACTTACTAAACAAGTGAAAGTACTGTAGATTAGACAAGATACACAAATGGTTAGAATGGTTGAAGTCTTAAATAATGCAAAGAAATATGAACAAAAAAGAAACATGGCAATTGATGACAAAAAATAGATGATTGAAAAGTTACAAGAGAAATAAACTGAGATATCTAGACTTACTGAACATTTTTTTGAGATCACCAATCAAGTGGTTGTTATGAATCATAAGGAAAACTGAGTAAATACTGAACTTGCAAAAAGAATAGATGATATTTGTGTATTGAAATAAGAAGTTGAGAAACTGATAAATGAAGTGAATATGTTATAGCAACATAATGAAGTGATCAAGAGATCTGAAGAAAGCACTAAGAGAATTGATTAATTTCTGAACCATCAACAAAGACTGAACGATAATACAATATTAGGGTTTACTGAGCAAGGAGAATCATCAAATCAAGCTAAACAAATGAATGTCTACTCAAATCCTAAGCCGAAGAAGCCCTCTTTCCATCACTGTAGAAAATCAGCTCACACATCAAGTGTTTGCAAGAGAAAAGCAAAAGGTATTCCTAGAAATCCTCCTAAATTTAATAGTATTTTCTATAACTGTAATAATCAAAGACATCAGGCACATGATTGTAGATCCAAGTCAAATAAACCATGAAAGAAACCATACATGGATAAATACTATCAAAATTGCAACATGAATGGTCACACAACTCAAGCATGCAAAAAGAACTCAAAGAAGATCTGGAAGCCTAAAGGACAAGAAATGGTAAATCAACTACGAAGACAAGGAAATGCTTATGATGGGATTACAAAACTTGGAGAAATTTTGAATCCTGTGGTAAATATGGACATATAGAAGAAAACTGTATGAGACTATGGAAAATCAAATCTAGGAATTGGTCAAACTCTAGAATGACATGGTCTCACTGTCCGAAAGTTGATCACTTAAGTAGAGATTGTGTAGAATGAATAAACACTTATGGGAATGGGAATACAATTGATAAAATTGTGAGGATCAAAAATCAAATGTGGAGAAAAGAATCAAATGATAATGCAGGACCAAGCACAAAAGTCGGTGACACCTCATCCAATGGGTTAGGTGGCTCCACCGTCTCCAACTAAGCAATACAAGAAGGTATGGAACTATGTTTTGTAATGTTATATCTTACATCAGTTCCTATATTTATTGCACATATGCCAAATCAACATGAATAAAAATGCACTTTGGCATTACATATTTGATTATTATGATCTAATCTAGTCAGTTAATATGTACCAAGTTAAAACTTTCAGTCAATGAAAATGTGAAGAGATCATCGAGTTGCTATAGTAACTGAGTATATGGTATACTCACCAAGATGAAGCATTGATCATATTAACTGAGCATATTATTTATTCACCAAGTGGTTGGTGAAGCACATTTATAGCATCACCCTAACTTATTTACTATAAATTTAGTCGATGTGAGCTCATTTTTCACAATGAGATCACAGAGCAGAACACATAATGGAGAGCTAAGTTGCAGAAGAAGATTTTTGTGCATTCTACAGAGATGTAAGAAAATTTTTGAGCATGCAAAGGTTATTTATTGCACATTCTTCCCTCACCAAGTTATTCAAGCACATTTTTTGGAAGCCCTAAAAATAGATAATCATGGCATCTTCATCACAAATGATAAAAGCTAAAATGAATAAAGAGCAGAAGGTTATTTTGGTGAAGAAATCCACCTACACGGAGCCAAATTACAAGATCCATCCATAAGTTGCAGCACAACTAGATAATCAAGGTGCATTTTCATCTATCCTGCCTAGGGTTTTTCTAGTGCAAGATGTGTGTGCATATATACATTGCAAGATTGAAGAAATCAGAGATTTTGAGCTTATGTTAACTTACCAAGAATTACGCATAGATGGAAAACTGGAGGAAGATCACAAACACTTAGAGGTTAAAGGGTTAACTCATGCCCTAGATTTCCCAAAGGTCTTTCAGAATGAATGGATCCACATTGTAATTAGTAGAGTACATGATGGAAAGATATGGATAGATGAACCTAAAAAGATAACCAGGGATGTCATTCATGTAGTAATAGGGTATCCCATATGTGACAAAGCCAAATCCCTAAGACACCTACTAAGAGTTGAGTTGGAAATGCTAACATTAGCCGAGTGGGATGGTAGAGGCTTGGAGATCAACTGCATCAGTGATCCTAAACTAAGATTCGGTGCTTATGCCATTGGGTATAAGATATTCCAGTCCAGGAGACCAAACAATGTACCATGTGGAGTTTTTGATATAACTTACAAGATGGTCAAGAAAGGTCTTCAACTTGATCTTTCAAAGTTGTTGCAGAATATTTAGAAGAGAATATGAGAACCATCAGGACAACAAAGACAAACACATGTAAGTTTGGTTCATTACTACTTTCCATATTCTTCTACATGCAAAATTTCTTCCCATCAATCAGTAAAGTTAAATGGAAGACAAACAGATCGGTTACTATACAAATTGATGAGATGATTATAAGTTTAGATCAGAACTTTGAACCTCTAATGAATGAATACTTTGCTAAATTCAAAGCTAGAATGGAGAAAAGATCCCTAGTTCCACTACAAATAGTTGATAAATACCAACACAATATATGTTTTGTAGTAGATACAGACACAACATTAATCACAGTAGCAGATCTGAGCACTGCATGGCTACTTCCAATGGAGTATGAATTGAATATTGATGTTGTTATAGAGGCCATTGAAAAATTTTTAAATGAGCCTATTGACAAATTGTTCATGAGATTTGGCACTTATGATGAGGAAAAGACCCAAATAAAAATTTAGTTACAAGTACAACAATTGGGCAGGAAAAATAACAAAATTGTCAAAACTTTTAAAAGGAAACTAGCTATAACAGATCAGCAATTGGATAAGTCTGAATGAGAAACTGAGTAGCAGACCTTAGTCGGTCAGGAAGAAGAACCTGATCATGACACCAATGCCACCGATTCTGATGACACACCAGTTGAGGCATCCAAGGAAAAAAAAAAAAAGGGAAAAATCACAAAGACTGTATCTCCACCACAAACAAGATCACAATGGGTGACTAGTGACTCACCACCTTTGAAGAAAGGTGTAGAAAAATTTACAAGGCTGGTGAAGGAGGACCCAAACAAAACCACATGCTCCTATGGACCCTAAGGGTTCATTTAAGGTCCTAAGAGGCCTTTACAAACATAAACACACTAGGGTTAGTCATTGGATCACCATGTAAGACCATAGTACCAAGATTGGCACAATATAAGCCCTTAGGTCACTATGAGTCAGTTACGATCCCAAACCCTATAAATAGGTTTTTTTTGAGTTTTTAGTGGTTGGATCCACTATGGATCATCTCAATAACATCTTGACCAAATTTGGTCACTAGAGTTACAAAAATGCACAAAATGTAAAAGTTGCTCAAAAGTTGTCAAGCAACTTTTGAGCAAACTTAACAACTTTTTAAAAATCAACTCCCAAATGGTCAAGTCAATTCAAACTTTTTTTATAACCATTGGTATTTCCTAAAATATCCCATTCAGGTGGGTGGTAGAGGAGAGATGTAATTTTTTATTTAAAATCAATAAAATATAACCATTTTCTTGCATTCTGGGAAAAACAGTCATCGTGTACGGACATGTACAGCTAGAGAAGCATGTGAATCTGACACAGGGAGATAGTGGTTTGAATCTTCTTCCTTTTGGTTTTGTTCTCATGCTTTCATCATTTTTAGGTTGTAATTTATTCAATTTCTAATCCTACTGCCTAGATTATAGGCCCTAAGTGAGGGTTTCTTAGAAAATTGTTTGTATCTTCACTTTCCACCATGGGGAACTAATAAACCTTGGTAGAAAGCTTTCTCTTAGGATTCCCTTTAACATTATGCAAGATAGGGTTCTCAAGTTTCAGGGAAGTAGGAAAGAATTGATGCCCTAGGTGTATATGCACATGTATGCACCAATCCTGATTTAGGACAGCAGTCATAACTTTTGTCTTGGGATTGATCAAAGGATCTAAGTTAGAGGAGGAGACATTTGTGCATCCCCTCACATGAGCCAATAGTCATTTTTGGCATTGGATTTACCTAAAGGGTATTTGTAGTGTAATTGGAGGCCTAATTAAGGTTAATTGGTAGAGCAATTTGGTTCACCATTCCGTCTTCTTTTCAATTCCAAGTTCCATAGCTTAAGTCCAAAACCATTGGCCATAAAGGGTATCCAAAACCCTGATTAGTTCATGTGGTTGTGTGGAGAAATCTTAGATGAGATCAAAATTCCATCTGAAAAAGGCTACAAGAAAAAACCTAGGTTTGTGAAGCAACCATGGCGTAAGGGTTATCTTTAAGTGAAAGAACCATTGGAACTAAGAAGTAGGGACCTAAATAGACAAAACCTACAATCATAGGTCACCCCTAGTCCTACATGTCATTTTGGGGGTATTTTTGTGATTGAGGGTCATTGGCTTGTGAGACCAACCTAGATAGTTGTTATTGAAGGATTGATAAATCTAGTGATTAGGTTACCCTTGAGGGTTTGGGGTTGTGAGAACCTTAATCAATTCCTTTTGTGATAAGTGTAAAGCCTTGTGACCATCACAAAGATAAAAATCTAGGGTACCTTGCCCTATTGAGAGACCTTTGCCAAGCTTCTAGTTGCCCACTTTGAATCAAGTTGTATTAGAGCTATGTCTGCTCTTAAGGATGAGGATATTCCTTCAAGGGTCACAAACATTGAGTTAGAAAAGATGGTAAGAGAATAAAGGGAAGATAATGCAGAATTGACAAGAAGAATCCAAGAGTTGGAAAATAAGGTAGAGAAGGGCAAGGGAGACACTTCTGGTGGTGAAGAAGGGAGTGAGTCAGAGAGTGACAACCCTGATTAGGATGTGAATATTCCTGTAGACCAGAGACCTTTCATAGGTTCCTTGAAATCTATGGGGAGGAGAACCATGGATGAGAAGTTGGATTTGTCAACTTTTAATGGAAAGATGAATGTAGACTTGGCCTTAGATTGGATAGAGGCCCTAACAAGTTTTTTTGAGTGTGATGACATCCCTAAAAAGGAGAGGGTAAAAATAGAAAGATCCAAGTTGAAGGGAGAAGCCCTAACTTGCTGGAACTTCATCCAAATAGAGAGGGTGAAGAATGGGAAGAGCGTGATCTCTTCATGGAATAGGGTGATTGCACTAGTCAAGGAGACCTATGTGCCTGAAGACTATGGGGTACAACTCCATAGGAAGAAGCAAAGTCTAAAGAAAAAGGACATGGATGTGGGCTCATACACTAAGGAGTTCCTAAAATGATGCATGAAGAAAAATGTGGCAGAAGATGAAGAAGAAAAGTTGGCAAGGTATATGAATGGGCTTAAATTATCCATTCAAGAGGAACTTAGCCTACATTGCCCTACCTCAGTGAACAAGTGTTATCAAATGACACTCAAGGTAGAGGAAAAGTGGAAGAGAAAGTAGGAGTTTTGAAAGGGAAAGACTAATGATAGTGGGAAGAATTTCAGAGGAAGAGGAACCTCTTGGAATAGAGGACAATACAATGGTAATGGTAGCAAGACCCTTGACCAAGGAGACAAAGAGAACACTGATACAAACTCCAAAGGTAACTATAGAGGGAGAAGGCCCTTCAATAGGGGAAGAAAAAAAATGGTACAAGAAATGGACCATTGAGGTGCTACTATTGCAACCAATTGGGACATCATGCAGGCAAGTGCCCTGAAAAGAGGAACAATAACAATCATGGAGAAAGGAGAGCACAACTCATCCAAGAGGATAGGAAAGAAGAAAATTCAAATCAAATGGACTTAGAACTAGAGGAAGAATAATTCTTGATGATGAGGAAAGTCTTCCTTCAAGTTCCACAAAGCTAAGAACCTCCTCAAAGAAAGAACCTCTTTAGAACAAAGATCAAATGCAATGGAAAGGTATGTCAATTACTTATTGATTCTGGCTCAACTAAAAATATTGTTTCTTGTGAAATGGTACAGAAGTTAAACCTCCCTAAGAAACCTCATCCTTTTCCTTACCATGTGTCTTGGCTTACAAAGGGTCAGCAAACATTAGTCACTGAACAAGCATGGATAGAGTTTTCAATAGCAGACTTTAAAGACAAAGTTCTTTGTGATGTTGTGGAGCTAGATGCCTCCCATATTCTTTTAGGTATACCTTGGAAATATGATGTTGATGCCACACACCACTGTAGGAAAAATACCTACTCTATCACCAAGGATGGGAAAACATTCACCATGAAGCCCCTGCCGGATAACAAGACTAAGAAAGAACCAACTGTCATAGCCATGGGGGAGAAAAAAAATGTTAAAAGTTTTGAAAGAATCTAAAACTAAAGAATGTGTCTTAATATCCAAACCTAAGGGTAATGTTAGATCTGATAAGGATGATCCTATACCAAATGAAGCTAAGGATTTTCTTAGAAAATATAGATATGTCACTGTTAGTGACCTACCCACAACCCTCCCTCCCTTGAAAGAAATCAATCACCAAATTGACTTGATACCTGGTTCATCCCTGCCTAAAAAGGCCCCATACAAGGTGACACCATTACAACATTTAGAGATTTCAAAACAAGTAAATGAATTGCTAGAAAAAGGACTCATTCAAAAAATTCTCAATCCATGTGTAGTTCCATCAGTTCTGGCACCCAAAAAGGATGGGAAGTGGAGGTTTTGTACTAATAGTAGGGCCCTAAACAAGATCACTATAAGATATAGATTCCCCATGCCAAGAATTGAGGATCTATTGGATCAAATAGGAGGTGCTTTCTACTTCACCAAGATAGACTTGAAGTCTCGCTACCATCAGATCCAAATCAAACCAGGAGATGAATGGAAAATAGCATTCAAGACCACTGAAGGTTTGTTTGAATGGTTAGTAATGCCCTTTGGGGTAATAAATGCCCCTAGTAATTTTATGAGGCTTATGAATTAGATATTCATTGATTTCATTGGTAAATTTGTTGTTATTTATCTTGATGACATATTGATATTCAGTCATGGCAAAGAAGAACATCTTAATCATCTGGAACAGGTCCTAAGAAGACTTCATCAGCACAAGTTGGTGATCAACTTGGAAAAGTGCATATTTATGAAGAAGGAACTTGTGTTCCTAGGATTTGTGATCTCACAGGGAACCCTCAAAATGGATCCAGAGAAGGTTGCAGTCATAGTTAATTAGCCTCTACCCAAGAACCAAGGTGATGTAAGAAGTTTCCATGGATTAGCCACCTTCTATAGGACATTTATTAAAAACTTCAGTCATGTGTGTCCACCAATACTTGACACCATTAAAGGAGGTAGAAAGAACAAGTTTGCTTGCACAAAAGAAGCCAATGATGCATTTCAATACTTGAAGAATAGAGTCTCTCAGTATCCTATATTGAATCACCCTGATTTCAACAAGGTCTTCACAGTGGAGACAGATGCAAGTAACTTGGAAATAGGTGAAGTCCTAAGCCAAGAAGGTAAACCAGTTGCCTTCTTCTCAGAGACATTAAATGAGGCTAAAATGAAGTACTAAACCTATGACTTGGAAATCTATTCCATGGTCCAAGCCCTCAATAAATGAAAGCACTACCTAATTCCCAAAGAGTTTGTAGTATACACTAACAATCATGCATTGAATTTTCTCAATTCACTGACATCTCAAATGGGTGTAGAAAAAAAATTTGTTGATGCACTTAGTAGAAGAGTGGGTTTGGTTGAAGAGATCCAACTCCAAAGTGTGGGAATTGATTCGCTTAAACATCTATACCGTGATGACCCTAATTTTGTAGAGATCTTTCAAGTTTGTACAGAGATGGTTGGAAGATACCATACTAATTTTTCTGAATACTTGATTCAGAATGGACTCCTATTCAAATGATCTCAACTATGCATCCCCAAATGTTTCATGAGGACAAATATAATAAGGGAGAAGCAGTGTGGTGGACTAGGAGGACACTTTGGCATCGACAAGACTGCAGACATGGTGAAAAGAAGTTATTTTTGGCCAAGGATGAACAATGATGTCAAGAAGTTTATTGAAACTTGTACCATGTGTCAGCAAGCAAAAGGTGTGTCTACAAATCAAGGGCTATATCAACCTTTACCAATTACCTCTAGACCATGGGAGTCAATGTCCATGGATTTTTTCATGGGGTTGCCTAGAACAAAGCAAGGTTTTGATAGTGTTTTTGTAATAGTGGATAGATTTAGTAAAATGGTCCACTTTGTACCTTGTAAAAGAAAAAATGATGCTTCTCATATTGCCCATATTTTCTTTAAAGAGGTAGTTAGGATTCATGGTTTACCTCAAACAATTGTATCTAACAAGGATGTGAAGTTTCAAGGCCACTTTTGGAGGACACTTTTCAAGAAACTTGGCACTAATCTAACCTACAGCTCTGCCTATCATCCACAAATGGATGGATAGACTGAGGTAGTAAATAGATCCTTAGGAAATCTCCTAAGATGCCTAACCAAACAGTATGCTCAGAGTTGGGATGTACTCTTTCCCCGAGCAAAGTTTTCTTTCAATGATTCTATGAATAGGTCAATAGGCAAGACCCCCTTCCAAGAAGTATACAACCTTCACCCCAAAGGACCATTGGATCTAGTAGAACTCCCATCTGATTTCAAAATTAGTGCTCAAGGACAAGAACTGGCAGAAATTATAACAAAGGTGCAGCATGAGGTGAAAGAAACACTACAAAGATCAACTTTGAAATAAAAGGAACATGCAGACAAAAGAAGAGGGGAAATCCACTTCAAAGTTGGAGACAAGGTATGGGCATTCTTGAGGAAAGAGAGACTACCTAAGGGTAGATATTAGAAGCTTCACATGAAAAAATTTGGACCATGCAATATCCTTAACACAATGGGTGAGAATGCATATGAGATCTCTCTTCCTCCCACCTTGCAAATTTCTCCAATATTCAATGTTGCAGACCTAACTCCCTATAAGGGTACAACAGATCAACCAAATGATCAAAGAAAATAGACAACTTTGAATGATGAAGACTATGTCACCAATCTCCCACCAAGCAAGCCAGTGGAATTGGACTCAATTTTGGACACCAAATTCTTGAAGCGGACAAGAAAGAAAAAGTACATGTAGTACTTAGTTAAATGGAAAGGTCTTACTTCCATAGATGCTACCTAGATGACTGAAGACCAGATCAAACAACATGGCACCACTATTTCTCAACTATCCTCAAGTGGGAACTTGAGTTCTCATCTCATGGGGAGTATGGTGTAGGAGCACCCAAACTAAACCACATGCTCCTATGGACCCTAGGGGTTCATTCAAGGTCCTAAGAGGCCTTTACAAACATAAACACACTAGGGTTAGTCATTGGATCACCATGTAAGACCATA
>MU226426.1:1170863-1204139 GCA_018584345.1 Thuja plicata | reverse complement strand
ATTCAAGGTCCTAAGAGGCCTTTACAAACATAAACACACTAGGGTTAGTCATTGGATCACCATGTAAGACCATAGTACCAAGATTGGCACAATATAAGCCCTTGGGTCACTATGAGTCAGTTATGATTCCAAACCCTATAAATAGGTTTTTTTGAGTTTTTAGTGTTTGGATCCACTAGGGATCATCTCAATAACATCTTGACCAAATTTGGTCACTAGAGTTGCAAAAATGCACAAAATGTAAAAGTTGCTTAAAAGTTGTCAAGCAACTTTTGAGCAAACTTAACAACTTTTTAAAAATCAACTCCCAAATGGTCAAGTCAGTTCAAACTTGTTTTGTAACCATTGGGAGTGCCTACAATAGCCCATTTAGGAGGGTGGTAGAGGAGAGATGTAATTTTTTATTTGAAATCAATAAAATATAACCATTTTCTTGCATTCTGGGAAAAACAATCATCATGTATAGACATGTGTGGCTAGAGAAGCATGTGAATCTAACATAGGGAGATAGTGGTTTGAAGGAATGGCTTTGGCCTCATGATTTTATAATTTGTAGGTTACAAGTTATTCTATTTCTAATCCTACTGCCTGGATTATAGGCCCTAAGTGAGGGTTTCTTAGAAAATTGTTTGTATCTTCACATTCCACCATGGGAAACTAAGAACCCTTGGTGGAAAGATTTCTCTTAGGATGACCTTTAACATTCTGCAAGATAGGGTTCTCAATTTGTAGGAAAGTGGGAAATAATTGATTCCCTAGGTGTATATGCACATGTATGCATCAATCCTGATTTAGGACAATAGTCGTAACTTTTGTCTTGGGATTGATCAGAGGCTCTAAGTTAGAGGAGGAGACATTTGTGCA
Source organism: Thuja plicata (assembly GCA_018584345.1). Taxonomy (NCBI): domain Eukaryota; kingdom Viridiplantae; phylum Streptophyta; class Pinopsida; order Cupressales; family Cupressaceae; genus Thuja; species Thuja plicata. The sequence continues at coordinate 1,203,275 of MU226426.1, read as the reverse complement.
TACCCTCACATGATCCAATAGTCATTTTTGGAATTGGACGTACCTAAAGGGTACTTTTACTATAATTAGAGGCCTAATTGGTAGAGAAATTTGGTTCACCATTCTGTCTTCTTTTCAATTCCAAGTTCCAAGGCTTAAGTCCAAAGTATTTGGCCATAAAGGGTATCTAAAACCCTGATTATTTCATGTGGTTGTGTGAATAAATCTTAGATGAGATCAAAATTCCCTCTGAAAAAGGCTACAAGCAAAAACCTAGGTTTTTGAAGCAACCATGGGGTATGGGTTGTCTTTAAGTGAAAGAACCATTGGAACTAAGAAGTAGGGACCTAAATAGATCAAACTTACAAGCATAGGTCACCCCTAGTCCTACATGTCATTTTGGGGGTATTCTTGTGATTGAGGGTCATTGGCTTCTAAGACCAACCTAGATAGTTGGTATTGAAGGATTGATAAATCTAGTGATTAGGTTACCCTTGGGGTTTTGGGGTTGTGAGAACCTTAATCAATTATTTCTATTACACTTGTGATAAGTATAAAGCCTTGTGACCATCACAAAGATAAAAATCTAGGGTACCTTTCCCTATTAAGAGACCTCTGACAAGCTTCTAGTTGCCCGCTTTGCATCAAAGGCCCTCACCGAAATGTACATACCAAACAAGGAAGCAGAAGGGCACTACTACTGCACTAAGACAAAAGAGGAGATATGTGCGAAACAAACATGAAAAGGATGATTTTGATGAGAATCCAAAACAATTCAATGTTTCTCACAATACACCATCATAGAGTATTGATGAGATTGCAAAGGTAATCAAGACAACCAGATAGTTGACACATCTGAAGATACAAGTATACTCTAATTTATCTACCGAGAAAAAGGATAAAATCAAAGAGGCAATTATAGGTATGATGATTAACCTTAAACAAGTTCCAATTGAATTTTCTTCTTCTATACCATCATAACTATATGATAGAATATCATCAATATGGTCTTATGCAATCCAAACTAAAAAATTGATGAGAGAAGTAGCTCTCACACTTATAAAAGCTGAGTGCACAGTTGAGGAAATTTAGGATATCATGAAACAATATGAAAAGAAATTTCTAAAGAAACAAAGGACATTGAATATCCTACAAGGTAATATGAAGTAAGTGGATATTGAGAGCACCAAAATTTGGAATGAATTGCTAAATCCACCTAAGCTTATCTAAGACACCGAGGAAGTAACTAATGTTGCATCTACTAAACCGAGTACAGAACCCATGATAGTTGATGATGCAGTAGTTGATAATGTGTTAGATGGTATTCTTGAACTCTTGACTAATTTAGGTCACCCAGATATCAAAATAATTGATGTAACCAAAGGAGATCCAGATGATAAGGCCAAGGAAGATGAATCTATCAGAGAAACCTAGACTATTTATGAGAAAGATACATCATAGGTCACCTAAGCTACTACACTAGGCTAGTTACCTATTTTGGTTAAAGCAATTAAAACTGAGACCAAAGCACAAAAAAAGTCACCCGAGAAAGTCACAGATACAAATGAAGGTAAGAATGAAGAACATGGTAAAGAGATTGAGCATATTGGTGAAACAAATCAAGGTGACGCACAAAAATATACCGTTGATGTTGTAGAAGAGAAAGGTGAAGGTAACAAAGAGACACCTAATAAAACAAAATATACTTCTACTATCGACACAAGGTCAGTCACTGAGGCACCTAAACAATTTTTCACACTGAGTACCGAGCTATTAAAGTCAGAAACTAAGTAAAAGGCTTAGTTAGCTTTAGCACTTTCACCATCATCAAGTGGTCCAAGAAAGAAGAAGAAGAATATGAAGAAAGGAAACAAGGATGTAGTTACACTAGATTAAATTATGAGGATTTGTAAATGGGATCCTGAGACACTTGACCCTGAAAAATTGAAGAAATATGGTGAAATTTGCACCAAAAAATCTGCATAGGACAAGCTAAGACAAGAAGAAAAGTGTGCACAAGTACTAGAGAAGGAAAAGGAGATCTTAATGAAAGTTGCATAGGACATAAATATTTATGAATGCATCCCCATACTGGAACAACTTTAAATTCTCATCGAGGAAATTGATAAGCCTTGTATTGATGTCGAGAAAAGACTTGAAGAGCAAGTAGAGAAGAAGATTCAATATAAAGTTACTAAGAAGATCAGCCACACAATGGTAGTACATAAGGTAACTCTGTCAGAATTTGTAAATGATTTATAAACTATTATATCTTAAGAAATTACTATTCTCCAACAGTTATGCACACTAGATAACTTTACTACCAAGATTAGTAAAAATTTAAAGAAAATAGATCAAGATCTAAAGGATAGTGAACAGAGTCTATCAACTGAGAAATATTAATTAAAGATGCATTATAAGAAGGTAATTTAAAACTAGCGGCTAAGAAAAGACTTGAAGAAAGAAAAGGAACAAATTATAGAGCAAGTAACCAAGCTCCAGGCAATGTTGCTACCACATTTAGCAATGATACAAAAACATGTGACTCTGGCAAAGAATCCCATTGCCACCCAAGATTTATCAGTGACAGAAAGCATCTATGATATGCATGCCCAGCTACAATTAAAGCTACTCACCCTAGAGCACTTAAAGGAGTAATGGGAGAAGTTATTGGAAACTCTCAAGAAGGCCCATCCCAATATTTTTGACAAGATTTAAGTTACACACCTTTTGTCATTATTTCAAAAAATGGGGAAATATTGTTGGATTTAATGGGAAGTGTGTACTGAGATGGGAGGAGTGAATCAGTACCTCTAAAACTTTTGTATTCTTTAATCAATTAACCTTTGTGTAATCAATTGTTTATCCAACCCTCTGATCTATACTATCTTGATGTAAGATATATCAATTCATAAACTTAACATACATGTGAACATTCATAGAAACATTCATGAAAGTAATTGACACATAACACAAGATATGATATCGTAGGAAACTCCTGTAAGGAAGTAAAAATTGCGGTGGGGATGGCACCCACAAAATCTTCACTATCTGCAGATTGGAAGGGGTCAGTTAAGGCTTACAATTTGATCACTTTTGATGATCTACTAGGTTAAGAGTATCTATGGAGACCTGTTAAAGTCTACTTAGTTAAGAGCTTTAGCAACACTATTGATTGTGCACTCGGTTAAGAGATTTATAGTTGGACTATTAAATCCACCTTCCTTGAAAGGTATTTTACACTTTCCTTCACTTGATAGAATGATACAAAATTACAATTTGACCTGGTATATGAAATCTCTTATTGTTGATATAGATCCATTTAAGATTACATGAATAAGATTATCACCTAATGTGATTGAATAATACCTCTGATTCTCAGTAGCCTTTGTTCTTGGTTCTTGCTAACCAAATTCACCTTTTGCTATTCTGGTTCTTGAAAATTTCAATCTAATCCATAGATGTGCTCGTAGGCTTCATTCATCCTCTCTTCTATATTCACATATGTATAAATAATGATTACATCATCTATTTATAAGATGGATTAACTTCATTAAGTTTCACGAAAAATAATGTTAACTCTAAGATCAGGTTTACAGCTTTTACCTTGATCTCCTAGTCTATGTGTTTAAATTAGTTAGACTGATTAAAAAACTTACATTCATGTTTCTTGTCTGTAAAGAAATGGTTTAAAAAAAAATAAAGATTCTATAAATAGAACATGATTGTTTTATGTGACGTGGAAGTCAGATCTACTTTTTGCTGGCTGCAACTGACTTTCAATTTCTGACAGTTGGTTATTCTCTATAATCAGATGATTGTCTTTTGGGTTCCTTGCTTGAACTGTTCTCTTAGTTTTCTCTATTAATGTCTCTTAGGTTTCACTATATCCTACACATTGGGTTCCTCTATCAGGTTCCTCTTTATCCTTTCCACTTTGCAATTTTCGGTTACACACAAAATTGTGTCATCGGTTTTCTTTTTACTTAGCCATTTTTGGTGATCTCTTGTATTTGTATTTTTAGTTTCCTTTTTGTTCTGTCTTTTCGGTGTATGCTTACCAAAAGTTTTGTTTGCATAATAATGGAAAATTAATGTCATCAATCTCCCCCTTTGACATTAGTATAAAAAAATGATATGTACAAAATACTAACAAAATGTTAAGTATGTAGAACATATATAATCCTTAGTCATTTCACGACTCCCCCTATGTATATGCTAGTATATCATTATTTTCCTCTATGGATAGGTATATTTTCATATTATTACTTTCCATCTATACAATACATATACATATTATTCATATCATTTTCCCCCTTTCTTATATTAAGGGAAAAGGTATATACCTTATAGCTTATCAAAAATGTGAGTGTGAAGATTTCATGTCTTCCATCATCTTCTCCCAGACATCTCAGAGGTTTCTATTAGTTTCCTTGCTGAACTGATATGTTGTTGAAGCAGTGTTAGATTTGGTAGAAGTTGAGCCTGAAGCTTGGTGACTTCTTCCTTGAATTGTGTCTCTACTTCCTACAGTTCCTTCCTTAACCGTTTGATCTCAATAATATTTTTATAATGCAAATTTATTGCATTGTTTCCATCGGTTAAGCTTTGAGCTCTATTACCTAGATCAGAATCTAACTTTGTTATATTTACACTATGCTCCTTAGTGAACTTTTCTAGTGTGCTAAGTTGTTGAATCAAAGAAATAGCTTCAGCAATAATAGGATCCAATTCACTAATGAATTCTAAAAGATTTACCTTGTTAACTACCACTTCTTGCCTAATGTTTTCAATAATTTTTTTCTGGTACTTCTTCTTTGCTCTCTCTTCTATTTCCTTTTCTGCATCAATGTTCTATGTTGTAATCACTTCGGTGAGAGTGGATAGTTGATCAAGTATTGGCTTATTCTGATCAATATCAACATCAGGTACAATTTGGTGCAATATGTCCCTTGTTGTTTCTAGTACCATGGAGTCTCAGTGTTGTTTCCTTAGCTTCTCCTGTAATGCCTTTCTTTGGCATATTTCATCGTATTCCTTCAATGCTTCATAATCAAGTGTAGTTGGGTCACATTTGGGTATCTCAATGATTTCATCTAAAGTGACTTCCAACTTATTCTTCTTTGATTTCTCCTTCTTCTTTTGAGTTGCACTTGAATGTAGTACTATTGCCAGTTTCTCAGCTTTGTCTATTGTTCTTGATGAAGTGATCTGTGGGGCTTCTTTTTGCTTCTTGGTTTTAGTGTTAGCTTGTCAGTTTCCTATAGATGTCTCCACATCAATATTTACATTGTCGGTAGAAAATTTTTTCAGTATCCTTAGGAGTGCCATCTTTGGGTTTATCTCCTTCATCATTCTCCTTATGCACTTCATCTACCTTTGTCTGTGCATCCTTCTTGGTTGTGTCTCCATCTATTTGCTTTGATTCTCCTTCTGTAACCTTATCAATTTTAGTCACAATGTGAGTATCTCCAATTTCCTTCTGATCATCAATGTTGTCTTTATTTCCCTCTTCCCCTGCATCCTCGGGAATGCTTGTTTCAGTTTAGGTGACTTGTCTTTTTCTTGTAGAATATCGATGACTTGTATTAATATTTGCATGTTGCCTGGAATGTTCACATGTGCAGTATCAAACGTTATGTCTTGCTCATCGATTTTTTCCTTGGTAACATTGACATCTTCATCTTTATTTACTTCTTATGCTGAATCATCAGTTCTATCAATGATTATGTTATCCACAATGTTTTCCTTGGTTGTGTCTGGTTAAGACTCATCTACAACATCCATATTTTTGTTGTCGGTTGTTTCTTGTTCTTCCTTGTCTAACTCAACTAATGTGTCATCTTTTGCATCTTTGATCAATATATGTTCTTGAGTTGCCTTATTATCAACTTTCTATTGTATTTCTTTCTTGGGGCTAGCTTCCTCAATAGGTCCATTGAGTATTTTATTCCATTTCTTGTGGCTTTCCTATTCAAGCTCTATAATCTTTCCCTCAAGAAATTTGTAGGCTCTCAACTTGGGTGAGAACTCCTTTTTATGGTTCTCTATCATCTCATCAATTTATTCGTTCATGGATTCAGAAGGCATGAGAGTAACAAGTACTCTTTCCCTTATCTCCTTTTCATTCTATAAGGAAAATGTCCATCTAGCATACTAGCATATAGTCTATCCAAGAGTTCCCTTGGTACATTATTACCTTCAAACTAAATTGGTACATATTTGAACTTGTACATTTTTGCAATGATGGCATCTTCAATTTTGTTCTGATCTTATGGATCCAATTTTAACCATCTGCTAATCTTAGAATCTATGATAGATCTTGAATTTGCAATAGATTTTCATACCTCATCAATTATTTCTAGAGATTTAACCTTTTATGCCTCTACACCTTCATCTTTCTTGGTGTCCTCAATGTCTTCTCTTGTTCTGATGACATTCCTTATTATTTTATTTGGCCGTCTTTTCAGTGTGGCCAATTTCCTCTTGTATGTTCTAACCTTTCCTTTCTTCAAAGGTGAAGGACTTGAATCATTTGTTGTTTGGATTCTTGTCCTAGACAAAGTTATGGTTCTTGGATTCTTTTTTGGTGGAGGAGATGGTGAATCTGACTTTGTGGCCTCAGAGTCATTCTTTTCTTCAGCTTCACCGATAGGTAGCTTTCCTTCAGTTTCTTCCTACTATTCCGCTCCTTCTTCCTATTTGGTTTCCTCTATTACCGACAATATTTTATTAAGGTTATTGACCATTTTGTCAATCTTTCTGTTTATTTGCTTCATAAATAGGCTAGATTTGATTCTTTGTTTTTCCTCCTCATAAGTTCCAAACTTAGGTTGTTTCTTATCTAATGGTTCATTTATCAATGCATTGATTGCTTTAGATGCTTGATCAATATTTATCTCATATTCTAATGGTTGTAGCCATGTTGTCATTGGTGCATAAGGCTTGATATAAGTGTGGTCTATATCAACCATGAAACATATTTCATCTTTGAACTTTTCAATGAGTTTCTTAGGGATCCTTACCCTCTTCAACATTTGATTTTTGAATACAGTTAAGTATTCATCCATGACTATTTCAAAATTGTCTCCTAGTGAGGTTATCTGTTCACTAATTTGCATGGTGATTGGTTTTGTGGAATCCCATTTTATATCTCCTGTAGAGGGAAATGTCTCTTGAAAGTAGAATAAAATGCACATAATAAGTGAGCCAAACTTACATGTGTTTGTCTTTGCATTCCTTATAGCCTTCAAATTCTCTTCTAACTGGTTCAGTAGAAGTTCAGATAAATCTAACTGAGTTCCCTTCTTCACAATTTTTTAAGTTGTGTCTACTACACTAGATGCTATGTTGTTCATCCTACTAGATTGAAAGAATTTGTAGGCTATGGTGTAGGGAACCTCCCATTTTGATTTTTTAGCATTTTTTTGGGTTGGATTAGGTGTTTTTGTGTGGTTTGAAATAGGATCCAATGGGTTGGATACTATGCTGATCCATTTCATGTTTGCAAGAGCCAATGGTGCTCATTAGGTGTTTTAGGGTCATTATGGCCTAAATTAGGGAAAGTTGCTTTTGTTGAAATTTTGGGTTAAGGGGTGTATTAGGACCCTACATGTCCTAATCCAAGTCATGGATGTCAATCATGACCATCGAGTTGACAAAAGAATTCAACTTTCTCAAAATGCAAAAGTTGCTCGAGCAAATTTTGAGACTTCTTGACAAGAAATTGTAAAAAAATGTTAGAACAGTTGTAACTACCCATGCCCGATATATGAGAATGCATTCGATGATTTGTGATGGTTAATGAAATTTTAGATTGCAACATTTGTTTTTGGTACTTCTATATGGATGACTGTAGCTACATTTTGGTAATCTGCATTGTTTCCTTGCTTTTGTACGGTTGTGTAAGGATTGGCATAGGTGATCTGACCCCAAGGGGGTGTATTTATTTCAATTAGATTTCTTATTCAATAGATAGTTTGTTTCCAAGTTCTTGTAGTGTGAAGTTAGTTAATTTTTAAAGTCACTGGTCTGCAAGTGACATTACAGTGTTGTTTAGTTAGAAATAGCTCTAACCTAAGAACCCACCAGTGGATTTGGCTAAAAACATAGAGGAATTAGGGTTAGAGTTTGTAGATATGGTTTTTTTTTTCCATTTTTATAGTTTCAATACATTTCCTAGACCAAATGGGAAGCCCTATGGCTGATTGTTGAATACAGGTGAGCCAGGACAGGGTGAAGAAAGATATGGTTCGAGCACCCATGAACTTTGGGAAAAGACTTAGTGGCATTTTCAAATGCCCTAGATAGTCTCCTAAAAGGATTCAAAGGTGGAAGGAGGTGAATTGAAGTTTGGAGACCAATTTGATAACTGTTTATGCTGACTGGTCCAGAGGCCTAAATAATAGGCTAAAAACTAGGACCTGGTGGAAACTAGGGTTATGGGTGCAACTAGAAGTTGGGAATTTGGATTCTAATAGTGTTTGTAGATAAATTGAATATTTTCGATGACTTTTTTAGAGTCATTTGGATAATTTGGGAGCAATAAGCCCAAAACAATGCATTTAGACCTACTAGGAATTAGGCAATTAGGCCTCCTAGTGAAATTGAGACCAATTGGATTGGTAATGTATCTAGAAGTGTGGGAAAGGGTTTAGAATGACCTTTGATGGTCCAAGAAGATATGTAAGGGTAAAAATGAATGTATGGGAAGATCCTAAGTAGGGTTTTGGGATTCTAGAAGGAAATCTAGTGAAGAATATTAGGCATTTGGGGAACTAGTTGGACTTGTTTAGCCTAAAAACTTTGGAATCTTCCAAAGATGAGCTATACCTTGGAGGAGAAGTTGAGAATGACGGTCTTAGAGATCCTAATTAGAGGAGGATCCAAAAATAAATAACCATTGGATGGTTAGGAAAGAGAAAGAATAATTTTGAGAGAAGTCAACACTAGAGTACCAAACCCCTCTGCATCACAGTGGTATCAGAGTCAAATTTTCTTGAAGGTTGTGTATGTCTGAAGTGGAGGAGAGTCAAGAGGTTGAAAACATGCCTCCTAAGGAAATGAGTAGGGATGCCATTGTGGAATTGGTTCAGGGCCTCTTGGAGAAGGCTAGTGTGTCTAAGACAAAGGGAAAAAAGAAGATCACTCAATGGGGAGATGAGAGTGATGAGGATGTGGAAATTCAGTTTGAAGAGTCATCTAAAAAATTTGAAGAACCTGAGATGGACAAAGAACAAAAGGTATTCTTGGATTCCTTTAAGTCCCTTAACAAGGATAGCATGGAACACATACCATATTATTGTGGCATTTTGAATGGTGAAGAGCTACTGGATTGGCTAGAGGTCATTGACAACCAATTTTATTACAAGGAGGTGTCAGAAGAGAAGAGGGTCATTTACGCCAAAGCTAGACTCAAGGGATCTAAATTGGTGTAGTGGAACATGATGTAGGATGATAGGGAAGCTAGTGGGAAGAAGAAGTTAGTTTCTTGGGAGAGGATGAAGATCAGATTGAGGGAACAATTCCTTCCTATTGACTATAGATACAGATTTATCAAAAGTTGCAGAACTTGAGACAAAAGGAGATGACAGTGAGTGCTTACACGGAGGAGTTCCACAAATTGAGCCTAAGGGCTAGAAGACAAGAAGAAGAAATGGATAATTTGGCAAGGTATCTCAATGGGTTAAGACAAGGGATTCAAGATGAGATTAGCATGATGGCTCCTGACAGTATGCACAAGTGTTTCCAATTAGCCTTGAGTAAAGAGGATAAAGCTAGAAGGAGGAATAAATTCCATCAAAGGGGAAGAGGTGGTAACAATAATAGAGGTTTTCAGAGAGGCAGGAGTAACTTTGGTAGGGGAGAGAGACCTAATAGACAAGAAGATGGTTAGACTATGGATAATAGTGGAGGTAATCAGTTTAGAGGATCTTTTGGGAGAGGAGGATACAGAGGAAGAGGGCCTCCTAGAGGAAGATTTCAGTCTCAAGGAAGATCCAATTCAGTCTTTACTGGTAGGTGTTATAGCTGCAACCAAGTGGGTCATACAATGGGCAGGTGTCTTGAAAAGACTTCCTCATCTTTGAAGGGGGATAAAAGGAATTAGTTGGTGCAAGAAGATGATACACAAAGCGTTACTTCTCCCATTTCCAAGGCAGGGCTAGTATTGGATGGAGAGAACTTGATGTTAGGAAGAACTTTGTTGAAAGTGCCTAGCACTATAGAGCCCCCTCAAAGAAAGAATTTGTTTAAGACAACTTGTAGGTCTCATGGGAAAATTTGCAAGGTGATAGTGGACTCTAGAAGCACTAAGAATATAGTATCCACGAAGATGGTATAAAAATTGAAATTAAGAAGGATACCACATACCACACCCTATAAAGTTTCATGGTTGAACAAGGGACAAAAAATAGTGGTAGATGAACAAACCTTGGTGGAGTTTGAAATTGGAGAGTATAAGGACAAGGTCCTATGTGACATACTCCCTATAGATGCATGTCATCTACTTCTAGGATGTCCATGGCAGTATGATGTCAAGGAAATACATGATGGAGAAAAGAATAGTTATGTGATCACAAAGCTAGGGAAGAAGTTTAAGATGGATACTTTAAAAGAACCTAATGAGGAGAAGCATGTGGGAACTAGTGTGATGTTATTGAGTGGGAAGGAGTATCTAAAAGCCATGAAGAAGGAGAAAGGAATTTGTTGTGCAGTAGTGGTAAAACTAAAGGAGGAGACTAAAGAGAAGCATTGTTGGAAAGATACCATGACATAGTGGATAATGGATTTCCAAGTTCATTACCACCTATGAGGGATGGAAGCCATCAGATTGACCTCATTCCTAGAGAAAATTTTCCAAACAAAGCATCATATAAGATGACACCAAGTCAAAATGTAGAGATAGAAAAAAAGATTCAAGATTTGTTGGATAAATGATTCATAACGAATATTTTAATCCCATGTGTTGTACCTATAGTACTTGAACCTAATAAGGATGGAAAATGGAGGATGTGTATGGACTCTAGGGATATAAACAAGAGCACAATCAAGTATAGATTCCCAATGCCCTGGATAGAAGATTTGATGGACAATTTGGGAGGTTCTTGTTACTTTTGTAAGGTGGATTTGAAGTCAGGGTACCATTAAATAAGAGTGAGGCCTGGTGATGAGTAGACAAGAACCTTCAAGACTAATGAAGGTTTGTTTGAGTGGATAGTAATTCCCTTTGGCCTAAGTAATGCACCTAGCACATTCATGAGGCTCATGAATGAAGTGCTAGCAGATTTTACCTGTAAGTTTGTAATAGTTTAGCTTGATGATATTTTGATCTTTAGAAGGTCCAAAGAGGATCACATGAAGCATTTGGAGATGATCTTAAGGAGGCTACATCAAGAGAAGTTGATGATCAATCAAGAAAAGTGTGAGTCTCAGAAAACTGAATTAGTTTACCTTGGTTTTGTGGTTGCTAATGGATGCATGAAGATGGATCTTGATAAGGTCAAGTCCATATTATAATGGACTACACCTAGGTCCATAGGGGATGTTAGGAGTTTCCATGGATTGGCCTCATATTATAGGAAATTTGTAAGAAATTTCAGTCATGTATGTGCCCCTATTCTCAACACCATCAAAGGTGGAATCAAATGTCAGTTTAAGTGGACTATAGTAGTAGAACAAGGGTTTGAGATGTTGAAAAAGAGGATAGAAGAGTTACCTACACTTAGGTTCCCTAATTTCAATCAGTTATTTGTGGTAGAATGTGATGCTAGCAAGCTAGCTATTGGAGCAGTACTAAGCCAAGAGGGACACCCTATGGCATTCTTTTTAGAGAAGTTGAATGAGGCTAAGAAAAATTACTCCACCTATGATTTGGAATTGTATGCTATGGTAAAATCCCTTAAAAATTGGAGACACTACATATTACCAAGGGATTTTGTGTTCTAGACTGATAACCACGCTCTAAGTTTCTTGAATGGGAAATAAAAACTGAATCAAAGGCACTTGAAGTGGGTAGAATCGTTGCATGCTTATACATTTGTCATAAAGCATAAGAAAGGGGTTAGCAACTAGGTTGTAGATGCTCTTAGTAGAAGAGTACTCACAATACAAGAGATAAAATTGCAAAGTGTAGGGATGGATGATTTGAAGGACCTCTACAAGGAGGACAAATATTTCAAAGATTCCTATGAGGCATGTGTGAAGTTCCAATAGGGCTTCAAAGTGGATTTCAATGAGTTTATGTGGTAGGAAGGCCTATTGTTTAAAGGACATCTAATGTGTATACCTCAATGTTCAATGAGGGAAAACATTGTGAAGGAGAAACACTAAGGGAGCTTGGGAGGCCACTTTAGAGTGGACAAAACATTGGAGCAAGTGAGTAGGCATCACTATTGGCCTAAGTTACAATCATATGTTAGGAGATTTGTAGAACAATGTAAGGTTTTTCAGAGGGAAAAAGGAAAAATTAGCAAGAGTGGGTTGTACCAACCCCTATCCATACCCCAAAGGCCTTGGGAGTGCCTAAGCATGGACTTTGTTTTGGGGTTACCAAATACAAGTAAGGGTCGTGACAGTGTGTTTGTGGTGGTGGAACATTTTATAAAAATGAAACACTTCATTCCATGCAAGAAAACCAATGATGCTTCTCAAATTGCAGGTCTATTCTTTAGGGACATTGTAAGGATTCATGGATTGCCACTAAATATAGTAAGTGACAGAGATAGTAAGTTTGTGGGTCACTTTTGGAGGACCCTATGGAAGATGCTTGGAACAAACTTATCTTTCTCTTCAGCCTACCATCCACAGTCAGATGGAAAAATAGAGGTATTCAATAGGTCACTTGGGAACTTTCTAATGTGCTTGACTAAACAACATGGACAGTCATGGGATCACATCATAGGGCAAGCATAGTTTGCCTATAATGACTCCATTAATAGGATTACTAGTAAAAGCCCCTTTGAAATAGTGTATGGGGTCAATCCTAGAGGGAGCTTAGAGTTGAGGAATCTGAGTTTGAAGAAAAAAATGAGTGCACAAAGGGAATCATTTGCAGAATAGATGAAGGAGATTCATGATCAAGTCAATAAGACTTTACAAATGCAAGTGGTGAAGTATAAGTCCAAGGCTAATCAGACCAAAAGAGATTTGCAGTTCAAAGTGGGGAATCTAGTACTTGCCTAACTCAAGAAGGAAAGGCTACCCAAGGGTCAACCAACTAAGCTACTCATGAAGAAAATATGGCCATTGAATATTTTGCATAAGTATGGAAAGAATGCCTATTAGGTGGAGTTGCCTCCTAATTTGGGGATTTCACCCATTTTCAATGTTTGTGACTTATATCCCTATAAGGGACCATCTATTGACATGGCTTAGTCTACTCTTGAAAATTTGGGGGATGATGATTGGGTGAAAGACTTGCCTACCCCAATGCCACTAAAATTGGAAAGTGTACTAGATTCTAAAGTGATCAAGAATACAAGGAAGGATAACTACAAGGAGTACCTCATCAAGTGGCAGAGACTACCTGAAGCTGAGGACACTTGGATGATAGAACAGGACATTCTAAAACATGGGGTCACCATTGAAGACCTCCTAACTCAAGGGACTTGAGTTATTTATCCTAGGGGAGTATGGTGCAGGGCACCTCCCATTTTGATGTTTTAGCATGTTTTTGGGTTGGATTAGGTGTTATTTTGTGGTTTGAAATAGGATCCAATGGGTTGGATACTATATTGATCCATTTCATGTTTGTAAGAGCCAATGGTGCTCATTAGGTGTTTTAGGGTCATTATGGCTCAACTTAGGGAAAGTTTCTTTTGTCAACATTTTGGGTTTAAGGTGTGTATTAGGACCCTACATGTCCTAATCCAAGTCATGGAGGTCAATCATGACCATCGAGTTGACAAAACAAGTCAACTTGCTCAAAATGCAAAAGTTTCTAGCAACTTTTGCAACTTCTTGACAAGAAGTTGAAAAAACAAGTTAGAGAAGTTGTAACTACCCATGCTCAATATATGAGCATGGATTCAATGATTTTTTATGGTTAATGAAATTTTGCATTGCAACATTTGTTCTTGGTACTTATGTACGGATGACTGTAACTGTATTCTGGTAATCTACATTATTTCCTTGCTACTGTACAGATGTGTATGGATTGGAATAGGTGATAGGACCCCATGGGGGTGTATTGATTTCAATTAGATTTATTATTCAATATATACTTTGTTTCCAAGTTCTTGTAGTGTGAAGTTAGTGAATTTTTAAAGTCACCGGTCTGCAAGTGACATTACAGTGTTGTTTAGTTAGAAATGGCTCTAACCTAAGAACCCACTGGTGGATTTGGCTGAAACCATGGGGGAAGTAGGGTTAGAGTCTTTAGATAGGTTTTTTGTTTCCATTTTGTAGTTGAAATGGATTTCCTAGACCAAATGGGAAGCCCTATGGCTGACTGTTGAATACAGGTGAGCCAGGACAGGGTGAAGAAAGATTTGGTTCGAGCACCCGTGAAATTTAGGAAAAGACTTAGTGGAATTTTTAGATACCCTAGATATTATCCTAAAAGGGTTCAAAGGTGGAAGAAGGGGAACCTAAGTTTGGAGACCAATTTGATAATTGTTTATGCTAACTGTTCCAGAGGCCTAAATAATAGGCTAAAAACTAGGGCCTGGTGGAAATTAGGGTTATGGGTGCAACCAGAAGTCATGACTTTGGATTTTGAGAGTGTTCCTAGATAAATTGAAGATTTTCAAGGACTTTGGTGGATTAATTTGGATAATTTGGGATCAATAAGCCCAAAACAATGCATTTAGACCTACTAGGAATTGGGCAATTAGGCCTCCTAGTGAAATTGAGACCAATTAGATTGGTAATGTATCTAGAAGTGTGTGAAAGGGTTTAGAACGACCTTTGATGGGCCAAGAAGATATTTAATGGTCCAAATGAATGTATGGGAAGATCCTAAGTAGGGTCTGGGATTCTAGAAGGAGATCTAGTGAAGAAGATTAGGCATTTGGGGAACTAGTTGGACTAGTTAAGCCTAGAAACTTTGGAATCTTCCAAAGATGAACTATACCTTGGAGGATAAGTTGATAGTGAGGGTCTTGGAGATCCTAATTGGAGGAGGATCTGAAAATAAATAGCCATTGGATGGTTAGGAAAGAGAAAGAAGCAGTTTGAGAGAAGTCAACACTAGAGTACCTAACCCCTCTACATCAGCCTAGAACACATACTCTAAATTTCACCTCATCATCAGTAATGGTGGATAGCTTTAATACTCTCACATCCCATTTGGCTCCTATGATCTTTTTAGTCTCATCATTGGGTTGGTTCTTTAATTATTTTACCTTCTCGGTTATAGGGTAACCAGTGAATGCATGGATAACATCTTGTGTTATCATCTTCGGTTCATCCAGCCATAGTTTGTGATTATGCACTCAGATAAGCACTAACCGAATCCACTTGGTTTTGAAGACCTTAAAGAATAACAATGCATTAGTGAGCCCTTTCACCTCTATGTTTTTATGCTCATATTTTAAAGATCCACATTGGTTTCATAGCTTCTTATAAGCTTGTTCTACCTCTTAGTTGCTGATTTCTGCAATCTTGCAGTGGATGGATGATCACACATCTTTTATGAGAAAAACCCTAGCTAGTATTCATGAGAATGATCTAGCATCGTCGAGTTGTGAAGAAACCTTAGGGTGAATCTTGTAGTGTGGTTCCTCACATGTAGCATTCTTGATGAGCTTAAACTCATCCTTCTTGGTGTTCTTTGATTTGACGGTTATTGAAGTTGTGGCCATTTTTTAGATTTAGGGCTTTCTGAGAAATGCGTGAAACAACTTAGAAAGCCGCAAACCAAAGTTGTTGATTGTTATAGAACTTACTATTTACACCAGTAGTATTTTTTATTTTCTTTGGAGTGATCGTGGTTGAGTTGATGTCGCTCTATGATCCTATTGTTGTTTGCACAAAAATCACTGTCGTCGCTTTACTCTGGTCATGGTGAACAATAAGACCCTTACATCACCCTTTTATAGTTGTTTTCCATAAAAGGTGAGTCATTAATGCTTAACTAATCTTTGGTGTGCAAAGACATAGTTCATCGGTTAAGACATTAACTTCCCTTCGGTGACAGCATGACGTTTTGGGGCAGTCGTTTAACTCTTCACTTCTACCGACGGGTTTCA
This sequence comes from Thuja plicata, assembly GCA_018584345.1. NCBI lineage: Eukaryota > Viridiplantae > Streptophyta > Pinopsida > Cupressales > Cupressaceae > Thuja > Thuja plicata. The sequence goes on along the minus strand of MU226426.1, from coordinate 1,187,106 downwards.
GTGTTGCAAAAAACTTGTTAACTTTTCTTGGTTACTGACGAGGCTCAGTTTACACTAGAAAATTTTCTTTCTCATGTTAACTGATGCTTCTCGGTAAGTGTAGATAGTCTCAGCTTTGAGTGTATATTGACAAATTTTGATATGTATGTCTGATAGCATAGTTATCATAGATTTTAACAAGTAATACCATGATGCATCTTTACTCATGCTAATTTGGCATTTTTCAACATATAATGGAACTGATGTAAACTGATACATAGTGTAATGTAGATCCATACTTGTTCTGCTTTGCTGGGGGTGGTGATGTCACTAGATCCATTGGATGGGGTGTCACAATTTGCATTGCTTGGTCTAGCTTCATCATTTTTCAAAGCTCTTCTCCAAATTTTTCCTCTTGCACTCCAGATGTCTTCAATGTTATTTTCATTGGGATATGTGTTGGTCTTTGTCATTTGATCTCTGCATTCTTTCTTGAGATGACCAACTTTATGACAGTGTAAGCATGCCATTCCGGGGTTAGTCTAGCCTCAAGACTTTCTAGTCCACTTTCTCATAATATTTGTAGCAATGTGACCAAATCTTCCACATCTACAATTTTTCCAAGTGTTGTAATCCCATACATACTGGTTACCAACTCTTTTTAGTTGATAGGGAGTTTCTTTACCTTTAGGCTTCCATACTTTCCTTTTCTTTTTCCAGCATTCAAGAGTTGTGTGCCCATTCATTTTGCAAGTAGGACAATATTTGTCCATGTAGGTTTCCTTCTTTGGTTGTTTCATCTCAGACTTAAATCCATAATTTTTATGTCCTTTCTTGTTACATTTATAACAAAATCCTATGAATAAAGATGTATATTTAGGAATACCTTTCATTTTGCCTCTGCATACATTTGATGTGTGGCCTTGCTTTCCACAGTGATTGCATGCCAACTTTATTGGTCTTGGATTTTCATAGACATTCTTTGGATCAACTTGATTTGATGATTCTCCATTTTTAGTAAAACCTAGACCGATGTTTTTGTAAACTCTTCATTGTCCTTCAAGAAAATATCCATTCTTTTATTGATTTCTTAACCTTTCTTGATAATTTCATTATGCTATTGTTAAATTCTTATTTCATGTTTCAACTTTTCATTCTCATCCCTTAGCTCACTGATAGCTTCTATTCTTTCAATGATTTCAACATTTATTTTGTTTGCCTCTTGACGCATAAGAATAATCTGATTTGTAATCTCATGGTGATGCTATGTAAGTCTTTGTATTTCAGACTCTTTCTCTTGTAGCTTTTCTATAATCTTTCTTCTATCATCAATAGCTACTGTTCTTTCTTGCTCAACTTGTCTAGCATTTTTCATGACATCAATCATCCTTACCATATGTGTCTCTTGACTGATTTACAAATATTTTACTTTTCCAGCCAAAAGTTGATTGATTTCAGTTAGGTTTATGATGCTTTCTTATGATGTGTTTGATGCTTTGCTTGTAGTTGATCCTAAAGACTCAAAGAAGAAATATGTACAAAAAAAAGATGACAAGGATGATTTTGATGAGAATATAGAATAATTCAAGGTTTCTCACAATACACCATCATAGAGTATTGATGAGATTGCAGAGGAAATCAAGACAACCAGACAGTTGACACATCCAAAGATACAAGTATACTCTAATTTATCTACTGAGAACAAGGATAAAATTGAAGAAGCAATTATACGTATGATGATTAACCTTAAACAAGTTCAAGTTGAATTTTCTACATCTATATCATCATAACTATATGATAGAATTTCATCAATATGGTCTTATGCACTCCAAATTAAGAAATAGATAAGAGAAGCAGCTCTCACACTTATAAAAGTTGAGTGCACAATTCAGGAAAATTAGGATATCATGAGACAATATGCAAAGCAATTTCCAAAGAAACAAAGGACATTGAATATCCTACAAGGTAATATGAAGGAAGTGGATATTGAGAGCACAAATATTTGGAATGAATTTTTGAATGCACCTAAGGTTATCCAGGACACTGAGGAAGTAACTAATGTTGCATCTACTGGACCAAGTACAGAACCCATGAAACTTGATGATGCAGAAATTGATAATGTGTTAGATGGTATTCCTGAACTCCTAACTAATTTAGGTCACCCGGATATCACAATAACTGATGTAATCAAAGGAGATCCTGATGATAAGGACAAGGAAGATGAATCTATTAGAGCAACATAGATTATTGATGAGAAAGATACATCACAGGTCGCCTGAGCTGCTACACCAGGCTAGTTACCTATTTTTGTTAAAGCAATTGAAATTGAGACCAAAGAACAACAAAAGTCACCCAAGAAATTCAACAATACAAATGAAGTTAAGAATGAAGAAAATGGTAAAGAGACTGAGCATAGTGGTGAAACAAATCAAGGTGATGCACAAAAAGATACCATTGATGCTGCAGAAGAGAAAGGTGAAGGTAACATAGAGACACCTGATAAAACAAAATATACTTCTACTACTGACACAAGGTCAGTTACCAAGGCACATAAACAAGTTTTCATACCAAGTACCAATCTATTATGGTCATAAACTGACCAAAATGCTCAATTAGATTTAGTACTTTCACCATCATCAAGTGGTCCAAGCAAGAAGAAGAAGAAGAAGAAGAAGAAGAAGAAGAAGAAGAAGAAGAAGAAAAGAAAAAAGTATGTAGTTACACTGGATGAGATTATAGAGATTCCTAAATGGGATCCTAAGACACTTGATCCTGAAACATTGAAGAAATATGGTGAAATTTGCACCAAAAAATCTGCATAGGACAGGCTAAGACAAGAAGCAAAGTGTTCACAAGTACTAGAGAAGGAAAAGGAGATCTTAATGCAAGTTGCACTAGATATAAATATTGATGAATGCACCCCCATACTGGAACATCTTGAAATTCTCACTGAGGAAATTGATAAGCCTGAGATTAATGCTGAGAAAAGACTTGAAGAGTGAGCAGAGAAGAAGATTCAATATAAAGTTACCGAAAAGATCAGCTAGGTAGTGGTAGTACATAAGGTAACTCTATTATAATTTGTAAATGATTTAGAAATTGTTATATCTAAAGCCATTACTATTCTCCAACAGTTATGCACACTAGATAACTTCACTACCAAGATTAGTGAAAAGTTAAAGAAACTAGATCAAGTTCTAAAGGATAGTGCACAAAGTCTATTAACCGACCAGCATGCATTAAAGATGCATTATAAGAAGGTAATTTAAAACCAGTGACTGAGACATGACTTGAAGAAATAAAAGGAACAAATTAGAAAGAAAGTAACTGAGCTCTAGGTGACATTGCTACCGCATTTAGCAATGATGCAAAAACATGTGACTCTGGAAAAGAATCTCATTGCCACCCAAGATTTATCAGTGATAGAAAGCATCTATGATATGCATGCCCAGCTACAATTAGAGCTACTCACCCTAGGGAACTTAAAGGAGGAATAGGAGAATTTATTGGAAACTCTCAAGAAGGCCCATCCCAATATTTTTGACAAACTATAAGTTACACACCTTATGTCAGTATTTCAAAAAATGGGGAAAGATTGTTGGAATTAATGGGAAGTGTTTACTGAGAGGGGAGGGGTGAATCAATACCTCTAAAACTTTTGTATTCTTTAATCAATTAACCTTTTTGTAATCAATTGTTTATCCAACCATATTATCTATACTATCTTTATGTAAGATATATCAATTCCTAAACTTAACATACATGTGAACATTCATAGAAACATTCATGAAAGTAATTGACACATAACAAAAGATATGATATTGCAGAAAACACCTATTAGGAAGTAAAAACTGCGGTGAGGATGACACCCACAAAATCTTCACTACCTGCAGATTGGAAGGGGCTGATTAAGGCTTACAATTTGATCACTTTTGATGATCTACCCGGTTAAGAGTATCTATGGAGACCTGTTAAAGTATACTCGATTAAGAGCTTTAGCAACACTATTGAGTGTGCACTTGGTTAAGAGATTTTTTAGTTGGACTATTAAATCCACCTTCCTTGAAAGGATTTTTACACTTTTCTTCACTTTTTAGAATGAAATAAAATTAAAATTTGACCTGGCATATGCAATCTCCTATTTCTGATATAGATCCATTTAAGATTACATGAATAATACTATCACCTAATGTGATTGAATAATACCTCTAATTCTCGGTAGCCTCTATTCTTGGTTCTTGCTAACCAAATTCACCTTTTGTTGTTCAGGCTCTTGAAACTTTCAATCTAATCCATAGATGTGCTTGTAGGCTTCATTAATCCTCTTATATATTCACATATGTATAATGAATGATTGAATCATCTATTTATAAGATAAATTGAATGTTGGAGATTTGATTCTGAGTAGTTAATTGATTTTATGTTTTTCATTAATGACAACATATAATACACAGTAGTAATTCTATATGTACTTATCCTAATGATGATATGAAGACTTGTGTAGATAGATACATGTTGAAATGTTTATTATGTTATGTTCATACACGCAGACCCAGATATGATGTTTTAGTAAAGTTATGTAATTCTGTTACTGGCAGTTACAGTTCTGGAAGTATAACGGTTTAGGGCTGACATATATCACATGTTTCTTGAGTTGCACCTATCTTCTGTATATGCATGTGTATATTCATGTTTATTTATGATTTGATGATATTAATCCAAAGGTGCCAAATGTGTTTCAAGAAGATTGCAAAGTTAGAGTTAAATTGGTGAGGTCGACTTAGTGAAGCGTCGCATCTATTTGATTTATACTTGCGCGGTTGTAATTATGCTTGCGTGCTTAGTAGAGCCAACAAGGATGTTATGAAGAGTTTTCTTATAGGTCCCATGATCTCATACTATGAGGAAGATAATTATAACAAGTTAAAGGTGACATGCTAAGAGTGAATGATACGAAAAGAAAAGAAAGATGTATAGAGCAGGTTATCAGAGTTAGTTCATTCATCAAGATACTATGTGAAGAAGAAGTGAAAGATTGCAATACACTGGAACTAATAAATACAATAGGTATAATCTACTATTCATCATTAGATATAGTCCATATCTATTATTCAGAAGGTTGTAGCCTTCACCATCAAGCAGTGAGCTTTTGGACAGTGAGTCCACCACCCCTAATAGGGTTACTTGTAAAAGACTCCTAACAGGGTCCAACCCTTAACCAAGTCACTATACTTATTGCATTGTATTGTACAACTCCTAACAAGGTTGAAATATCTTCTAACAGGGATTACTACAAACAAGTATAGTTTATTGTGGGTGTCAATCCCCACCAGAGTTTTTACCATTTGGTTTCCTCTTAATCAAATTGTGTGTTGAGTATTGTGTTATCTGATTATGCATTTACTTTGTTGTATTCTAAACTTAAAGAAGTAAAAAGAACTGAAGTTACCAATAACTAATTCACCCCCCCCCCTCTCAGTTATCCTTTGGGACTATTCTAACATTGACTTCATTAATTTTCACGAAAAACAATGTTAACTCTAAGATGAAGTTTACAGCTTTTACCTTGATCTCCTAGTCTATGTGTTTTACAACAGTTAGACTAATTAAAGCACTTACATTCATGTTTCTTGTCCCTAAATAAATGGTTTTAGAAAAAATCAAGATTCTATAAATAGGACATGACTGTTTTATCTGATGTGGAAGTCGGATCCACTTTTTGCGGGCTGCAACTGACTTTCAATTTCTGACGGTCGGTTATGCTCTATAATTAGATGACTGTCTTTCAGGTTCCTTGCTTCAACTATTCTCTCAATTTTCTATGTGACTGTCTCTCAAGTTGCACTATATCCTAGACATCAGGTTCCTCTTTATCCTTTCCACTTTGCAATTTTGGTTTACACAAAAAATTATGTCATCGGTTTTCTTTATACTTAGCCATTTTCGGTGATCTCTTGTATCTATATTTTCGGTTTTCTCTTTGTCCTATATTTCAGTGTATGCTTACTAAAAGTGTTTTTTTCATACTAATATAAAATTAATGTCATCAAAATATATGTATATATGTATAGTAAAAATGGATAATACAATCAAGATGTTCATATACACATACAAAGTATATACATAGGGGGAGCATGTACAAAGGGGGAGTCATCATGTATAGTAAATCTTGTACAATACTAAGTTTTTGATAGTAATTCCAAAGGGGGAGAATGCTACTTTAGTTTCACATTGAATTTTTCATTAGTTATCAAGTAGACGTAATGAACAGTCGGTGATAAAGGAAACACATGATAGTCAATATATATCACTGAAGTATAGAGTTAACTGAGAGCACTGATCATGCCCAGAGTTAACCAAGTAAATAGACTATACCGAGTGTAGACAACACTGAGCTAGACAAGCATAACCAAACACCAGTATAAACAAGATATAAAGTATACATCAAGCACCAAGGATCAATATTAAATGAGTGGAACAGAGTCCACATAAAATTTTGTTATGACACATTATTATATGTAAGAACTTTTGAGCCGACATAGATAACAGTTTACACAATCAAGGAAGACATCAATTAGGGATTTACAACATTAATTGTTTATGTCTCAAATGTGTAGATGATTAAGGTAAATTATGTACACCCTTGAGCTTAGGGTAAGGATGTAATTGTTAAACCCTAATTAGGTCATATCATTTGATATATAATTGTATAGATGTCAAATTTTGTTAAGTATGTTGATCAAGAAATAATCAAGTAGCCATCATACAACATACATTAGAGATTAGACAAGGGATTCAAGGAAAAAGACCACATTGCAGAAATTAGTTTACAGAAATAAGGCAAGGCTACCAAGAAAAACAGAGCAGAAGGTATTATCATTCACATTGAGGTGATATGTTTTGTATGAACTTAATGGATCTATATCAACAATTTTGAGATTGTATATGTTTCAAATCAACTTTGTTTTACTCTCTAACAATTGTAATAGACCCAAAATCTCTTAACTAAGTAAATATCTTAACCATCTTATTGTAAATCTCTTAACCGAGTGCACACATAGATTGTGTTGCTAAATCCTCACACGGGGTAGATCTAGTTAATTTTTTTTTTAATCCTAACAAGGTCAGATAATCATAAGTGATCATTTTTTAAAGCTTTAACAGGCTATCTTTATTACTGTAGTAGTGAAGTTTTGTGGGTCTCATCCCCACCATAGTTTTTACCTTCTAATAGGGGTTTTCTATGATACCAAAGTACTAGTGTCATGAATACTTAATTTCATGTATGTGTAATTCTTATTTTACATGCATTTACCTTTTAGCATTGATACTATATGTTTGAGATAAGCAATCTACTCAATCAGTTACTACAAATAGTGAATGCAGAGAATTGACTAAAATTTTTAAGGGTGCTGATTCACCCCTCCCCTCTTAGTACACACCCTTTCCATTATCTTAACATTGGGCCAACATATATAAATATATCTAAAATAGTATTAGGATAAATTAATATAAGAATGATTCAGAGATATTATGTGTGTGTGTGTGAAATCAATTATCATTATATTAATCACATAATAATGAGTAGACATGTCCCATGAAAGGACATGTCTCTCCTTGCCTCATCCTCAATATAAATGCAAGAGAGATCTATGCATTTGGAAAACATGGAAAATAGAGAGCTAGTACATTTTTAGCTATCCTAAAACTTAACACAAATATTATCACACTATCACCTCTGAACGTCCAAAATACCAGTCTCAATGCAGAAACTCACAAATTTCTCAAATCATCATGTGAAAATTTGAAAGTTGAATATAATCAACTTTAAACATCCCAAAATGTAATGCACACATCCACATACACTAACCTTCAACACAATGTCTATACCAAACCAAATAACTCATTCAACATCACAGGAACACTTTCTCAAATAGAGAAATATGTTGAAATCGATGAAAACAAATCAATGGAAATATATATATGCATATTATTCCAACATTTTTGAAGTAGGCCAACATGGAGGAGAAATTATTGCCATTGTAATCCAACTATTGGAGGGTTCAAAACTAGGTGCTCGACCTAGGTCAAGAGCACCCTAGGCACCCTTGACCAACCAATAAAAGTCGAGTCAAGGACCAACAGAAAAAAAAAGTGGTGAAGGTGTAATATTTGAGCTAGTGCAAGCATAATCAAACATGATTAGGAATGGAAGGCTAGAAATGCTAAAATGGCGATTAGGTGATCATGGAGCTCTATAATGATACAATTTTTTATGCACAAATATAATACAATATTAAATATTCAATAGTTTAAAGTGGCTATCAAATAGTTTTTAGTTATAAATAAATAGTAAAATTATGTCCCTGGTGCAAATTTCATTTCTAGCTTTTTTAAAATAATTTTTTTATTAGATGTCAAGATAGATTATTGTAGACATGAATAAATATGTTGGACTAAAGGTAAAAATAATGGTTTATGTCATGTCCTTCATAGTGGAAGGATTTTTTCACTATGTTGAATGATTTAAGGTGAGAAAATTAGGTTCTACAAGTATACCTTGGAGATTATTTGGAAAAACATTGTCCAATTTTGTACATTCATCACATTCATGATGATTTTGAGTTGTATAGTGATTACACAATCCCTTTATTATTGTTCTTCTTCAAACAATTCTGTACATTTGTGAGCACTTTCATATGTTTTAAAAATACCCATACTAATAGCTAACCAAAGGAGTTTGTTTAGAAAGCGAAGGAGATGTTAGGCTCTAGCTAGGGAATAAATTAACAACATGGTAGCAAGGAGTGCTAAGATTTGGTATAATTGTGTATCACTTTGGTTTATACATTTGTTTTCTCTTGAGTTTTTGTATGGTTGTAAGGACTTTCATATTCAAAGATAAATTTGGGTTAAAATAATTGTGAGTTTATTACGGACATGATAGTATTAGCTAGACATTTGTAAGTCTTGATAGTTGTTCTAATTTAATAGTTTGTTAACTAAGACAAGCTATGGACTAATTTTGTTTCATAGATAAGCCTCTCTACAACCCCACTTTTCTATCTAAAATATTCAAAATTTAGCTAAAGCAACATTAATAAGAATAAAAACAAAGCAACTAGAAATAGATTTAAAAAGTTACACACGGAATGAAAACAAAAAAAATGTAATGAAAAATTTATTTAATGTGAAAGATCACTAGATCAACACTAAATTTATGTAAAAAATATATTTAATGAATATAATATAACCTAAAGATTATCGTCAATACTTTCCTTTGCATGACCCATGATTAAACAACAATCAACATTCAAAAACAAACTTTAATAAATTGGATTGGCTGAATAGGGCATTTCCAAAGCTACAAAAAATTAAAATATAATCTAAAATAAATCATCAAATTTCCTCAATCAGCTCTTACATTTTCACTAGCATGTGCCAATGAAGAAAAAGACAGAGAAAAATATAAAGATAGATGAGACATCTACTCATAAAAAATGTTTTGATTAAGTAAAAGCGGGTTTTGAAAGGACCCGAGACATTTTACTCATAAAACATGTTAACTAATCAAACCAAAATCTTATTCGATCATTGGTCATTATATTTAAATTTATTTTTCAATAATTTTCTCCCTCAAACAACATGATGAAGAATAAAAAACAAGGGAATTTCCTTCCTATTCATTTGATCCTCCTCCTTCGTCTATTGGGTAATATATAACATGTAGCTATTAATGTCCTTTCACATATCTAATCTTATATCTATAAGATGTCAAATAGACGTACATATAAAAATTGCTAGATTTAATTCTCTTTAATTATTGAATTCGTTAACATAAAATAAAAGATGAGTATGAGTTAATGTATTGACTGTAAAGATGGTGGTGAATCTTCTTCTCATGGTGAATATGAACTCTATGTAGTATGAATACAAATTCTAAGTTGTCCTTACAAAAATCATTAATTATACACGTTCATAAAATTAACAACATAATAACAAGAGTCTAACTTGAATAAAAATAGCATGGAATAGAATGCTACCGCCCGAGGCACTAAAAAAATATTCTACACAACTTTTCATAGACATAACATTAGTATCAACGATATGAGTAATATTGTGTAAAACACTTCCATACATGTGTATCATTTTAAATAACCCTTTACTCATGGGGATTGCCTCACTATTCGCATAACTTTTACCCTTAAATTTTTTATAATTATCCAAATCATGGGCAAGAATTCTTAATTGGTCAATAGATACTTTGTTTAAAGAGTAATCCTTTTCATGAGAAATGTAGGAAGAAATATACTCCATAATGTTAGGTATGTCTTCTATAATGATAGAGGATTCACCTAAGTTGTGATGGAATATTGTTAGAAATTAATCTTTCCTTGGTAAACTATGTAATTAAAGGATAAACCAAGGACATGTCACATATTTGTAATTCCTTTAATAAAGAAATTAGATATTCCTCCTTAAGAGGATTCCTGCACATGCCACACACTTAATGTGAATTTGGCACTCATAGGACATAGGAGTTACATGCAAACTCCTTCACTCATCTCTACTTAAGAGATGCTTCTCACACACTTCTCAAGTTGGTCTCATGGGAATTCTTCTCTCTTCTTCTCTTATTCTCATTATTTCTCTAACGATTTTGTAATGAGCTTCTTGCTCAAGCTCTCTCTCCTTCTTGGCTTCTTTCCTCATTCATATTATATGCACAAGGGGTTTTTCTTTGTTTTCCCCTTTCAAACTATTTGTCTCATGTGTTAAGCTTGGATGTTCTCATGCTTCTAGTGAAAGTTCTTCATTCATTTGGTTAAGGTAAAACTCTTCCCTCTTGCTTCACTCTCTTGGATTATTTCCTAATCTCTATTGTTGGAAAGTGACATTGAAAGCAATTCTTATTTTGTCATTGATGTCAAACCTTTACTGGTGAGACTATTGCTATCTGTTTTAGTACCATATCTATTATTGATGAAGAAGATTTAACAAGAAGACCAAGTGAATGGTTGAGTTAAGGCAATTCAAAGGGTATTTGATCAGTTGGCACTCTGGCGAAGTAATTTTTTGTTTATCTTTCAAAGACAGTTTTTCTGGTTGTTCTGTGCTGAGAAAAGTTGCTTGTGCCGAGAAAAGTTTCTTGTGACAAGCAAAAAGTTGCTCAATGCCGAGCACCATTGAAATTGCCGAGTGAAAATAGTAATGAAGGCCGACTTACTGAAGTTTGATTATTGATGAGATTTGAGATCTCTGGCCGACTTAGTTGATTTTATTGGAATATGTAATGTTAATTAAAGATTGATGCACATCATTTAATATATGGGTAACCATAATTAATGCATGGTTTCAAGATTTAATTAGAGACTACTTTGGAGAAGTAAATATAATGCAAAGATGGAATGATCCATTGGATCTGACCTAAGATCTACGATCTTGTTTAAGCGGAAAAAATATTTTGACCTAGACAGAGAGGTATATGATAACCTAGAGGGGTTATTCATTTGGTATGCTGAAGTGTGCTGCTAAATGTGTGTATGCAAGAAGTTTTCATAGTTGATTTACTATTTAGCATGATCTAGCAGAGAAGGAAAAAAGTAGAAGTAGAGTGTTGCATGTTTGATTGCTTGATAGATTTCCAAGCAGATCAGAAGATTTAAATGAAAATGCGGGCTATCCAGTAAGTTAACATCAGAGCTATAATTGGATCTGAATTGCAAAGTAAGTTGTATGTACCAGATCACAAACTTCTGATTACTTTCTTACCATTGTATCAGTTAAATACTTTAACAAGGTTGAATTAATAGTCATTTGTATAAATCCTCTAACAAGGTGACATTCAGATTGAAATGTTCTAAGTCCTCTAACAAGGCCACTCCTGATAGGGTGATTAAATCCTTTAACCAGGTCACACCTAGCAGTGTGTTATTGTAACCTTTAACAGGGTTGGCTCCACACAGGGAATCACTTCAGAAGAGTGAAAATTTGGTAGCATTATACTGGTGGTTTTTCTCATATTGGGTTTCCACGTTAAATACTTGTGTCAACTTGTGTGAATGATTATGGTTTACTTTACTGTTATGTTACTACAAGCTAATCTCAATTGATAGTAAACTTCATGATTAAAGTTGTTGATTTATGCTACTGCTGCCAAGTAGATCTAAAGTACAGAAAGTTTTTATTTACTACATCTAGACCTAAGCATAACTAATTCACCCCTCCCCTCTCAGTTATTTTAAATTCATTCTAATAATTGGTATCAGATCTTTGGTCTCCTAAAAATAGTTTGAAGGTACTTGGAGCGAAAAGATCAAGATGTATAAGAAAGAGGTTCCCAAGATGAACAAAGATAACTTCCCTGCATGGCAGAGCTTGATGAAACTACATTTGGATATTATTGGAGATGATGCTAAGTGACTTATTTAACATACCTATGTACCACCTACTGCTCCTCTCTTAGCTATACAACTCAGAGAAAAACATGAACACAATCAAGCAATGTTGGAGATCGCCTCCTCATTAAGTTACTCAAAATTTGATGATGTAAAGAACTGCATAAATGCAAAAGAGAAGTGGGAAAAGCTTGCAACTGTCTATGGTGGAGACACAAATGTGATGAGGGCTAAATTAGAAAGTCTAAGGGGTAAGTTTGATGAGATGAAAATGCAAGAAGGTGAAAATGTCATTCAGTACTATGGTAGGATAAAAGAAGTTGTAAATGCCATTAGAGGGCCTAATGGAACTATTGATGAGAACACCATTATGAGAAAGGTATTGAGAAATTTACTTCCTGTATATGCTATTAGAGTTTTTGCAATTCAAGAATTGAGATGTACTCCTAATAATAATCTGAATCTGGAAAATATAATAGGTAGACTCACTGCATTTGAAATGTCAAATTATGATAACTATAATCCACAAGGGATTGATTTTTATTTTAGATCACAGCTGGTTCTCAATAAATCTAAGAAAGGAAAGAAACATGTGGACAGTGACAATGATACTTCTGATGATGATCTTGAAGAACTTGAAGCACTCATGGAAAAAAGACTATCCAGAGGAAAAGGAAAGTACAGAGGTAAATTCCTATTATTTATTTTTCATGCAACAAAGTTGGTCATATAGCTGCTAGATGTCCTGACAAGAATGAAAAAGATGAAAGAAGGGACAACAAATATAAAGAATACAAAGACAGAAAGGATGACAGATACTTCAAGAAATATAAGGACTACAAGGACAAAGGTAAGAAATCTTGTTATATTACTGAATAAACTTCTGCCAATGACACTGATAATTCTGATGACAATGAAAGAAGATTCTAATGATGATGAGAAAACTGCACTAATCTCTTATATGAGAAAGAATGATCGTTGGATCATTAACAATGGTTGTTCCCATCATATGACTGGTGACAAAGATAAGTTTGAAACCTTAAACCAATGTAAAGGAGGATACGTAAAATTTGGCAATGATTCACCATTTCTTATCAAAGGCAATGGATTGATTAACCTAACTGATAAAATTAGATGTGATGATGTGTATTGGGTTGATGATCTCAAGTATAATTTGGTGAGTGTGGCACAGTTGAAAAATTCTGATTATAAATTTGACTTCCATCACAAAAAGGCAAAGATCTATGATTCTACTGGAGAATTAGTTAGAAATGGTGATCAGACTAAAGGTAACCTATTTTATTTGGATTTATCTGAAGAAACATGTTTGTTCACACAGTACAATGATGTTTGGTTATGGCATAAGAGGTTATGTCATGTGAACTTTGATAACTTGGTAAGCATAAGTAAACTAAAAAAGGTTAGAGGGCTACCTAAGTTAAAGAAACCAGAGAATTCTATGTGTAAACAATGTCAACTAGGAAATATGACTAAGTCTAGTTACAAGAGAAAAACACATGTATCAGAGGAAATTCTAGAATTGGTCCATACTGATCTCTGTGGTCCCATTGGAGAAAGAAGCTACTATGGTGCTAGATATTTTATTCTATTTGTTGATGATTATTCAAGGATGATGACTGTAATGTTTCTCAAGAAAAAATCTAATGCATTCCAGTTATTTAAATGGTACTTAGCTAAAGTTGAAAAGGAAACAGGATAAAGTTTTAAATTTTTAAGATTTGATAGAGGTGGAGAGTTTATTTCTAATGAGTTTAACAGGTTTTGCAATGACCAAGGCATAAAAAGACAGATTTATGCACCTAGGACTCCTCCACAAAATGGTATTGTTGAATGAAGGAATAGATCTATTATGGATTGTGCAAGAACACTAATGATGGAGAAAAATGTTGCACAGAAGTATTGGAAAGAAGTTGTAAGTACTACAGTCTATACACTAAATAGAGTTCAAGTCAAGAAAGGTACAAATGCTATGCCTTATGAACTTTGGTATGGTTATGCACCTAGTGTAAAGTATTTTAAAGTCTTTGGAAGAAAATGTTTTATACTAAAAGACAACAGAAATGGAAAATTAGATGCTAAAGGTGAAGAAGGTATATTCCTTGGTTATTCAACCAAAAGCAAAGCATACAAATGTCTGAATTCTAATAATAACAAAATTGTTGAAAGTGCAAATGTAAGAATTGATGAGTTTGCAGAAAGAAATGAAGCTGAAAGTACACAAGAACCTGAAAGCTACAGATCATTCATATATCTGGATGAGGAAGATTCTAATTCACTACCTAAGACTACTACTATATAACAGCATGCACCTACTGAGTCACAGAGTGGAGTTGACAAGCAATTGCAAGTGAATGCCAAGTTATTTGATGGAGATGCCGAGTCATAGAATCAACCAAAACTGAATACAGATAATGAACCTAAAGTAAGGACTGACCCTACCCTAGAAAAATATGTGAGAAGGAATCATAATTCTAATCAGATCATTGGGTCAAAGGATTATGCTATTATGACAAGAAGTAAGCTGAAAAATAACACATGTCTGTTATGTGAATTTGAGCCCAAAATAGTGAAAGATGCTTTAGAAAATGAAGATTGGATATAAGCAATGAATGAGGAAATTGAATAGATTGAGAAGAACAAAACTTGGACACTTGTATCTAGGCCAAAGGACAAAAATGTAATTGGCACAAAATGGGTATTCAGGAACAAACTGAATGAACATGGAGAAGTGACAAGAAACAAAGCTAGACTGGTATGCAAGGGTTATGCATAGGAGGAAGGAATTAACTATAGTGAAACCTTTGCCCCAATTGCTAGATTGGAAGGTGTCAGAGCCTTACTTGCATATGCAGCATATAAAGGATTCAAAGTTTATCAGATGGATGTGAAATATGCATTTCTCAATGGTGTCTTGGAAGAAGAAGTATATATTGAGCAAGCTGATGGTTTTGTAGACCCAAAAAAAAGGGATATGGTTTGCAGATTTGATGCAGAGGTGGCAATGGAGTGTGGTGGATCCAAGGTCCAAATACAGTAAACTCAATCGAATGCACAATTAAATCTAGAGACCAAAAATGCCTTCAATAAGTGAAACGGTAAATTATCCACCAAAAAGTATTATGATGTGATCAAATAGCCCTAAAATATGTAATCCAAGGTACTTGAATAGGTCTCAAACTTTCTTCAATGGTTTAGACACCAAAACTTCAATATTCCTCAAACTAGGCCTAATAACATGCCTTGTAGCAGCACTCACAAGGGTTTTTCTTCAATTTTTTCCAAAACACCAGAAAAATAAATTATATTTTTGAGTACCCTTTATGGATTACCTTAACATACCAAAAGGAAAGGGTAGGTTGTTTTGGACCGAGTATGAATGTCCTCACTATGTGACCCCAAAATGCATAAAAAATGGGTGATTTTCCAAAGAAACTATATCACAAAAATATCCTCAAGATCCAAAACCTAGGATAGTGTCATTAAATGGTACAAGACCTCTAAATCCAAGAGGAAATCAACCCATCACACTTGTAACATCAAAAACCCCAAAAAAATCTCTCTTAAACCCTTGATTTGAGGGTTTCTCTAATCTCCCTTCTCCAAACACTTCCAAAATTTCTTGGTGATTGATTCACCATTAATATTCCATTATAATAATATTCAAATCTTAATAACACTCTGCCCTTAAGGCCAAACTCTCACTGTTGTACTGTACCCGCATACTCCAAGGTTAATTCACTATTTTCTTGCTTGGTGATCACCTTAATTTCTGATTTTCTGCATATTTCAAGTTAGAAAAATATGATACATGTTAAGGATATGTCATCCCATGAATTCTAGGCCTT
>MU226426.1:1140900-1155220 GCA_018584345.1 Thuja plicata | reverse complement strand
CTTTAGTGGCAGACTCCCGAGATCTGACATGAAACTTACTGGTGAAGTCAAAACTTTGATTAAAATTTTTTGGCATGATAATACAAGAGTATCACCTAATGCTAGAGATGTTCTTAAATTAAGAGTCGGATCAAAAATTTGTGACCCACATCCAAAACATCTTTTGGATATGACTCAAACTGAATTGTGTACGCCTCTCTTCCGTGATTTATGATCCATGATTCCCAAGCTTTCTAAAGGCAAGGGTTAGTAGCAAAGGTTTCACAAATGATATAAATCAAGTACACAATAACTACTAAAATGAATAGCCTGAAACGTAATCAATAAAATGTACAAGCAAGAGAAAGGAAAAAAAAAAAATGCAAACCCCACAATGCTTGAAGCTTCTATTGTTTCTCTCTACTCCTTCCAAAATGCTATTCTTGATGCTCAGTATTGGCGGGCAGCGTCTATGACTTGAGAAGTGTCAAGAATTTGCTAATTGAAATGGTTGTGTGATCACAAGATGGCTTGAATGCTAGAACCAAACTGACATAGTAATGGTACATGAGAGCTTGAAATTTTGTATCCTTCAAATGGTTATGAAGGGTTTATTATATAGGAATTGGTGATGATATGAAGGGTTGAGATCAATCCCAAAGATAGGGAGATGAATGGTTGAGATTAAAAGGAACTGGAGAGGTGGGTGAAGTTACCCATGTGGACTGGAGAGGTGGGTGAAGTTACCCATGTGGACTGGAGAGATGGGTGG
This sequence comes from Thuja plicata, assembly GCA_018584345.1. Taxonomy (NCBI): domain Eukaryota; kingdom Viridiplantae; phylum Streptophyta; class Pinopsida; order Cupressales; family Cupressaceae; genus Thuja; species Thuja plicata. Next base: position 1,154,469 of record MU226426.1, on the reverse strand, counting down.
AGTAACCCATGTGATCTGATTGGAGTTATCTCTTTGAAGATAAATGAATATTTAATTCATTTATTTAATTAAAGTTTTCAACATGTGAGATAATTAAATTCTTGTTTATTGAGAATTACTTTATTGAATGAAATTAAATTAATTTAATTGAAATTAATTTAATTGGAAGAACTTAATTAGTAAGTTTAAATATTTGAATTTAAACTATAGGAAATTGAATTTAATTAATTATTTAATTAATTTTGGGAATTTGATTAGATTATTTGGGGAATGAATTTAGAGGAAAATACATGATTAATTAACGATTTAAAACCATTAATTAATAGATGAAAATTAGTGTTTTTAAAGTAAAGTCGCAAGCTTGTCTATTTTTGGGTGTCTACATTTTCCCCTCTTTGATGCGACGTGACTTGTCGCAATGTGTCAAAGAATTTTTAGATTTGATCCTGCCCCAGCTTGCCCTGGTGACAGCAAGTGGACTATATGCCCCCTCAATAAATTAAGCATAGAAAATGTGTTAGATGAGCATTAATTTGTTGAAAAAGTGAATCACTATATGATGATGTTGAATGCATTCCTATGTTAGTTATGATGTTATTGATGATGGATGCATTGACTGTATGATCTACTATGCACATGTTTTAGATTTTTATTATGCAATAAATGAATGCAATCTACCATGCACAAAATTTTTGGGTAATGCATGTGTTAGTTAGAAGGAAGTTAGTTTGGAATGTGATCTCTGGGATTGATTGATAGATAAGGAATGATAGAAAAGAAATTTTTGCTTTTTTTGATAGATATGAATTGATAGAAAGGATGAGTTTCCCAAGTTGCTACCCTTGTTTCCAATATTTGTCATCATTGCATCTTTTTTTGTATTTTCTGATATTCTGAAGAGCGTCAAATGATCTAGATCACATACCACCTGGATACCACCACGACCTCTTAATAGTGGAAGGTGTTAGAATAGGTAGAAACCTAATCTCCCAAGAACACCTACATGCATAACCCTATCACATGGAAGAAGCAAAGAACATAAAGAAAGAAAAATCTATGGAGGCCAAAAAGCTAGAGGCATCATCTGCACATGAAAACAATATGCTATTATGAACAATTGTATTACAATATGATACAATGCGTTATAAAATACAAAGAGGTGATTCCTTAAAAAATAATCACGAAACCCTAAAAGGGAAACCCTAAGGTTGGCTTAAGCAACTAGAGTAAATAGGTGAGTTAGTAATTAGATCAAAATGATTTAATTAATAACCCAAAAGACTATTACTCTAACACCCCCCCTTAAGATAATCTTAGGGAGAAGCAGAACCTAGGAGACTACTACAGAAAGCAGGAAAGAAGGGTCCCGACAACAAAGGCCTGATCAGGTACCCAAGAACAAGAAATCTCTGTAAAGCGGGGAAATAGGGAAAACCCAGTGGGAAAAACTCTACCCAAAAAAGAGATGAACTAGATGAAGGAAACAAAGCCTCCAATCTAGGGAAAGTCCCAAATAAAGGAACAAGAAAGAGCATGTATAGCATCTCTGAAGCATGAAGCAGCAAACACTGTCAGAAGTAACTGTCGAAACCCCCACTAAAAGAGTGCATGACCAGTTAGAGAAGACAAAGTCTGAAGAGCTAATCAATCGAAGAGGTGACCTCCAAAAGTAGGAATGAATGAGTGTCTATATAGTAGATGATCCATCTCACCAAAATGCATAGGTGCCTAGCCACTGCATCTGCCTAGTACATAGGAACAAGAACTGAATACGTAGATCACTCAACTGAACAAAGGAAGCAATAGAACCAATAGGTGAACCCCCCCATAATGCTAAACAAGGAGAGGGGTGACAGGAACACTGAAATGTAATGCTAGAAATAGCTGCAAGAAGAAGAATCAAGAACACCAACAGTGCAACAAAAGTACAAGCACAGGATAAAGGGTGGTGTCATGGACACACAACATGGGCTAATTTCATGGAAGGTACACCCACTTGACAAAGGTGGATGAGCACAAAAGGAAAAACATCATAAGCCCCCATGGCACTTTATAACTGAGTGCGAGTAAAAACAAACACAAGGTGCTCAAAATCCCAAATATGTAAAAGTAGGCACTTTATCTTAGTACATTTATAGAAAAGAGAATACTATAGAAGAGAAGCATACTATGCTCAGAAAGTCAGAAAGAAGAGTGAGCCAGAAGAATAGAAGAAGAGATCCTAGGACCTGTAGAACCCAAGTAATCTGCTTGAGTGTGAAAGTGAAAAACTTAGAGGAGAAAGAATCTAGACTATAATTTGGATAAAAGACCCCTGCCACTGAACAACTCACTGAACTAGCTTTTCGATGATATATGGTTTGCCAAAAATAGAGTCTGGATGAGCAAGTTATGGCTCCCAGAATGCAAAAATAAACATCAGACTTTGATAGAAAAAAATACTATCAAAATAGAAAAACCAAAAACCCCAACCTTCATCATTGCAAAGAGCTCAAAAAGATCTTTCCGATGATATAAGGAAGTCAGAAAAAGACCTCCGTTTGCTCCAGTTAGAGCAAAAACACTACCAGAGGGTCAAAAGGGCACCAAAAAAAATTTTTAAAGCCCTTGGGGCTGAAAAACTCTGAGCCCCTGGGCATATGGCACGTGCAGGGGCTGAAGGGTGGAGCCATCGGTCATGAATGTGACCATAGCTAGTGAAAATAAGCCTGTTGGGTGGTGTGCATGGCAGTGGAGCCAAGCGACGATGCCAGACCGGCGGAGCTGGGCCGACGGGGGCCGGGTTGTGGTGGGTCGACGGTGCTGTCTGCGCAGAGGAGGGCCGACAGAGCTCTCTGTGAAAAGGAGGGTCGGTGGACTGGTGGAGCTTGGTGGAGGAGGGCCAGCGGCAGTGGAACAAAGTCGATGGTCGGCAGGGCCGGTGGCGGTGGAGCACCGGTGGTGCCATTTGAAAATGCATTGCATACATTATTTTTAACGCAAAAAATAATTAACAATGATTTTTTTGTATTTTTCTTTGTTTTCGTGCTCGTACAGCACTGAAAACCAAAAAAAATTTGCCTCAAAGTCATGTTGTCCAAAATTGACAAGTTTTATATGGATTCTAGGGTTTTTGGGTGCTCTGAGCTCAATGGAGATGTCTGTTTGAGACCAAAATGTACCAAATGTTTTTTTTTTGCATGCAAAAAAGAAACAAAAAATATCATCCTATAGAGAACCTCCTGCTTTTGAAACACTTCAACAAAACATGAACAAAGAGCAACAAGATGGCTCTGATATCATGTTAGAATAAGTAGAAACTTAATCTCCCAAGAACACCTGCATGCATAACCTTGTCACATAGAAGAAGAAAAGAACAGAAAGCAAGAAAAATCTATGGAGGCCAAAAAGCCAGAGGCATCATCTGCACATGAAAACAATATGCTATTATGAACAATTGTATTACAATCTGATACAATGCGTTATGAAATACAAAGAGGTGATTCCTTAAAAAGGAATCACAAAACCCTAAAAGGGAAACCCTAAGGTTGGCTTAAGCAACTAGAGTGAATAGGTGAGTTAGTAATTAGATAAAAATAATTTAATTAATAACCCAAAAGACTATTACTCTAACAGAAGGAGTAGAGAGATTGAATAGAAAGAGAACCATAGTGCACCCAAATATTGACCATCTGGGTTCAACTATGTTCCTTGTTTGAAAAGAAAGAGAGCCAAAAGAACCTAGATATTGACCATCTTCGTACCACTTGTCCTCTGAATTAATCTAAAACAAATAAATTAAGATAGAACTCCTACATCCCTAGAGTCCATCTAGATAGCATCGTGAGCTCTTGATTTCTGAAAAGGAAATCCAAGCAAACAAGATAGAACTCCTACGCCTCTAGAGTCCATCTGGATAGCATCGTGAGCTCTTGTATGCAACATAAAGGGAAAGAAAATATAAACCAAGATAGAACTCCAAAGCAACTTAGAGTCCATCTGAATAGTGCTGTGAGCTCTTGATTCTGTAAACCAAATAAGCAAAATAAAAGAGAAGGAATGTCCAATTCTTTCCCAGGGTTAAGCTCAGATCGTGGAACTGCACGACTACTATATAAGTGACAACAACTACCGCATTTATCCTAAATCATCATGAACCTAAAATAAAAGTGAACATTCAACAGAAAACAATCAAAGAAAATAAATCATGATCTATCATAGCTACTCTCCTCACATGGTGGATCTTGGAGTAGCGTAAGAACATAACTGCAAAATATAGACTGACATATGACTGACTTGACTAACCTAGTAGACTTTTTGGATGGTTCCTTGATGCAGTTGGATTCTCTTGATTGGCTTGACTCTTTGGATAGGCTTGATTGGCTTGATGGCTTGAGTGTGTCTAGTTTCAATAATAGATTACTCATATAAGACCAACCTGTCTGGTTTGAGTGTATCCGTCACTGTGTAAGATGATTGATGTGATTGATTGATTGATTGATTACTTTAATCATGTTGGCAGCTAATCAAGCTATGTCAGATGGGCCCAATGCTAGTTCACAAAGCTCATGATTGTGACAATTGATAGATTGATTTGATTTTTTTGGCAGATGATCAAGCTGTGTCAGATGGGCCCAATGCTAACTAGAAAAGCTCATGATTGTGACAATTGATAGTTTAGCTTGGTCACTAGTTGCTTGCTGATTGAATTGATAGATTGATAAAGCTATGTTAGATGAGCCCAATGCTAATTCGCAAAGCTTATGATAGTGACATTGATTGACTGGGCATGATCACCCTTTTCTCTCTTGATAACTGAGTTGGTTTTATTTCTTTGGATTTTGCAATTTTTTGAATGTTTTTGATGAAGATTGATTTTCTCTTGATATTTTGATCTTTTTAGGATTTTTTGATCAGTTTTTTTATTTTTTAGAGATTTTTTCAAGACATTTTGAATCACCCCCTAGTCTGGTGGACCGGTATTAACCATGGGTAAGTGCTTGGTGCTCAGAGGGGATTGTGCTTCTGGATACAACTTGGGTAGTCAGTCTTGCATTTGAAATCTGCACTAGCTTTTGGAGCTCATTGATGGTGAAACTGGATTTGAACATTTGGTGCCTATTTACCAAGTTTTCACCAAGGTACCTACTCAATAGCACCTAATTGCCAAGTTTTCACTAAGAGAGGGATTTTGTTTCTCTTTACTTTTTTTATTTTTTTGTTGTCGCCAAGGCACCTGATTGCCAGGTTTTCACCAAGGTAACTTTTGTATTTTCTAATTTTTTGGTATTTTCTGGATATGTAGATAGGTGCCTTAACCATAGAGACCTCAAGGGTAGAACCTCTTTAGGTGCATGTTGTTGATGTAGCCAGGGAGCTGATCTCCTTCTGGTGTTAGTAGAATAAATGCCCCACTCTGAGTAGAGTTGACAATAACAAATGGTCCTAGCCAGTTAGGCTTGAACTTTTTGGGTTTGACTCGCTCTACCTGATTCTTCTGATTTTCCATGAGGACAAGGTCTCCTACCTCAAATGTTTGTGGCTTCACCTTCTTGTGATAGTTACTTCTAAGGCAATTTTGATAGCCTTGTAAGTGATTGAAGGCATGATGTCTTCTTTCATCTAGTAACTCTAGTTCACTAAGCCTTGCTACTCTGTAATCTTCATCTATGATCAGGTTCTTCAATGATATCCTTAGGGATTAGATTTCCACTTCAAGGGGTAATATCACCTCTAAACCATAGACTAGGGAGAAAGGAGTGGCTCTTGTGGGTGTTCTCACACTAGTTTTGTATGCCCATAATGCGGGACTAAGCTGTAAATGCCAGTCTCGCCCTGATTTGTTCACTATTTTCTTCAAGGTTTTCAAGATTGTTTTGTTTCTAGCTTCAGCTTGGGCATTCCCTTGAGGATAATAAAAGGAAGAGAACCCTTGTTTGATATGGAACTGTTCACATGGCTCTTCAACATCCTTGTTCTGGAAAGGTGTACCATGATCTATCAGGATTGTTTGAGGGATCCTGCATCGACAGATAATGTGGTTAAGTATGAACATTGCTATTTGCTTTCCAGTGATGTATGTGAGGGGAATTTCTTCCACCCACTTGGCGAAGTACTATGTTTCTGCTATGATGTATTTGTGTCCATTTGTTGAAGGTGTTATTTTTCCCACTAGGTCGAATCCCCACATAGAAAATGGCAATGGTGATGTGATAGGATTTAGTTCCTGGGGTGGTGCATGGATGAGGTCTCCATGAATTTGACACTGTCTACACCTTTGAACATGTTTGTGTGCATCTATCTCTATTGTGGGCCAATAGTATCCCATGCAGATGATCTTCTTAGCTAAGTTGTTTCCACCTCCGTGGGTTCCACAAATTCCTTCATGTACCTCGTACAAAGCTTTCTGGGATTCCATAGAAGTGAGACATCATAGTAATGTTCCATCTAGACTTCATCTGTATAAAGTAGTTGAGAGGATGGTATACCTAGAGGCTTGGTGGATGAGGGACTTTTTCTAGTTCCTAGACAAGTTGGGAGGTAAGATATTGTTTTTGGAGATAGTTATAGACATCTTGGTACCATGGGGATTCAGGACCAACAAGGACACATGCTAATTCTGTTATATATTCTTGGTGTGATGGCACCAAGAGTTTCTCTACTAGAAACTAGAATTTTTTTTCATTTCCTGGCATATCAATCAGTGATGATATGGTAGCCATCACATCTGTAGCTTTGTTCTATGCTCGTAGGAATTTCTTGAATAAGATGTAATGGAACTTGGTGTGTAGCCTTTCCATCTGTGCTCTGTATGGTATGAAGTTTTCATCTTTTCTCGTATAATCATTGTTGACTTGACTGATGATCAACTATGAGTCTCCAAAGACCTTTAGGTTCTTGATTCTCCATTGAATTGCTATCTTTAGACCGATGACCAATGCTTCATATTCTACTATGTTTTTAGTGCATGGGAAGTTGAGTATGAAAGACTTTGGAATTGTATCATGATCTAGAGTGATGAGCACTATCGCTGCCCCCGCACCATGGTTCGTACATGATCCATCAAAATAAAGTTACCATACTATGATTGCCGGTTGTAGTGTCATGATAGATTCATTAGGAAAGTCAGAAATAATAGGCTGGTGGTCTTGAATTGGTGCCTCTACTAGTTGATCTATGATAATTTCTCCTTATATGGCCTTTCTATCTACGTATTCAATGTCAAACTCACTTAAAATCATTACCCACTTCGCCAGTCGTCCAATGAGCACTGCTTTTCTTAGGAGGTACTTTAAAGGATCAATATGTGTGATCAACTTTGTTTGGTGACTTAACTTATAATGTCTCAGCTTATGGGAAGCGACAACAATTGCAAGGCGTGAATTTTCAATTGGCATATAGTTTAGCTCATATCCAACCAATGTCCTACTTAGATAGTAGATAGCCCTATCTTTTCCTACGTCATCATGTTGTGTCAATAGTACACCTAATGCTGACTCTGTCACTGTGATATATAGAAGGAATGAACTACCTTGTACCGGTGGTACCAATATAGGAGACTTGAGAAGGTAGTCTTTGAATATTTGAAATGCTTGTTTGCACTGCTCTGTGAATATGAATTTGATGTCTTTGTGCAATAGGTGTTGAAATGGGTGGCACTTGTCTACTAGCTGAGCTATGAAGTGCCTGATTGATTAGAGTCTTCCTTATAACCCTCTTAGTTGTCTCAAGTTCAATGGTGGAGGCATATCCAATATTGCTTTGACCTTTGTTGGGTCCACTTTGATTCCTCTATGTGACACTATGAACCCCAGTAATTTTCCCGCTATGACACCGAATGCACATTTCTTTGGGTTTAGACTGACCTTGAATTCTTGCATTCTGTCAAAGATTGGCCCCAAAACTTGTAGATGATCCTTTCAGAGTATTGACTTGGCTAGTATATTTCCCACATAGTCTTCCATTGTTTTGTGGATGAGATCATGAAATATAGTCATCATAGCCCTTTGATATGTTGCTCTGACATTATTTAGACCAAATGGCATGACATTCCAACAATATGTCCCCCAAGGACATGTGAAATTAGTTTTGTGTTGTTCCTCTGGTGTGATCCTTATTTGATTATACCCTAAAAAGCCATCCATGAGTGATAGCATTTGGTGTCCAGTAGTTAGATCTACTATCATATCAATGTTGGGTAAAGGAAAGTCATCTTTGGGACAAGCTATGTTGAGATCCCTGAAGTCTATGTAAATCCATATCTGACCACTGTGCTTTGTAACTAGTACCAAGTTAGATATCTAGTCCGTATATGGTATAGGTTTTATGAACTTAGCATCCAGTAGCTTTTTCAACTCTGCCTTGACTAGCAATGCAACATGGGGATGCATTTTTCTCAGCTTCTGCTTGATAGGTTTGGCATTGGGTAGCAATAGTAGATGGTGTAGTACTAGTTCTGGATCCAACCCTAGCATATCCAAGTAGGACCATGTGAAATTGATCATCCTTTCTTTGAAGAAACTGATGAACTATTCTCTCTCCTCAGGGGTGAGTGATTTTTCCAAGTATATGTTCTTTGGGTTCTTGTCATCTCCCAAATTGAATTCCTCTATTTATTCTAATAGTAATGCTAATTTATCCTCTGTCAAGGGGAGGAGTTCCTTCTTTCCATCTTCTAGCACCTCAGTGAGGTTTTCGCTAGAAGATACGTCTTGTTTTAGCTTTCTATCCTTGTTTTCTTTTTTCTTTTGTGGACTGGAAATAGGATCTTCCTCCCTAAAATATGTCGATCTATTGAGGTTAAAGGAGAAGCCTTCCTTGTGGTCTCCTGATGGAATGCCTTCCCTAAGCCCCATGAAATGAGCAATAGCCTCATCGTTCTTGAAGACATCTAAATCAAGTGGTCCTTGTTGATCCCACTCTATGAGCTCAGGGTGTACAAGACAGATACTTTGACGGTTGTTTGGATTTGGTTGACTAAAAGGGACTACAGATATGGTTCCTACAAAATTGGACTATGATATGGATGCACCACTTGACATCTGATAAATGACATGCTTGTCTATGCAGGGTTGTTCGATAATGGTCAGTTGGTTAAATAGGTCTAGTAGATTTATTGATAGTGTTTGACCAAGGGGAATAATTTGGGATCGATGGTTCAGAGTCGTGAAGGGATGTCCACTCATACTCATGGGATTCAGTCTCAATAGAATTCTTGTCAGATGTCTCACTTCCTTGGTTATCATTGATTGCTATGTGGAGTTCTATTCAAGTTTGTGTAGTTCCCTCTTCATCAGCCAACAACTATGCTAATATGTTGCTTATCAAGACATGTTTTGTGTTGTGCCCCTAGTGCATCTCTGATATTTGTTCCTGATTAGCTTGAATGTCTTGGATTACAGGACTTGTGCTTTGTTGTCCATAGCCCAACCCTCTTGTGTTTCTCTGGGTTGGTGGGAGAGGCAATTCCATTATGCCTTGTTGTCTTGCCCCCAGCCTGGTTGTACCATAATACCCAAATATTTGTATCATTGTATAACCATTACCATAGTTTGATAGGGGTAGTGGTGGTCAGATTGTCTCTGGTGGGTCTTGGTGTAACCAGGTATTGATGTCTTGTTCAAATGGATTTTCTTCCTCTATGTCTCCCCATCGGACAAAGGTTGTGGGTGGACATCTGAATGGAAGAGGCTAAAGAGTTTCTATTGCAATAATAGGTTGTGGCATGCCATAAGTTCTTGGGCTTTGAGGCATGTGCGTGATGGTAAAAGCCTCTTCATATCTATATTCACAACAGCCCTTGTCCGTGATGGATATCTTGCCTGATTTATGTGTGACATCTTTAAGATTTGAATCTAAAGAGGAGGGAATAATTGTGTCTTGGTTAATGACTATATTTCCTATTGTATGTGTGACATCCTTGGGAGTCAAATCTAAAGAGGATGAGATGATTGCATCTTGGTTTGATGGTACCTGGTTATCAGTGTTGATTTGGACCACATTACAATACTGGAAAGGATTGGGATCTCCCTCTATGATGATCTCCTCTCCCTGGTGTGGGAACTTGATACATTGATGGTATGTTGAAGGTACATCTTGCATTTCATGTATCCAAGGTCTCCCTAGCAGCATGTTGTATCCCAACTCAAGGTCTAAGATTTGGAAGGGAGTGTTTTTTACCACAAGACCAATGCGAATAGGTAGAATGATAATACCTTTAGAGGACCTTTCCTCTTCATCATAAGCTCTAATATTTATCATCCTTGTGACATCAATGCTTGATTCTGAATAGCCCAATTTCTTGATTAAATTTAGAGTTCAGATGTTTAACCCAGATCCACCATCAACAAGGACCCTATGGATAGCACTTTTGTGGACCTGGACAAGTAAGTGCAAAGGCTCATTATGCAGGGGTTTATGCGGTGCCACATCACGGTCTATGAATGTGGCATGTTTGTTAGTAGCTATATGGTTGAACATCATTTGGAAGCTCTTAGGTGTTATTTCCCTTGGGACAACTACATTCTGAAGGGCTTAGTCAAGTGCTAGTTTATGCTATGGAGATATGCGCAATAGGTCAAACATGGAGATCTAGTTAGGTGTACACTTTAGTTGGTCCACTATGCTTGTTTGTGGATCTGAGTTTGCTATAGGATTGGCTAGCATAGTATATGAGGATGACACTCCTTGTAAGACAACTCTGGTGTGACGTATTGTTACAACACATTTGTTACCTTGGTTTTTGATAGTGATTGTAGTCACATGGCTATTTGAAGGATTGAGGCAATTGATAGTATTATCACTATTGGCATATGTATCATTGAATTGTTTTGTTGGTCCACCAAACCTAGAAGCTTTTCACTTGTTGTGATCATGAAAGGTATCATTGAAAATAGTGTGATCTGTTGTGCCTTTGGTTTGGTTATTTGTCACATCAATGATACTTGTGTCGATCAAGTCTTGGATAGCATGTTTCAATCGGTAACAGTTGGATGTTTTATGTCCTTTTACCTGATGGAACTCATAGAATTCTTTGTCATTATACCACCTTGGTTTGTTTTCATCTTGTTCAAAGTCCTTGATTTCTGGGAGAGTGATAGTGTTTGATTGTATCAACTTGCATAAAGCTGATTTTATTAGCTCTCCCAATGGTGTGAAATTGCATTGTTGGAATCAAAATTGTGGTTTCCATTGATTTTGTTGTTGACTGTTTGATGCAGCGCCTGCTTGTACTAGAGGAGGTTGGTTTTGGGTGTATGCTTGTTGAGTGGGTCCTATGGGTTTTTGGTTGGCCACGGGTGCACCTTGCAGTGACACCTTGGGTTGTGCATAGTTGATCATCTTCACATCAATGACATCATCGTTAGTGACATTCTTGTTTTTGTTCCACCACTTAGCTTTGTCTGTTGCATTTTTGTTTGTATTCATTTGTGTGGGATCTACAAGGATTCCTCATTTGACTAAGTTTTTCTCACAATGAACTCCTCTTTCGATGAGTTGTGTGAAGTTTGGAGCTAACTATAACTCTGTTGTGAATGACATGTCTGGAATTAGATTGTCAACAAACATTACTATTAAGTCTTGTTCGGGCACATCATATGTTATGCAGTTTTCTGTATTCCTCCATCTCTATAGGAATTTCACAAAAGACTCTCCATCCTTTTGTTTGATATCGCAAAGGTCCTTGATGCTAACCTTGCACTCGATATTATGATGGAAGTGAGCTATGAAATTTTCAGCCAGTTCACCCCAAGACTGAATGCCATGAGGTAAATGTGAGAACCATTCCATTGCTGGTCCGGCCAAGCTTTGTGGGAACAATCGCATTAGATATGTCTCATCATGTGAAACTTCGACGCAACTAGAAAAAAACTCTCAGATATGTTCAATAGGGTTGGTATTGTCCCTATATTTGTCAAATTTCAATATCGAGAAGTGATTTGGGAATGAAGACATGTGAAGAGAATGGTCAAAGGGGTATGGCTATAAATCATATGCGGTATAGGATTTAGTTTGCCCCTAATTTTGCATATCCATCATTTGGGTTTGAAGGGTTTGCATTTGTTGCATTAACATGTCTGTTTGATATTGAGGCCAGTGTGTGAGGACATTCCTCTGTGTTGTGGTGGGTATAAGGCTACGCCTCTGTGTCCCTTGAGTAGGAACATAAGATTTCATCCTAGGGACTTGATATTGATTCCACACCGAGTGATTTTTAAATGGGGGCACATGAGTAGCCCATGGTGGGTTTTGATGTGCTTGTTTTTGTGATTGAAACTGGGTTTGATACTGTTGGGGTTGGTATTGCTGCTACTGAGGTTGGGGTTGAAACTGGGGTTGCTATTGCTGAGGTTGGATTTGAGGCAACTGAAGCTGGGGTTTTTGTTGTGGAGATTGGTTTTGAGGCAACTAAAGCTAGGGTTGCTATTGTGGAGGTTGGTTTTGAGGCAACTGAATCTAGGGTTGTTGTTGCAGAGGTTGGATTGATGTCAGGATGGGAAAAGATGTAGCCTTGGGCGGGCCTTGAATGTAAGTCATTCCTGCAGAGGTGGATCCCTATGGGCATGAAGTATTGATCCCATGACTAGTGTGAATTGACTGCAGCAGTGGCATTGTTTCAAAATAGTTGGTGTTTGGTTGGATGGAAGGCATAGCATGAGAGCTTGATTTTCCTGGCCATAAGACCAAAGGTGGAGGCATACTAGTGACCATGGGTGCACTTAGTTGCAAGCCTATCATGCTTTGAGTGGAAGATGTGCTAGCCTTGGTCAGGTCCTTGGTTTGACTGGATATAGTCTATGCCGATGTGTGTAATACCAATGGTGGAAAGATTGGAGACACAACAGGTAGTATCTAAGAATCTAAGTAGTGTTTTGACCTACAAGAGGTTTTTTGGGCCATATAGTCAATACACTAAATTTAGAGGGGATTTTGACTCCCTTCTTTATTAGCATGGCTAAGTAAAATTTAGGGTTCCTCTCTACAACAACGTTAACTACTTTTGTGGAGTAAGCATCTTGCTCTACATCTTCAAGCTCTTCTTCTGTGATATCTTGAAAAAGGGTTGCCCCACGGGACTATTCAATGAATAGAGTAGTGTAAGGAAACTCATGTGCGGAAACAACTTCCTACACTAATCTCTATGGGCCTTTTTATTTGTTGGAATTGACTTGGAATTGGAAAATGGGAATTGGTGAATTGGTATGGCCAATTCCAATTTCGGTACAAAATGAGCATTTCTCCAATTCCACCTCTTGACCTGGAATTGGAATTGACTCATGGAATTGGAATTGAGAATTCAATTTTGAGAAGGGAAACTAATTCCTATTTTCCAATTGAAGGTCAATTCCAGCAAACAAATGGGCCCTATAGGAAAGTATTGTGCAAATTCTTTTAAATCCTTACAATTTTAGATTTGTTAACTACTTTAACAAAGATATTTCAGCCACATACCGTGCATACAAAAAATAGAGAATGACACAATGATTTACCCTAGGGAAAAACTTTCGGTAAAAAACCCCAGCACTCCAAAACCTGCACAATGTATTATCTTCAACACAATGGTTACAACACACTTGCAATGCAAGTTCT
>MU226426.1:1067536-1111401 GCA_018584345.1 Thuja plicata | reverse complement strand
TTTAGGTTTTAGTTTTAGTTTTCTACCTAGGATTAAATAATTTTTCTACTTAGTTTTCTAAAATAATTTACAAATTAAAATTTAAAACTAAATATAACAATTTATTTTAATCCTATTTAAAAAAAAATTTAAACATTAAACAGTAAACAATAAACATAATATACATTTTTTAACATTAAACTAATTAAAAACAACAATAAAGTACATTTTTAATAAAAAAAATAATAATAAATAATAATATGTACCTGTAGTCAGAAAAACGGCAGCAGGGGGTCAGTGGTAGCTCTCAAAAATGGGCACCCATGTTTCGCAAGTTGTGAAAATGACTTGCAAAACGGTTTAAAAGAAAGTTTAAATAGTTTTAAAAAATGGGTGCCCGTTTTGGCATGGGCACTCGAACCAAAATGGGTGGTCGTTTTACATTTACATCTCGAGCACCCGAAGCATAACCGGCACCCATTTCTTAAAACACGGGTGCCCGTTTCTATTGCCAAAGTTTTTTGACCGCGAACTTCCGCGGAATTGGCACTCAACTTTGTGCTTGCACCCTTATTATAGACATGAATAAATAAGTTGGACTAAAGGTACAAATAATGGTTTATGTCATCTCCTTCATAGTGGAAGGATTTTGTCACTATGTTGAATGATTTAAGGTGAGAAAATTCAGTTCTACAAGTATACCATGGGCAAAACATTGTCCAATTTTGCACATTCATCAAATTCATGATGATTTGGAGGTGTGTAGTGATTAACATAATCCCTTTATTATTCTTCTTCTTTAAACAATTCTTGACATTTGTGAGAACTTTCATATGTTTTAACAATACCCATACTAATAGCTAATCAAAGGAGTTAGTTTAGAAATGAAATTATTCCTTTGGCGAAGGAGATGACAATGCTAGTTAGGTTAAAAAATAACAATATAGTAGCAAGGAGTGCTAGGATGTGGTATAATTTTGTATCTCTTTGGTTTGTGCATTTTTCTCTCAACCGCACTTTTCTATCTAAAACATTCAAAATTTAGCCAAAACAACATAAATAAGAATAAAAACAAAACAACTAAAAATAAATTTTATAAATTACTCATTGAATGAAAACTAAAAAATAAAATATAATGAACAAATTATTTGATGTGAAAGATCACACACACAATATATATATATATATATATATAAAAGTTTTTTTTTGAATGTTGGTGGTTGTTTAATCAACCTTAATGGTGGTTCATAGAAAGGAAAGTAAGAAATTATATATTTATATATATATATACCTTAATGGTGGCTCATAGAAAGGAAAGTAAGGAATTCTATATATAAATTGGATTGGCTGAATAGGGTATTTCCAATACTACAAAGACTTGAAAGATAACATAAAATAAATCATTAAATTTCCCCAATCGGCTCTTACAGTTTCACTGGCCTGTGCCAATGAAGAAAAAGATAAATAAAAATATAAAGATAAATGAGACATCTATTCATTAAAAATGTTAGCTAATCAAACGAAAATCCTATTCAATCGTTGGTCAGTATTTTTAAATTTATTTTTCAACAAGTTTTTCCCTCAAACTACATGAAGATGAATCAACAAAGAATGGCATTTCCTCCCTATTCATTTGATCCTCCTCCTTCGTCTGTTGGGTAATATCTAATCCTATCTCTGTAACAGATCAAATAGACGTACATTAAACTATTGTACCTTGAATTCTCTTTCATTAATGAATTCTTTAACTTAAAATTAAAATTAAAATTTAATGTTTAATTTGTGTGGATATAATTGGAAACATATCTGGCATTGAAAAACATGAGTGTGAGTTAATGTACTGACTGTGAGTCAATACGCCTCTCATGGTGAATATGAACTCCACGTCCTCGGAATACAAATTCTGAGTTGCCCTTACAAATATCATTAACTATATGTGTTCATAAAACACTAGACATATGTAGTTAATAACCATTAATTCACGCCAGATAAACTTTTCTTTCTGAATCAATCAGATTTCTTTGTCGTGGTACAGCATTCAGAATCAATGAGGGGATTGCATTTATGGTCTAAATGAAGTAAGTCGAATGTTGATGAAAGCAATAGTGGATGTAGGTATGTTGAAGGAACCAAGCTCTCCACAAATAATATAAGAGTTTAGGAAGATAAAACATTATCATAATAATAATTTTAGATAAGTATGATAGGGTTTAGTAATACTAAATAATATTGTAAATTTAAAATAAAAAATAAATGGTAAATTAAATTTGTTCAATTTTTTTTAAATGGTGATGATGCAATAGATTTAGTTTTGTAGAACTTTCGTTTTATCTAGGGATTTTGGGCTCCTCTCATTCTATCGAGTGTTACGAGGATTCTATCTAACTCATTACCTATTATTAATTATTTTATTTTGAATTAAAAAATAAATTGTGAACATGTCTAAGAAGTGAGATGTGTTTATTAGCTAGAAACAAGCCCCTTGTTTTTTCACTATTATTAAAAAAATATTTTATATTGAAGATATGTAATGCATATATTCTTGTTGTTAGTGTATAACACATTGATTTGTGTGATACCCACTATTTGTCCTACCTATTAAAAATGAGGATATCATTTTTTTTTCAAATAAAAATACAACACAATTTTGACAAAGGTTCTCCTAGTTTAGAATATCATATATCATGCTCCTTCCACATATCAAGATGGTGAATTTGAAAACATAAAAAGATAGAGAATTTTAGAAAGATGAAAAAAGGATTCTATTGGTGTTTCTCTTTCTTAGATACAATCTTATGGTTTGATGGTTGATAATATATCTCTTATGTCACACTAAGGACTATACTATTAAATTTGTGATGGAAAACTACTATTCCTATTTGTTATGTAATTTAATTTCCTTAGACAATAGATTTGTTTATTAACCAACAATAACATTTAAATTTATTGATAATTAAATAAATAATACATTGTAAGGTAGAATAATTTACTTATTTTTAAATAATGAAAAATAAAATTATATGCATATAAATAAATTGTCTAATACTCTCTTGCTACTTACAATATTACCAATGATTTTATTTTGAATAAAAAGAACTATAAATGAATTAGCATACATAACTTATTATGGTAAAATTCTTTTAAAATAATTATCATTATAGTATTGGTGTTATCATGATCATTGATTTTACTATTTCAAAACTAAATTTGAATTAATCAAAGCAAATTATCTTGCAACTAATTATTATTAAAAAAATTATTTCTATAAAAATAAATTACTTCATTGTATTTTATATAGATAGTTTTTAGAATTGGAAGGTTTATCGGGTTTGTAGGCACTAAAAATTGTCCTATGACAACATTTTTTACGAACCTTTTTTGGCATTGATTGAAAGATCTTCATTGTTCATTTGATGTTCACATTCTTCTTTCTTCTCTAAATTAAATAATTGGTTCAATTATTTAATCTCTCTTCTCAACATCTAATCACTTGAATTTGTCCCCTTCGATTAAATAATTATTTTAATCATTAAATTCCTTGTATTAGCTCTTCCTTTAGCGATAAATAAATATTATCATTTATTAATCACCTTTCAATTCCTTCTGATAATTAAATAAATCATAGTTTATTTAATTCTTAATTATGAATGTCATGGAATTAATAAATTTTATTTATTAATTTTCTCTACTAAGCTCAATTACCTTCCATTTTCCCCCTCACTTAACACATACTCTTTCCATTTTCTCCTCCACTTGCTACTCCCACTTACTAATTTTATTTTCCACTTAACTCTATTTCTTTCCATTTCCTCTCCACTTCTCTTTTTAACTTGCCCATTTCTTCTTTCATTGTCCCCACTTAGCTTGTCCTCTCATGTCATCATGTTCATTGAACACTTTGAGTCCCAAATAAATCCTATTTAACAAGTCAATCTTGAGTTTCTATTAATTTCCTATCAAAGCCTCATTTTCAAAAATTCATGAATCATTGATCTTCTTTGTATCTGTAGACACCAAAAAATGGTTCAAGCCTACTAGTCTACGTGTTTTAACATTTTTAGCATTACAATCGAAACATTGTTTTGTGACCTAATTATTCCTCTATGTTGTGCATATGATCTTTATTATATGACAAAATTGTGTCTTTTGTCAATGATTAAATATTGCAAAATTGTTCAATTATTTACTAACATCTCTACTCTCTTTATTAAATCGATCATTTTCCTAATCAATTATGATCAACCCCAAACTGATCCTATTCGATCCTAAACTGATCCATTTCGATTCTAAACCATTCCAATCCTTCCTAAATCAATTCAAACCCATTCTATTATATTCCTAATCACTTTCAAAATTGTTTGGACTCATTCCAACATTTTGGGGCATTGTCCAAG
Organism: Thuja plicata; assembly: GCA_018584345.1. NCBI lineage: Eukaryota > Viridiplantae > Streptophyta > Pinopsida > Cupressales > Cupressaceae > Thuja > Thuja plicata. Next base: position 1,107,028 of record MU226426.1, on the reverse strand, counting down.
ATCACCGATGCCTAATTAACCCAGTTTCCAAACTGATCAAAACCCTATTTCAATTCGATCAATCTTGTCATCATTTCAGGAGCATTGTCTAATTTCATTGATGCTTCGTATCCCCTTAATCAGCTATTTGATAACATTGTCAAAGTTCATCGATGTTATTGTTATCAATCTATCCATATCAATTCAATAGTGTTATCCATATTCGTCAATACTATTCTGATCATTATTATTTCAGGAACATTTTCCAAGATCATTGATGTCTCCCCATTTCAATTTCAATACTATGACACCATCAAAGTTCATTGGCGCTTTTAAACCATTTCCAAACATCATTATGCAGATGCATTGTCAAAGCTCGTCAATGCCTCATATTTTCCTAAACTATTCCAGAACCCTTGGAATTGACCCTAATCCTTATCAACATTATCAAAATCATTTCAATTCAACATTAACACCTTCAATTTGATCAATAATTCACTAATTTCCCCCTCGGGATGAATAACCCATAGTTTATCCCTATGTCCTAATTGAATAAATACATTTACTTTATTTATTCTCTTTTCCCTAAGTCTTCAACAATAATTAATTTTTGTTAATTAATTGGCTAATTTCAATTTATGAGATTTTTATAATTTCATAAATCTAATTATTGATTTTGTGAGGGATATTGGGAATATTGAATTATTAATTTGATTAATGATTCCTAGTCCTACCTAATTACCATATCCCTTAATTGAGGATTATCATCCCTATTAAGGTGCTTCATGAATATTCTCACTATCTCCTTATTTGATCTCCCCCATATCATGCTTCCTAACATCCTACCAACCAAAATCTGCATTTATGCATAGATTTTGTGCAATATTCACCTAATTGCCTCTCATTTTCTATAAATTGGGATGCATTTCTCTCATTCAAGGTTAGACCACTATCTCCTAGTATTCTCGCTTGCAAACTTGGCTTTTGAATCTTTGTGCAATCTTGTTATTGTCAAAGAGAAACATCAAATCTGATATTGGAGAAGAAAGAAGGACATGTGACCTTCATTTTTAGGGATTTCTTAGAGTTTTTATGCTTTATATTTGTGAACTCTTGTTTTGAATGGCTTTCATGGTAGATTAGATAGGTTAGCATATTATTTAGGGTTTGTGGTCTCCTAGATATGCTAAATATGCCTTTTTATGGTCTTACATTTGGTGAACCCGATGTGAAACATGCTTAACTGATAATTTTTTATGTTTTTGTGTCTTTTTTAGGTTCTGGAATAGAGTTGCGTAGGTGGTCACTATTTCTGCGTAGGTGGTTAATTCCTACGTAGTTGGGACCCAGACCTCCGCACTTGGAGCCCAGAGCTGCATAGATGGATTCTTAGCTATGTAGTTGGTCATATGGGATCCATACTTAGGGTTTAGGATTAGTATTTGCATGTTTAGGAAGCACTTTTGCATTCTGTTCTTTCTCTTCTGCTTTTTATCTGATTAAAGGTTAAAATGGATCCTAAACTATGCAAATAAACCCTAAATTGGTTAATGAATCTCACATTTCAAATTTTCAAAGCCTAAAATGAACTTTCACATTTGATTTGGGCTCTTAAAATGAACTTCACCTAGTTTAGGGTTACATGCAATCAAGCTTTTTCAAATTTCAATCAAACTTGCAATCTAGCCTAACTAGGGGATGAAATGGAATACTTTAAGCAAGATCAAATTGTTTAAGTTGACAAGGGACCTAAAATGAACATGCACATCTGATTTGGGTACCTAAAATGAACTTTGAACTAGTTTAGGATCAAATACAGATTTCATCCTTAAGGTGTTCCTAAATCATTTTTTATGCATATGCAAGCTAACTAGGGTTCCAAATTGACTTCAATCTTTTAAAATCAACCTAAATGGCATAAGTAATGAACCCTATTTGTGTTTGTGATAGTCTTACTATCTTAGATATGCCAAAGACCTCTGATTTTGCATGTTTTAGCCCCTTTTTAGGTCTCTGATCAGTAGTTGTGCATTTAGTTGCAGGTTTTGCGTAGGTGGTAGCCTGTTTATGTACAGGTGGTACCCTGGTTCTCTGCAGGTGGTATCCTGTTACCGTGGATGTGGTAAATTTGATGTTTTTAAAGCAAATTTTTGATTTTATGCATTCCTAAACCTATTTCTGCAAGTTTAGTATACTAGATTTTGTGTTACCAATGATTTGTGTAGCATGTTGGCAATCGTGGGATGAAGAATGAATTATGAAAACTACTAAGGGTTTTAATGCAGGACATTTGTAGAAGACCTTGTGTTTTATAAAAATTTCATGTGTGTTTTTAGTAGTTAGAGAACACTTCAGCTTGGTGCTTTAAAATGAGTCATTCCATTCATGTGCTTGAAGTGTCTTTTAGTTCGTAAACCCTAGGAAATGTATGGACATATCATGTCCCCTCGCCTTTATGGATCTTGGGTATAAAAGAAATCCATGCAAGTCCTTTAGTGTGGCTACCTCCCAAGTGCTTTAGTAGAGCCAGTGAGAGTGGATGCCCAACCGGTAATAGGCTAAAACTAAGCCCATCCAAACCGGTATAGAAAAGGTGTCATTGTGATTAATCTCACAATGAACAGGTGTTAAATGCATTATACTAGGAAGAAGATCTCCCTCAGTACCCTTGTGGTGAATTAAAACCTACAGAACATAACTTTCATAGGCTGGGAGACCTCCATAACAGAGCTAATCAGCTGCACGTATAACCACCCGAACGGATGCCCTTACTAAACACCATGTCATAATAGCCAAAAACCTTCTATCTGTTGGTGTGGAAGGTTGGAGACCAACTAAGATGCCCCACACTTTCATGGCTATTAGTCGAGACAACAATCCCTTGGGAAGTGATGACCCTTGGGACTTGAAGCTTGGATTTCTTGAGAAGTGAGTGCACTGTAAGGAGGAGCCCATGCCTCCAAGCTTCTAGGTTGTCCACTATTAGTAAGCGTGGCTGAACTTTGGTTCAAGTGGGGATTCAACAAATACTATCCTTGCTATCCTTAGGAAGTGGTGTGTTTGTTCTTTTTTACAACAACCATTCTCAATGATGTGTCTTGTGTGAGTGTTCAAACTTTAATAAAAATGACAACATCTTAAAAAACACTCATTAAGAGCACTTTTTCCAAATCAATCTTCAAGAATAATAAAATGGTCAAAACACACCTTGTCTTTGAGTAAACATATGGAACCTTAAAATTTTCACTTGGAACCTCTTGGCATGCTTGATATTCTTCATCTTGCATATTCATGTCCTAATCTCCTTGCATTTGCATTTCAAAATTCCCTTGCATTTTAGGCCTTATCATAATCCTTATTATAATCCCTCTTGCATAGGTCCTAATCATGGTCCTCTTGCATGCATAGCTCATTTTAGATCCTCTTTAAAATATTTGCAAACAATCCTAGAAAGTATCCAAATCATGGAACATTTCTTTATGGTGTTGAAAATAGGATCTTGACTTGGTCCCCTTTGTCCCAAAAATTTTAAACCCCCCACCCTTATCAATTGGTCACAATCCACCTTTGTCATGAAGGATTTGACCTAAGCCCTTTTATCAAACTTTTCCCTTCTCCCTCAATCCTTTTTACCAAGTAAAGATTCTTATTCAACCTCATGAGGTTATTCTCTTAGGTTTGTCTCCTTTCAAAAGATTAATTGTCAAAGTCCAAAAAACCAAAAACATAGTTGCATAAACCTTAGATTGCATTTGCATAAGATCCTTGCATTTCAAAAGTTGCATTTTAAAAAATTCCAAAAAAATCTTGCATTTGCATATAGTAATCATGCCAGTTTTCATAAGATCTCAAGCATCCAAAAGGAAAAAAGATCCTTATTTACCTATGTTTACATCACAACTAGAGTCACAATTACCTTTTGATCCAAGACAAGGTGTTTCATATCATAATAAAATTGACCTAATCACCATGAAACCATTGGAAGAAGTGCATCAAACATTTCATGACCCAAGACATGCCACATTTACTCAAGGACCTACTCTAAGCAATAATCTATGCAACATGGGATATCCTTCCAATACTTCACAAAACTTTGGCACTATTCAGTGGGGACCTCCCCCAACCTTTGAACCAATTTTTGTACCTATGCCACTTGGCCAATGTAGTGTTCCCCCTACACCTGAGGAGGAATACCAACAAACTTGTCAAATCAATCAATTCCAACCCAATTATTTGCAACAACAACCTATACAAAACACAAATATCAGATCTTATCAACCTCCACCACCAAAAGATAATCAAGATCTTGGAAATGCCTCAAGTCCCTCCTTAGATTTTGGAGACTCACATGAAACATTTGCTTCCTTCAAATATTTACCTAAAGAGGAGATTGACGAAGCCGTTAAAAACAAAAAAAATCAGCAGACATTAATGTATGTCATGACTCAAGATCCGAGATGATATATCAAAGCAATACGAAGGAAAAATCCTCAATTATTCTTGGAATATCAAAATCTCCAACAATCTAATTTGGAAGAGAATAAAGCCTTGGTGGTTTGGGATAGAGAAAAGTGAGAACAACCCTTCGATGAGTCAACTATGGTGGCAACACAAAAGAGACAACAAAATGATTTAATTGTCAATATTCCTCCAAAGGAACAATATATACCATTAGATAATCCTTTATTTGAAGAAATAGCACTCCCTCTAGAGATGGTGGATGCTACAAAAATACCTATGAAAGGTCCTCAAAGAACACAGAAGATTGATTTTAAGAACTTACCCAAAGGATCAAATGAAACATTCACATTTCCTTGGGGAATGTCAGATGTACCCCCTTTTGAAGAAAAACGACTGAGTGGTCCCCCTTCGGTAACACATAAAACATTCCTAGGAAGTACTTCAAATGCAAAAATGTCGAAAGGACCATTCAATGAACCACCAAGGGTACCCATATTTTATGTATCTCATGTGACTACCACAACTATACCAAGTCGGTTACAAGATCAAAATAAGAAGAGCCTCATGGATATCACACCAATTCCACCTAAGGTGACTCAACAAGCACATGTAACACAACTAGTACAACAAGCCCAAGCAGCCCAACAAGCACCACCTATGGATGTATCACAACTAGTGCAGCAACCATTTGCAGCACAAATCAACCTGATGTCTCAAGCACAACCACCAAAATGTAAGACTGCAAATGTTGATGGTATACTTGCACCACTTGGGTTTCAACAAGATCATAATATGCAACAATCAACAATGTAGGTGGGTCAAGAATCTCACCCTATCATCCAGCATGTGAAAGGTCCAAAGGTGCAACAAGTGCACCCACAAAAACAACAACATATCCAACAATATGTAAAACAACAATAACATGTTCTACAGCAGAAATATACTCAACAACAACCTGATTTACAACAACAATATGTACAACAACAACAAAATGCTCTATAGTAGCAATATGCTCAACAACAATGAAAAAAACATGTTCAACAACAACAAAAACAACAACAACAACATGTTTAACAACCATACATTCTACAACAACAATCATATGTTGCGCAACAACAAAATGTGTCACAACAACAACAACATGTGGTGCAAACTCAACAATAGCAGTATGCACCAAGATATCAACAACAAGTTTTTTAACCATACTATGTGACACAAGGTCAACAATATAATATTCTACCAATAAATCAACAACATGTGGAAGATCCTCAACAATATGCCAGACAACATGTGGCATCAATCTATGACATCTCATCTGAATCATCAGAATTAGATTAGGCCTCAAAATATAGTCCATGATCAATCACTTCTAAGTGGACACATCATTCTGCTACACGTAGAAAAGTTGTGAAACCTTCACAGAATGAAGACATCCTTCAACAAATCCAATGCTTGCAGAAGCAACTAAATGACCTACAATTGAAGGACACAAAGACACTTTATATGGAATGAGACCTGTGTCCTAATTTGTTTGATTCAATAATTTACATACCTCCTTTTCCAAAGAATTTTGAAGTACCCAAATTTGAGAAGTACAAAGGAAAAGACAATCCAATCGATCACATTTGGGAATTTTACACTTCTTGCATTGAGGTTCACAATGACGACACATACCTTATGAGACTCTTCCCTTGAAGCCTTGAAGGTCAAGCCATAGAATGGTACTCAAAGTTACCTAGCAACATCAGGTCATGGAAAGAACTGGCTGATAAGTTCATCTCTCACTTTGCGTTCAACATATCAAGTGAGGTTATGCTGACTGAATTGTGCACAACCAAACAAAAGGTTTGATAATTGTTTATGACCTTCCTATTGTGATGGAGGAATTTGGTGATTCAGTGCCCTTTTGATGTGCTAGAAGAACAAAAAATATGATTATTTGTCCAAAATTTGGTACCAGAGATGATGTATGAGCTCAAAATCAAATGCCCGAGCACCGTCCAAAAGCTCATGGAAAAATGGATTGACATTGAAGATGCTCTTATTCAAAAAGTAGTATTAAAAATTAACAAGGACAATTAGAATGTGAGCACTTCTAGTGAAAAGCTAAAATTTTGGTCTCAAAATAAAAATGTCACAAATGATGGTGTTGTTGATGCCTGGATAGTCAATGTGACACAATAGAAAGTGAGTCTCAAAGAACCTACTATTACAAATATGAAGACAACGACTCTAGAACCACCTTTAGTGCTAGCTCCAACACAACCTCAAGCACAAATGAATGATACCATGCAACAAAATCAGTAGCGTTGACCACCGAGAAACAAAGATGGACCATAGAGACAGTTCACACCATTGGGTGAACCTCTTCACTCAGTGTTGCAACAGTTATTGAAAAACAATTATATTAAATTACCCAAGATCCATGATCCCCCAGCTATTAAACTTCCTTGGTGTGATGACAAAAAATATTGCAATTACCATCAAACAAAGGGACACAGAACTAATTCCTGCTATCAATTAAAACATAAATTCCAAGACCTCATTAATCAAGGTGTGATTGAAGTTCAACCCACGGTGGGATCTTCCAATACTGACCATACTATTTTCACAAGCCCCTTGGTTGTTCATGAAAAGGGAAATGCCTCTACATCAAATTCAAACTCCAAGAACAATGTCATTTATAATCGGACCGACCATGACTATACAATCAATTGCTTTTATGAGGCCGATTCATGTTTGTCCACTCTGACCTTCCAGAATAGTAACCCTCAATATGCAGTCACTACCTATTGTACCAAGATTACTATTCTTGGTGCACCATATAAACCCAAGGTACCTTCAGATTACAACCTTGTCAACCAGTTGGGTAAGACCCCTACCTTGATATCAATCCTTGATCTACTGTGTACATCCCCTAGCACAAAGAAAGTCCTTGACAAAGCTTTGAAAGATTCCACTATTCTGACTGACATTGACACTAACCAATTTTAGGTCATGATGTGGCACTTCTCTACATCCTAGCATGTCACATTTTCAAAAGATGATGTTCCACACGACCGACTTGGCCAAAATGACCCTCTCCATCTCGAAGTCTTTGTCCATGGTGCCAAAATCTGGTGAGTCATGATAGACGGTGGAGAAGGACTTAATATCTACACTTTAAAGGTCATTCTTGATCTTGGCTATAATGAGAGTGATATTGATCCCTCTAGGAGAATCACAATAAATGCATATGATGACGTTGAACATCCCTCCAAGGGATTCATCATACTGCCCACCAAAATTGGTCCGGTTACTAAAAACACAATGTTGCAAGTCCTGGATCTAGACTTTCCCTACAACATGATTTTAGGATGCCCATGGATTTATGCCATGAAGGTGGTCCCCTCCACGTACCACCAATGTATGAAATTTTTTCACAATGGAGCTAAGATCACCATCCTAGGCGATCCTAACCCATTCCAATTCTATGCTAATCTAAAAGAGGGGCCCGCACAATAGGTTCCTACCAACAGCAAAGCTACCTCATCCAATTCCTCCAAATATGTTAATGTACACACCCTTGAAAAAATGGTCAAGGAAAAAATTAAGATTGCAGATAATGGTTGTGGAGAGTATACCATGGCGCAAGCCTTTCACATTGGGAAGCTTCCCCTCTCTCCAAAATCCTATGGAAAACCAAAATTATTGCAAAAACAACTACCCAAGACTATCATGAAGGTTATGCCCTCACCCACATTCACTAGATGGGGAGGTTCACATGAAGAACGTGTATATGACAATGCATCCAACTATATTTTCCAAGACAAACAAAAACAAGAACATGAGCCCACTAAAATAATTGTTGAAAGATATGGGCCTAGGTTCACAATCATGCAGAAAAAAGGCTATGATGGCCACAGTGGTCTTGGAGTACACAAGCAAGGAATTTTTGAGCCTATTGCTACAAAAGGTCATCCTCTTCACCTGGGCATTGGATTTAAACCATTACGAATTGGCTCTTCGAATGCCAAAATGGCCTCATGTGAAAATGTAGAGGTTTCAAATGATGAAAAGGCATCTGGGGTTCCCCATTCTCAATACACTACCGATACTAATGAGTGGGAATGGACATCTTATTCCTCCAATTCTTCTGAGCTTGACTATGTCTTCCCTAAAGCTGATGACCCACCTATCATAGACAAACATGTTAACAAAATTCCCCCTCCAATAACTTGTCTTGATCCCTGGGCTAGAATTTTATGGGATCCCAGTCCTGAACCTTCAGTGCACGAAGTCTCTGACTCTGAGGACATTGATATTTACACCTTTTCCTTTACCTCTGGCCTTGAAAACATTTGCACCACTAATGATGACATCCCCCTAGTCTACCCTGAACTTATTGATTGGGACAAGCAAGGATCACCGAGCTTAGATTGCTTTGAAAATGATGAAGCAATAGCGGAATTATTTGTGCTCCAAGAGGGCATGCCATATAACAACCACAAAACGGTGTTCTCCATTGACCTAGTTGCTACAACATATTTTGGGGAGTCAATTCCATCTTCCAGTCGCAAAATTGAAACTGATAAAATCAAAAAAGAAAAAAAGAAAAATAATAGGTCCTCTGGTGAAAACTGAAAGGCGCTAGTTGACCATGAAAAAGTAAAAACAAAGGACGTATTTGAGGGTGAAAAACTCTTCTAGGCACCTAAGGATAGAAGATTGAACTGTTAGAAGCACTGAGAGGGGGGGCATGAATCAATGTTTGTCTATTTATTATATTTCAGTAACTTAAACATAAATCAAACATACATTCAATGAAGCTCAATACAAGAACACATAACACATGATATGATTACGGGGAAACCTTGATCAGAGGAAAACCCTGGTGGGAATTAGTACCCACAAATATTGTACTAGTATAATGAAGCTATTAAAGTTCCTTTGCCCTATTAGAAGCAGTCTTTACAATGAAAGTACAATGACCCTATTAGGAGTCTTTACAAAACCCTGTTAAAGGTATATGGCTCACTGCTAGAGCTCACTACTCAATAGGATGAAGGATACAACCTTTTGATAGTTGATATACACTTTATCAAAAGTGAAGTATTGTGATGACACTGTTTTCTGATCAATTCCATTTATGTGCTGATGCTCTTACTCTCTTAAAGATATTTATCTCATACTGACTTCATTATACTGCTCTTCTATTTCTTTCTCAAGCATATTATTTGACACTTGTAACATAACTTTACATTACATACTTATATGTTCATGCTTGGATAGATGCGACCCAAAACAAGACTTATGGTTGGCCCTAAAACATAATACACAATTCTTCCAAACTAATTGGCTTAGGTGTGTTTGCAAAAATACTAAAGACATTACTACAAACATATAATCAAAGGAGCTTGGCCTTTACACAACAAAATAATTCATGCTAATCAAAACACTAGTCGACTTTCATGCTCTGTCTTATGGACTGTTGTTGCACCGATCTATCTGTAACTTCTCCTTACTATCATGCCATACCATGCATTTCAGGACTTAGTATGTACATGAAACATAGAACATATATCTGAATGCACATACTTTGATTCAGTCTCCCACACTTGCGCTGATGTGTTGATTGCAATATAACTTTGTCTGTCATGTTTTTCATACTTAGTCATTTTGTCTTCTAAGTTTACTTAGACAGAAACTTAGTATGACTTTGTTTCCATGATGAAAACACAAAATAAGTCATGCATCCTTAGGAAGTCAACTTGCCAACAATCTCCCCCTTTGTCATTTATGGCAACAAAGGAATGTGGCCAAGTTTCTCAAAATGAATTAATCACAAAAAACTGTCTATCATAGTATCTTTTAATATATACCTATACTGCTCCCCATATATACACATTCTCTATTACTCCCCCTTTGACATTAATGAAAAAGGTGTCCAAAACTTTTAAGTCTTCTAGATACTTACTCCATGTAAACATCAGGGTACACAACCTGAAGAGAGTGGATCTCTTTCTGCCAAAATACCTTCATTGCATCAATTGTCTGAAGATGCATGCATAAGACATATGTCAGCTTCTCCATCTTTATCAAATCCATGCAGGGACCTTGATCATATGTCACAATAGTGGCATCGATCTGTTTGATGTTCTCATTCAGAACTGCTAGAGAGGGCGCAAGTGCATTTCTCAATTGAGTTTGTCTGACTCTTATCTTACTAATCTCCAACTTAGCCTTTTCAAGCTTGTCCAACTGACCTTGATAGACATTGTTATAGATGTTCATGTCTTGCATGGATGTCTCAACTGATTTTCTAATACTGTCCACCATGATCTCTTCCTCTTCTATCTTTTTGATATATTCAGAGGTGAACTTTACTCTATCCATGCAGTTTGCTATAACCTTCTTACCTTTATCTACCAATTCTTTCAATATAGATTGCCCAATATTTAAAGATTTTAAGTCTAAGGTAAAATTCTTTACCAATTCATTCAATCTCTCCTTTTTATACTCATCTTCTACAATTCTAGTTGCAGAGTCTACTAGGTCTGTAAAGTGTGCTTTGAAGCTTGTTAGAATGTTATCGACATCTTCAACTGATTGAATTTTGGCTACTTTCTTGTCTGTAGGCACTAGATCATTCAAGATGTTTACTGATTCCAAGAAAAGAGGGTTCCTCATAACCTATTTTTCTTTGGAATTTTCCATAGCTAGAATGCTAATCTTCATTAAGTCTTCTTCTCCCCACACATCTAAACTTGCTGAGTTAGGAGTTAACCTTGACAACAATGAAGTATATGGTAATGTGGATGGAGTGAATATATTATTTTGACTGGTATCCATGCATTCACTCTTTACTGGTATCTCCTTGACTGGTGTCTCATTATCTTGAGTATTTTTCTCTTTATTCAAGTCTATTGGATCATTGGAGGGAACTTCATCTTGTTGTACAGATGTATCATCAGTGCACATCTCTTCAGTGCTTACAAATGCTTTATCAACTTTGTCCATGTCATTGTCAGATGTTGTCATGGATATCTTGATATTATCAACCACTATATTATCTTCTGAGCCTTTTGTTGTATGAGAATTTATTTTCACTGAGGGCACTGAAACCTGTGGACCTATCATGGGAGCATTTTGAATCACTGGTTCTGTAACCTGTTTGGGAGGCATTGGAGTTACCTTTGTTGTAGGTGTCATTGATGGATACATGTGTCTATCCATAAACACTTGCGCAAATGAATTTTCAATTTCTTTTCCTATCTACTCATACTCTTTGTTCATAATCTGAAGAGTCCTTGTCTTGGTTATGAGATAAGGCTTCACTAGATCTAATAAAATTGCCTTCTCATCATGTGAGCATATAGGGAGAAGATTATCCAATGTTTCTTCTCTTATCCTCATGTCTTCCTCAATTTCATGTCTCTTCATTATTTCTAGTATGTTCATAACTTATCAGGTATCACTGTCTTAAGTTCAAGAACTAACTTCTTAAACTTAATCATGTGAGAGATGATCATAGAATGTATCTCAGTTTTTTCAATCTCTTGATACTTTTCATAGACCTTAGCAATTGTGTCTAGTCTACCTTCATTAACAATATTGTTCTTTAAGACATTTAGAAAAGGTCTAAATCCTACCTCAGGAGGAGCTTGAGTGTTCCTTGTTGTGCTCTCTGTGTGTTTCTTCAGGATGGGTGGTTTGTGGGAACTTGCTTCCTTCCTCTAGACTCCTTTCTTGGTATAGAAGGTGGAGATGAGTCTAGGTCAATGGTGGTATAGGGCGCAAAGGTTATCTTTACTTTCATCTTCTTCTGGATGTCATCAGTCTTCTAAAGTTCTTTGGCTATCTTGGCTTCTCTAGCTTTGTCAAGATCTTCTTGAGTGACACCATGGACTCTTAGAATGCTAGATGTAATCTTAGATGCCTTTCTTTTGTTATCAGCACTATATAGAGTAGAGTAAACTTCATTAGTCTTTTCTCTGTAAGTGCCCCATCTGGGCTCATTGGGATCTTTGGGCACAGATAAAAGGACTTGTGCATATCCTTCCAATACATGTTCCTCCACTTTATAACCAAGTGGATGAATCCATTTAGTTCTAGGCTCAACTACCTCCATGCAAGTGCAGTCAGTCTCTACCATGAAGCATATGGTTTCCTTATACTTTTCAACAATCTTCTCAGGTATCCCGAACCTCTTTTGCATCTTGATCCTGAAATTTTTTATGTCCATGTCCATAACATCCTTTGCACTACTCTCTAATGTGGTTTTTAGTGAAATTTGAGACATAGTGGGTTTGCTTCTATCCAAGTAAAGATTTGCAACCTTACCAACAATATGGAAGTATAGATAGATGATAAAATACCCAAACCTGAATGTCTTGCTCTTTTCATGCTTGATAAATCGAATGTTGTCAATCAATTGATTGCGCAATATCTCACATAGATTGTACTGAGTGTTATCCTTCACCATTCTGATAGCTCCTAGAATAGTTTCTGTAGAGACACTATTCAATCTACTTGCTTGCTGGAACTTGTAACCAAGGATCATAGTTAGAAGCTTTATATCTTCTTCCTTGATAGGATCAACTGTCATACCACGTCTGTCACTTCTAGATAGGCATGCTTGCTCAACCTGTTTTCTCACACCCTTTCCAGTTGGAAGAATTGGTCTAGTATTAGGAAGTCTAGTCATGTTATGGATTAGGTCTGTAGTAATACGGGCAGGAACTTCACAAATCTAGTAGAGGTCATCATGAATCCTGCTCAACAAGATTTTAACCCATTCCAGTTCATAGAATTTGTGCACATTCAAATACTTGAAGATAGGGTTGTTTGTGAGTTGTGCATATTCATCCTTGAATGAATAGTCTGGTTTCATCATCAAAGCCATGAGAGTAGCTATACTATTATCTCCAACTATTTCCTTTTTATAGTAAATGTATGCACGGATGTCTTCTACGTGAACGACTCCTAACAGAGTTTTTGAGAAAGATCCTTCCACATCATCCAATATGGATTTAAATGGATGCCTCTTAAATACAAATATCTTCCTCTCGACAATGTCAAATACAACTAGAGTCACCATACTTACTTGATGATTGATTAAATAGGGTTTCACACAAATTTGAAATGGCGCGACTACTAGGGTTCCGTTCCAGCTTCTTAACTGTGCTTCTTAACCACCAAATCTATTATTCTTCCATCCTTTGATTCTCAGTGCTCTTGTGCTCTTTGAATTCTATGATCTCAAATGCAAATGTGAACAAGATCGAACACTTGCATCTTTTTATAAAAGTTACTGCATTTAATGTTCGCAACTGTATGCAGTTTTTCACAGAGAATCTCAAACTTTGTTCAGAGTGTATTATAGATAATGCGTGCATGCATACTACATCCAACTATGATCATAAACATAATTTCATAGGTGCATACTTAGAGGCGAGTATACCAGCCATGCAGGGGTTCTGAGCTAGAATAGCTCCCCCTAAGACCAAGAAGGTATATTCAACTAGAAGTAGAGGATGCATCCACTATGGATGCATCAATTAATTTGTTCTCTACATTGTCCTTCTTTACTTCAACCCAAATTTTTCTTGAATCTTCTTTTTCTTTCACAAACTTGACTTCTCCTTCTTCTTCAAATAGTGATTTCTTAGGAACCTCTTGTTTTTGAGTTTTGGATCTACAGAACCTTGAGATGTGTCCAGCCTTTCCACATGTGTGACAAATGATAGGAGGTCTGATGTTCTTGTTCATCATGCTGCACTACTTTGTTGTGTGTCCATTGTAGTTACATATCTGACATGTAATGTTCTGCAAATTTATTTGAGGCTGATTTCTCTGATTATTTTGATTCATTTTTCTCTGATTTTGCTGTGACTATTTTCTTTGATTTTTTCTGCAATGTATAGCTCTGTGAGAAAACTTATTACAGGAGTAACAATAACCATTGAAAGATCTTATCACTTTGCAATCTCTTGCCAAATGACCATGTTTATTACATGCATAACAATTTTTGTTAACTTGCTTGATTTCTCCTTTAGGTGGATCTATTTTAGTCTCTACAACATTTTCATCTTTCTTTGCTTCTGAAGATACTTCATGTGCTTTCTTTCTTTCTTTCTTTCAATGAATTGATTTCAACTTGTGCTACACTGTATCCAAGACCAGTAGTGTCACCTCTTAGCTTTTGTGCATTGAGCTAAGATTGAAGTGAATTATAACTTGTGTGGAGTTTATCAATCTTATCCTTTGCTTCTGTTAATTTAGATTCCATCTTTTTCTTTATGTTCTCCAATTCCAAGACTTTCATATTTTCTTGCAAAAGTTCATCTTCTAATTGTTTTCTTTCTTTGATCTTTTCTTCAATAGAAATTTGACTGTTTGTTAGTTGTTCATCCAGATTTTCAATTTTATCTTTCAGCGACATGTTCTCTTAATTCAGCTTTTTGACCATTTTCCCTAAATCACTTGTAGAACAATCTTCAAATCTTTTCTCAATTTCTTGATAAGCATTTGTCAGCCATCAACTTTTAGTCTAAGTTCTTCATTTTCTTTTTCAGATCTATCAAGATCTTCAAGAGCTACTTCAAGATTCTTTTTCAAATGTTTTTCTTCTACTGAGTCCATAATCTCCTCAAGTGGTTAAACTTTCTTTCAAAGGACCATATGCTCTGATACCAATTGTTAGAAACACTAAGAGGGGGGGGTGAATCAATATTTTTCTATTTATTATATTTCAGAAACTTAAACATAAATTAAACATACATTCAATGAAGCTCAATACAAGAACACATAACACATGATATGATTACAGGGAAACCTTGATCAGAGGAAAACCCCAGTGGGAATTAGTACCCACAAATATTGTACTATTATAATGAACCGGTTAAAGTTCCTTTGCCCTGTTAGAAGCAGTCTTTACAATGCAAGTACAATGACCCTATTAGGAGTCTTTAAAAAACCCTGTTAAAGGTATATGGCTCACTTCTAGATCTCATTTCTCAATAGGATGAAGGCTACAACCTTCTGATAGTTGATATACACTATATCAAAAGTGAATTGCTATGATGACACTGTTGTCTGATCAGTTCCATTTATGTGTTGATGCTCTTACTCTCTTAAAGAGCTTTATCTCATACTGACTTCATTATACTTCTCTTCTATTTCTTTCTCATGCATATTATTCAACACTTGTAACATAACTTTACATTACATACTTATATGTTCATGCTCGAATAGGCGCAACCCAAAATAAGACTTATGGTCAGCCCTAAAACATAATACACAATGCTTCCAAACTAATTTCCTTAAGTGTGTTTACAACAATACTAAAGACATTATTACAAACATATAATCAAAGGCACTTTGCCTTTAAACAAAAAAATAATTCATGTTGATCAAAACACTAGTCGGCTTTCATGCTCTGTCTTTTGGACTGTTGCTACACTGATCTGTCTGTAACTTATCCATACTATCATGTCATACCATGCATGTCTGGACTTAGTATATACATGGAACACAGAACATATATCTAAACGTGCATACTCTGATTCAGTCTCCCGCACGTGTGATGATGTGCTGATCATTGTATAACTCTGTCTGTCCTATTTTCCATACTTAGTCATTTTTTCTTCTAATTTTACTTAGACAAAAACTTAGTATGACTTTGTTTCCATGATGACAACACAAAATAAGTCATGCATCCTCAGGAAGTCAACTTGCCAACATGGACATACCCGCTCTTAGGAAGAAATTAGCCTTGCTCATTGAAATGACCGAGGAAATTAACTTGGGAACAGCAAACAACCCCAAGATCATACACTTTGCAGCATCACTCTCACCATAAGAGAAGGAAAAATTTGTCAGATTCTTCCTTGAGCACCAAATTAATTTTTCCTAGTCCTATGTTGACATGCGTAGCCTAGATCCTGAGTTAGTTCTTCACCATCTCCTCCTAAAACCAAGTGTGAAGCCAATCAAACAAAAGCTAAGAAAAATGCATCCCCAAATAGCTCTACTGGTAAAAGAAGAATTGAAGAAGCTATTGGATGCTAGTTTTATCAAACCTATAGATTACGTAGACTGGATTTCCAATTTGGTACCTATCAGGAAGCACACTAGGGGCATAAGGCTATGCACTGATTTCTATAATCTAAATAAGACATGCCCTAAAGATGATTTTCCTCTGCCCAACATTGACATCATTGTTGACATGATTGTAGGCTATGAGATGCTGTCACTAATGGATGGCTTCTCTGGTTACAACCAAATTCAGATTTCTCCTAAAGATCAACCCAAGACAACTTGCACATGTCCTTGGGGAACCTATTGTTGGAATGTCATGCCCTTCGGCCTCAAGAACACTAGAGACACTTACCGACGGGAACTGACCTCCATCTTTCATGACTTCATGCACATATTGATGGAAGATTATGTTGACAACCTCCTTTGCAAATCTACAACCAGGAAATATCGTTTGAGTATTCTGGCCAAAATATTTAAAAGATTGGAAGGATATAAGCTTTGCTTAAATCCCAAAAAGCGTGTTTTTTGATTTATTTGTGGAAAAATCCTAGGCTATATCATCTCTCAATGAGATATTAAAGTGGATCCTGAAAAGGTTCAAGTCATTTTAGAAATGTCTCCGCCAAACACTCTAAGGAATTTAAGAAGTCTACAAGGGAAACTATAGTCTATCTATTGGTTTATTGCCCAAATCATAGATAAATGCCAGTCATTTCAAAATCTGCTACATAAAGGTGTGAATATCCATTGGAATGAAAAATGTGAGCACTCATTCCAATAATTGAAATATTATCTATTACATCCACCAATCGTGTTGTCTCCCATTCTAGGAAAGCCATTTATCTTGTACATTTCTGTCACAGAAACTACATTGGGTGCTCTTCTCGCACAACATGATGAACAAGGAAGAGAAAGAGCTTTTTATTGTATCAGCATAAAACTAGTTGGATGTGAATTAAACTACCCACTCATTGAACGAGCCTGTCTTGTTGTGGTTTTTGCAACACATAAGTTAAGACATTACATTCTACACCAAAAAACCATGCTAGTGTCCCATATCGATCCATTGAAGTATCTTTTAGGAAAAGCAGCTCTCACAGGTCACCTAGCCAAATGGGTCATGCTCCTGAGTGAGTTTGACATAGAGTATGTAGATAGAAAAGAAATAAAAGGCCAAGTGATAGCAGATCAAATTGTAGAGGCACCAGTTCTAGACAATCACCCATTGCTTTCAAAATTTTTGGATGAGACAATTTTTGCATTCACTAAATCTAATGAATGTCAACTCTATTTTGATGGCTCCCACACTAGGCATGGATCAGGGGTAGGCATCATGTTTGTCACCCCACAAGGTGATGTCAAACCAAAATCTTATAGAATTACATTTGCATGCACCAACAACATCTTCGAATATGAAGCACTGATCACTGGACTCAAACTTGCTATTCAATGGAAAATCTAGCACCTCAAGGTATATGGTGATTCTCAATTAGTCATCTGACATGTCACTGATGACTGTGAAACCAAGGATGAAAATTTGGTACCTTACAAATAGTTGGATGACTTTCTCAAGGAGCAATTTGTCACAATCAATTTTTGCCAACTTCCTCGGGTACATAACAAACAGGCAGATGCTATGGCCACTATTTCATCTATGATCAACATGTCAAATAATGAAGAGAGATGTGAATTTCTCATTGAGAAACTATTGCTTCCTGCATTCAACATTTTGTAATCTAAGATTGTGTGTGATATTATTGGTCCTGATTCCCCTTGGTACCAAGATGTTTACAACTACCTACATGCTCAGATCTTACCCCCTACCCTATCCCAGAAAAAATTCCATGCCCTTATCTGTCAGGCCTCCTGTTATTTCATCATTAGTGATACCCTTTATAGGAGAGGCTATGACCAAACCCTCCTTAGATGCCTCGATTTGTGAGAGGCTAACACTGCTTTACATGAGGTCCAGGATGGTATTTATGGTGAACATTTTAATGGTTTGAGTCTTTCCAAGAAGTTGGTTTGAGCAGGATATTATTGGCCCACCATGGAGCAAGATGCACATAAATTTGCTAAGAAATGTTACAAGTGCCAGATTCATGGCAATTTGATTCATGCTCCGACACAGGATCTACATCTAGTGGTTTCTCCATGGCCCTTTTCTCAATGGGCACTTGATCTCATAGGGAAAATTACACCCCTATCTTATAATGGCCACAAGTACATCATAACAGCCATGGAGTACTTTACCAAATGGGTGGAAGCTATTCCTATGACCTACATCACTGGCAAGAAAATTTCCGGATTCATCCTAAATTATATCATTTGTCATTATGGAGTTCCTCTGGCCATCATTACTGACCATGGTATCCCATTCTAGAACAAATATGTTACAAATATTTGTGAGAAATTCAAAATCCATCATGGATTTTCTAGTATCTATTATCCACAAGGCAATAGCCAAGCAAAGGCATCTAACAAAACAATCATTAAGATCCTCCAAAATACTATCAATGATGTTGGCCACGATTGGCACCTGCAACTAAATCTAGCTCTGTGGGCCTACAAAATCAACACTCACACCCCCACTGGTGCTACTCCATACTCTCTAGTCTATGGCACTGAGGCCATATTACCCCTCAAGGTTGAAATCCCATCACTGAGAGTATCCTTACAAGGCATTGTTGATGATGAGTAGTACATAGTTTCTAGATTGCATGAGCTCGAAATGGTTGATGAGCAGAGACAAGCCACCTTGGTACACTTACATGCCTATCAAAACCATCTCAAATAGATCTATAACAAGAAAGTCTAAAATCGCCATTTTGAGTTTGGAGACTTGGTTCTAAAGATGAATTACAAAACCTAGCCACACAGAGAGAAAGCTAGGAAATTTGAACCAAATTGGGAAGGCCCTTATATAGTCACAACAGAATATGGGTTTGGAGTGTATCATCTTACAACACAGGAGGGAGAACCATTACCTGAAGCACTGAACAACATGCACCTCCATAAGTATTATGCATGATCCTAAAAAAAGTTCCAAAAAAAATTCAAAAGTTTCTGAAAAAGTACCAAAAAAATTGCAAATTTTTTTGAAAAAATAGCAAAAAATCAAAAATAGAAAAAAAAAAAAAAAAGAGAAAAAAAAAAAAAAAAAAAAAAGAAAAAAAAGAGAAAAAAAAAAAAAAAAAAAAAAGAGAAAAAATGGTTGCCTTGATGAAAACCTGGTAAACAGGCATCTTGGCATGCAAAAATAGAAATCAAGAGAAAAATCCCATCCACAAGTGAAAACTTGGCAAACAGGCACCATGCATAGTAAGTTGTTGCTTCAATGTCTATCATGATTCCACCTGATATCCTGATGTCCTTTCCTAACCACATATTTTACTTTGCATCGATCCTATTTCCCCTTTATGGCCTTTAACTGGTTGATCTTGTTTGTCTTACCCTTGGTATTCCCAGTTTGTATGTCTCTTTTGCCTTTGTAGATAGTCTCTCTTCTGTCTGGGGGAAAATTCCTGGTACTGAACGTCTTTGAATTGGAATTCAAACTAGGGGAAAGACCTTGAATGTGGTTTATCCATGCAATTCCTCAACTATCTGATTAGAGATAACAAATTTTAAATATCTTAATGACCTGAAAAAATCCTAAAAATCCAAATAAGCAACTCAAAATTCCAAAAAAATCAAATAATGTCCTGAAACAAATTGCTAACAAAATCAAATACGATCCTGAAAAAAGACCCTAAAAATCAAATATGATGCTGAAAAAATCCTAAAAATTGCAAAAATCGTTCAAAAATCTGCAATATATTTGTACATACTTGTCTTCTTTTTGCGAATCAAAAATCATGTTTGCAAACATCAGTGGAAAAATCATCACTCTGTGCTTAATGAAATGTTATTCTCCCAAGAATGATCTGGATCATTGTGACTCAACATTAAATCTGGTTGGACCTGTTCCATCTTTCAATCTTTACTATCGAACAATTTGTTCAACTTATCAATCAATTATCCAATCAGTCAATTTCCAATCTAAGCTATCAATCAAAGAACATTCAATACACATAACAAAATCTCAGAATGACTGTTGGCTCACATTGTTTCAGTGAGTGTTTTATCTTTTATTGATTTTATTTTCTTCTCATGTTCCTATGCTACTCGATGATATTATCTGAACTTATGAGTGTAGCCGGGATGGTTCATGACTAGTTGTTTTTTATTTACTTGTTCTGCCTGTTCGATGATCACATGATATTCTGGGGCATGTCTGCTACATGTTTTGGGATGGAGAAGATCATCCTTTTTTTGTATCATTTTTGTTTATGCAAAGGATGACTTTATCACTCTGGATTTTGTGCCACGATGCGCCGCATCCACTTTTGCAATATCAAAATAAGCTCTTACAACAACATTGCACTTTTGAAAGCCAACTTCATTCTATCTTACTAGCATTTCTTTGTCTAATTTTTGATTTCTGCTAAAAATTCTTCAGTCAGTCCTCGCAGTCACCTTGGTCTAGTACTCTGGTATATGAAAAACAAGTGCATCTTGCATACATGAAAAAACAACAAAAACATGTGCATTTTGCATTCATTCATAAATGAGGAAAAATTCAAAAGTACATTTACATTTTGCATTCATACATTTCAAAAAATAAAAAAGACAAAAACAATGCTTGCATACATAACATATATATATTGCGTAACAAAGAACATACACTGCAATATATAAGCATCATCATATAACAAGAAAGTAAATCATATACATAAGCATCCAGCCTGTGAATCATAAATTAGCTGCATATCATATATAAATGTCTCAAAAAAGTATTAGAGTACAAAAATCAAGGTGTCTGTATACACTGAGGCCCGTAGGCTCATAATCTATCACATGTCTATCAAAAGGATCACTCTGCTAGAGAGAACTCCTTGTCAACCCCTACTCTCTCATTCCTCCTGATCCTTGTCCTATCTGGAAGATGAGGCTCTCCCTATTTGATGCCCTCTTTGTCCTGATCTCGATGGCCCCATCGGTCCTAGTACTCCCCCGCTGCTCTATGTCCTATAGGAATGTGATCTACTAGATGACACCCTGTAACTTGGTGCCCACTACTCTTGCAACACATCTCTCCTATACATGTCCTTCCAATACTATGACTCTGCTCAAGCATCCCCTAACTTCTCTGCAACCCTGTGTGCACTAGCATCTTTGATGGTACTAATGAATTGTTGTGACTCGTCCTCAGCTCTCTATGCCCTAGACATATATGTATCTCATGAGGCGAGAAGATGTGCTATGAGTGATGATCGCTCGACAATCCATGATGCATGATCTACATCCCATGTATCTCTCTCAAGTGTAAATTGGTCTATTTGGCTTGTAAGCTTTGCAATGCATTGTCTTTGATCCTCAAACCTCTCGTCAAGACCCTGTATGTCATCCCCATGCAGTGGATCATCCTTGTCCTCATCCATCTACATCAACATATCACCGATATCCCTGTCTACATCATAATCCTCCTCCTCACTCTCCTCATCATCATCATCCTCATCTGACTCCTCCTCCTCCTCCTCATCCTCCTCCTTAGTGCTCTCATCCCTGGGCATCTGCACTCTCGGTACTGCCACATCTGGATCTGTCAAAGGAATAGGCATGTGCTCAATGAACCATCTATCATACTCCTCTATAGTCCCTACATGTGCAATATCTGGACCAACTCCCTATTTTTTGGGCTGTAACTACTCAAAATCTGCATATGGTACGTAAGGATTGAGCATTACACCCCATGTCCTGACCTCAACCCTCAATTGACCGAACAATGTTGTACCTATCGGTACTCCCTGCCTCTCTCCAAACTATCAGTGGACCCTCTCTGGTAGCTGAATCTCAATAACCATATGACCCATGATGAACCTCCTGATGAGGTATCTCTCATGTCGGTAGTACAGTAGGTGCTCCATGTCATCATCCCATCTGGGGCAATCTCTATATGGTCACCATGTAAAATATTTGAGTAGATCTATTTCATGATGAAAACATAATGTATATCCCAGTGGCCCCTGTACAAGCGCCCCCCAATAATAATAGATGTATGGAAAATATGGCTATACAACCCTCTAATCAATGGGCCAGAAAAAAACTATGTGCTTGTATGCCCACACCTGCAGTAGTGTGATCCCACTGCTGATCGAAAATCCTCCTATGTATGCCAACTAGTGGATCTGATAGCATGTCATCGACAGCATGCATGGACCCTACACAAACATTGTCCCCTCCATGATCATGTGCTCAAGGAACCTCTCCCAGCCAATAGGGAACCCATGGCCTCATCTGTCAGGCACTAATAGACATGCAATCACCTTGTATATAACTACTATCAGTCTATCATGCTGCCTAGCAATTGTCTCCCATCGAATCTTGTAGTCCCGGATACCCAGATCCTCATCATCACTGTCAAATAGTCAATGTAGTGCTAATCTCCCTATCAGTGGGTCATACTTTTCTAGCTCTCCATGTATGGGAATCCTAAGGATGTGCCACACATCCTCTAATGTCACAGTTACCTCCCCCATCGGTAGGTGGAAGGAACTCATCTCCGAGTGCCACTACTCTGCCAATGCTGTGATCAAACCCTGATTTTCCCTAATCTCAAACATATATGTGATGTAATACAATGCTAGTGAGGCTATGATCTATCTCTCATGACTTCTTAGTCGATGACAGATTTCCAGACATGCTGGTCTACTCTCCCATGTTTGTGGAACTGCCAGCTCCTCCTGCAATCACCATGCAACTTTGGTCAACTTTCTATACTATTTTTTCCTTGTTGACCAACCTAGGACCTTTTTTGACCAACTTTGACCTAATTTTGACCTTTTCCTAGGGTTTTGACCTGTTTAGGGAAGTCTAGGGTGGTTTAAGAACTCCTAGACCCCATTTACAGACCCTTCTAACCATCTACGTAGGTTTTCTTACCACATGCGTAGATTGGCTTACCACCTACACTTGCTACGTAGGCAGTCATCCCATATGTACTTGTTATACAGGTGGGCATGTGACCTGCATAGGTGGCACATGTGGATGCCCTGCAGGCCCTATTTGACCCTATTTTGACCTCTAAACCACATAGAAATGCGTGAAAACCTAGAAATCACTAAGAAAATCAAATGTACTCACCTCAAGTCCCACATCAACCGACCATCAGTAGTTGTGCACTCATTCCCCATGATGATTCTCCATTGGCACTCAATCCATCCTCCTTTCTCCAGAGCTCAATTATTCCAAATGAGAGACTGAAAATGAGCTCCAAAACCCTTTCCAAGCCCTTTTATAGCCTCTTTCTCACCTAGATGGATGTGCAACCGCTGTGTTTTGTATTGGTTGTGATGCTTTTGGCACTTTGAACCTCATATCTTTTGCATTTGACCTCTGATTTTTGATCTGATCGTTGTTGTGGATCCGTCTTGGCATTGTCGACAAATCGACCTTTCATTTGTATTTTTTGGATGATTTCTTGAGGGGGCACCTATGTATCCTGCTATCACTAGGGCATGTTTTAATGCTATTTTCATCAAGATTCTTTGACACAATGCTCATAATCGCATTGTATCAAAGAGGGGAAAAATGTAGACACCTAAAAATGGTTCAAGCCTACTAGTCTATGTGTTTTAACATTTTTAGCATTACAATTGAAATGTTGTTTTGTGACCTAATTATTCCTCTATGTTGCGCATGTGATCTTTATTATATGACAACATTGTGTCTTTTTTCAATGATTGACTATTGTGAAATTGTTCAATTATTTACTAACATCTTGTGTGTAAGAAAATACACCTTCATGAAATTAAGGTTGAAAGAAACAATTCTATTGAATGATAAACAAATTAATCTAAGAATTGAAGCTAAACAATCTATATCATCTCATGGTTCTCTATCCAAGATTTTTTAAGAGAGCTCTCAGGCTTAATCTCTCTCAAGGACAATCCTAGAATGAGATATGTATGAAAATTAAATGCTCCAATCTAGCTAGAATGCTCAAAAATGCTCCAAGATCATATGAGAAAATAACAAATGCTCCTAAACATGATATGCTAGATGTAATGCAAATGCTAAAATTATCTCAAAAAGCTCTAAAATGCTCCTCATATGCTCTCAATGTGCCTATAATAAGGATTCTTTTTCTCTTGAATTCTTGGATCCCAAACATAAAGGAAATGGCTTGTATTTATAGAATTTTCCCAAGGGTAGGGGGTAGAGTGAGTTGATCATGATCAAAGCTTGGTTAAGTCAAAAGCTTTGAGGTGTTTTCAAATGGAGGGAAATTTGGTTGGTTGTCTCAAAGATATTAGAAATTAAATAACTCCATCCTTTAATTAAATTAGCCATGGAAGGGTGATTGGGTTGGATTTGATCCTTTTTGATTTGAACTATACAATTGAAAAATCAATTGCATAATTTGATTAATTCATTTAGGCTTGAATTTAATTATTTGATTTCAAGATTATTTGATCTTTTAATTTGATTTGAATTTTTGTCCATTTGATTTGATAAATGTCCATTTGATTTGCATTGAGATGACATTTTAAGGCATTTGGCTGAGATTTATAGTTTGGAATGCTTGAGATACATCTGGTCAATTTTAGGTGTCTACAAATGCCCCTCATTGAATTGATGTGCAAAGTGCATTGATTCAAAGAAAGCTTGATTGTCCTGATCATTAAGCTGATACTAATGAGATGATATGAAAACCTAATATGAAAATCCTGATATGAAAATTCTAATATGAAATCTTCATATGAAACCCTGATATGAAACCCTGATATGAAACCCTGATATGAAATCCCGATATGAAACCCTGATATGAAACCCTGATATGATATCTCTGATATGAAACACTTGATATGAAGATGTGATATGAAACTCCAATTGATAAAGTTTGAAATTTTAATGCCCCAGATTTGATACAAGATATGTTGTAGAATCTAGTTTGATGATATGATGATGCCCCCTCGAAAATGGAATCATATTGATCATAGGTAAAAGTTGTTGACGAATAATGCTAATAGGATAGATCTAAGATTATCACATTTTTGATAAAATATGATGTGAAAAGATGTTGAACAAATTCCCTGGTGTGCAGAATAGGCAGATTAGGTTTGACTGGGTCAAAAATCTTAGAAAATAGGTTAAAATAGCTTAAATAGGTTGAAAAACCCAAAATTACTATTCATTTTCACTTTTCACTATTGAGATTTGGCTCTAACCTTCTGACAACTGATAGCGATGGTGGTCCCCATACGAGAGCACAGGTTCAAGTGAGCACACTGATATTAGAGACCTCCTAACTACGGGCCTCCGATGAGTGGTTCAAACCCTCTTGGTGCATTTATTGCTTTGAAAATTGCATTTAATGCATGTTTTTATTTCTTTTTAGAAAATGATTATCAAAATGCCATGTAGGATAGGTAAAATTTTGCGTACGGTAGTAAAAAGCTGCATCCACGCTATGAAAATCTATGTACACGTAATCCTTAGCCGCATAAGAGTTAGGTCATAATTGCCACCCAAAATATGAAATGTGCCACTTGAAAACACCATGTTTTAAAAGTTGCGTATGATGTTTGAAATACCATGTAGGCCTAAAAAAGGCCACGTAATTGGTAAAGCACCACCTTCATGTGGTAAAGAGTCACTTTTAAAGATTAAATAGCCACTTAGCTTAAAAATCCACATACACTCAGTTAAGTGCTCCCTGCCATAAAGTTGAAAGTTGATTATAGGAAAAATAGATGAACTTAGTTTGATTGATCATCCAGATGACTTAATTAGGTTCCAAGCTAGAAAATGTTCGTCTAGAATGTCACGTAGTGTTTAGGATGTTAGAAAAGTCATAATGATGAATGTTTGATAGGTCAATCAGATATGATTAAAAATGATTACAAATTGTCCTTGTGTCTCACGATATAGAGGTTAGGAGCAATAAGTTGATATGCTCAAGTTAGAGCAAAGATAGATTTAATGTTTTTTGATTGACATAGAATGGTTCATTAAGAGAAAAACTAACATGATGCACTTTGTTTCAAAATGTAGGAGCATTACCGCAAGTTGCAGGTGTGAGGTATATCGTTATGGATATTTGATCTGGTAGATGAGCTTATGCCACCTGAGCGGCATACTATTGATACTTGTGGACTTAGTTTCCTCTTAGATCTTCCTCAATTTTAGTTGAACTGAGGTTTATTGACATCTATGGCAAAGCGATGGCACTCTGACCATAATACCTTTCATTTACCTCTAGGTGAGATGACTATTATGCCAGAGGATATATATAGATTATTGAGGATCCTAACTCATGGAGAGTAGGTGTATTATGATGTAGTATATGATAGCAATGTTTGCAGATGGGTGTTTGGAGACAACACCATTGCAGACGATTGTATTACTTGGGCACAGTTTGCCTCATTTCCCACCCTACCAACATTATTAGGAGCTGTGATAAGGGGATTATTATTGCCAGATAGGAGAGGTCATGGTTTTGCAGTCAGATGGGGCTAGATTATAGAGGACCTGATTGCTCATCCGTGGAGATTGGTTTGGGGTTCCTGTGTGTTGGCACAGTTGTATCATGATTTGCATGAGATAGTATATCGGCGCAGTGCAACTATTTCTGCAGGTGCAGTGTTGTTATAGTTATGGACCTGGGAGCATATCCCTATTACTAGGCCAGTCTCAGCGTGAGTTTGGGCTCGTGGTTACCCTTATGCATTTTTATATGATGGCATGGTTGTCCAGCATCATCTGGGCAAGGTTGATTTTTGGAGATGCATGATTGATGATATTGATTAGGTGGTATGGAGGCCATATTTGCAGTGTGAGAGGTGGCGAGAGGATAACGATGAGCTACCCTATATGTTTTCACCTCAATGGATGATAGGCCAATCACCATTGGTGATTCAGAGATTTTGTTATGGGAGAGTTCTACTCCAGTTTGGCTGGATGCAGGATATGCCACAGGGTATGGCACTATATACCCGAGTATAGGCTAAGAGGTCGATGTGGGGAGCATAGGTTGACTACTGGTCAGCCTGTCTATAGATAGATCAGCTTGGCTATGGTGTTTGGGATCTGATGCTACAGGTGGCAGATGCGGGGATCTCAGCAGAGTACCAAGAATGGTTTCTATGACATTGATTCATGAGATTCACAGATCTGACAGAGCCTATCCCTAATGTCGACAAGCTCTCTGATGATGATGGTGATGGTGGAGATGATGGGGATGATGGTGGTAGACCATGCTAGCATAGAGTTTAGAGGGCACCTAGAGTGCCACAGGTACAGAGAGTAGCTGGGCCACAGATGAGAGGAGGGTATGCGAGAGGCCGAGGTGGTAGTTTTAGATAGCCTAGGTAGAGGCAAGCAGGTGGACAGGTGCCTCAGGGGCAGGCTCGTTTGAGAGTAGATGTAGATTGGGCGAGGCATATGCACAGATGGGTCTAGGTGGCTAGATAGGTTCCTAGACAGATACCACAGGTTGACCCACAGGTCAGCACAACACATGTTATACCACAAGTACCCCTAGTACCTTAGGCTCCACCAACATCACAAGCACCTCTAGTGCCTCCAGTTTTAGATGATATAGTGTAGGATGTTTGGGGGTTATAGGCTGGGAGGACTGTAGTTACAACGAGATTAGATTAGGTCACGACCATGCTACAGCAGTTTCTTGCTACTCTGGCTCAGTTACTGACCAGTGTGAGCACTAGTCAGACACCTCCTGGTGCACAGGATAGAGCATGTGATAGGGATCTAGATGGTGTAGGGGGTTCAAGCACAGGTTTGGCCGGAGATAGTTCATGTGCCCCTGTTGGGTCATGAGACAGATATGGACCCAGGATGTATAGCATTGTATCATATGTATATTTGGATCAGGAACTTGATGTATGGACCATTGTATTGATGTATCTTTGATGTATTGATTATGTTATAGACATTGATGATGGACATTTATCTATGATGATCTTTGATTCCTCCTTTGATTATGTCATTATATTTCCTTTTATGCATGTCTATATGTTTCTATGATGCATTTATTTCTATTGTGCTATGGATGCAAATGTCTTAGAGTAGGACATAGATAAATGGATGCAAATGATGTTAATGCAATTTATCTCTATATGTTTTTTTGATTTAACCATGTATGGATTATGCAATGCAGTGATTTCAATACTTAGTGCTATGATAAATGAAATGCAACTATCCTTTTGTTTTTGTATGGATGTAATTTAATTTATGATATGCAGTTCTAAATGATGGTATGGATAATGAATAATGATTAATGTATCTCTTTCTTGATTTTCACTTGACATGAATATATAATGAATAATGATTAATGATAATGAATGCAAAGGAAAATCTCATGTTGAATGACTTGGAACCGGTAAATTGATGAAGTGTTTTCAACTCTAATGCCCCCCCATTGAACTTGGAAAAATGCTAGAAAGACAAGCCACTTGAGAACTAAGCTTCTAAGAAAGCAAGCTAAAAAGAAAAATGTAACTAATCTAATAGGCAAGACACAATTAATCTAAACATGCAAAATGCAATTAATCTAACATGAAATGCAATGCAACTAATTGTCTTTGAGGTTTTCGAAAGGAATGCAAACTGAGATATATTTTCATCATAGAGCATTATGGAATTAGGATTCAATACAATCCTTATTGGTGCCACTGCGACCATAAGAATATGAATATGAATTTCCCGCATGTGGTAACCCCTTCTACAAAACCAAGTACAACCTGCATTAGTTGGATGACCAACTATGGAAGTATGAATACCAGTTTAATTAGATTCAATGTTGCAAGTGGATGTTGGTATTAAGATATGGAAAATATAAATAACCAAGGTATCCTTTTGCATAAAAAAACAAAGGTTAACCCTTCATCCTATATGAATGTCCTCTATGGTTCTTTGATGACCATGTCCTTAGACTGATTCACACAAGTTAAATAATCTTCCTCAAAACAGTCACTCAGAAGCTTAAGAAAACATCATGTCTTTTATCCTTGACAATCTATTCGAAACATCATTGATTACCTAAAAAGAACATGACTCAGAAAATTCAATGAAAAATTCATCAAAAATTCCAAGTGTTTGCAAAATGTATCAAGATTTTCAAATAAGAATTCCAAAAAATCTGATCATTTAGGGTATGTCAATTTTTAATCCTGATAAAATAAGGCAATAAGATTCAAGAATCATGTTATGCAATCAAAGTGTTTAGGGTTGAACAAGGATATGCATCAAAGGTTCCAAAATGTTTCTCCTGAGCCTAAAAAATTTCTTCTGATGTGTGACCAAAATGTTGCACTATTAAATCTGGGTGGTACCAAAATCTATGATGTGTGCCCCCAAGTGATAAATGTAACCAATGTGAAACTGAGGGCAACTAAACCTAGGATGTGACAAAATGCAGCTCTAAGACTTTATTAGGGCTATACATGAATGACGGATGAAATGAGGATATGGAAAAGTGAGATGAGGAAACTGCAATATATACAAATGTACCTAGGAAACACCTAAGGGAAAAAAGGCACCTGTTTCCAGGTTTTCACCTCTTGGGATTATTGCTCTTTTTCTCTTTTTCTCTTTTTTTTTGCTACCAAGGTGCCTATTGCTAGGTTTTCACCAAAGCACTTTTTTTTTTCAAATGTTTTTGGCTTTTTGAATTTTTTGATTTTTTGGTATTTTTGATCTTTTCTCCTTTTTTTTTGATATTTTTTTTTCCTCATGTACAAGGGTGATGCTTGACTCATCTGATACTCTTTAACTTATACTCTTTTATTCTGATACTCTTTCCTCTGAATTAGGTGTGGAACCTCTTAAGATGAATGCTATTGATAGGCTCTAGCAATTCATCACCATCACAATCAGCCAGTTTGTAGGTCCCCATCCCAAATGAAGAAATGATGACAAAAGGACTAAGCCAATTTGCTTCCCACTTCCCTTTCTTTTCTCTATCAGCCTAATCTTTGGGATTTTCTCTCAATATTAGATCTCCTATTTGAAAGTTTCTTGGCTTGATATGTTTTTTATAGTTCCTATAAATTCAATTTTGATACACTTTCAAATGATCATAGGCTTGAGTTTGATGTTCCTCCAATAATTCCAATTGTTGAAGGCGGGCAACTCTATAATCCTCATCCGTTATTAATCCATGCAATGAAACTCTGAGGGATGGTATTTCAACTACTAAAGGGAGAATAGCTTCGGCCCCATAAACCAAAGAAAAAGGTGTAGCTCCTATTGGGGTTCAAATACTAGTCCTATAGGCCCATAATGTGGGATTGATCTGAAGATGCCAATCCTTTCCTGATTTTCCAATGGATCTCTTAAGGATTTTAAGTATGTTCTTGTTAGTAGCTTCTGCTTGTCCATTACCTTTGGGATAGTAAATGGATGAAGAGTGATGTGTAATGTGTCACAAAGTTCATCAATATCTTTTTTCTTAAACTATTTTCCATTATCCGTGATGATAGCATGAGGAATGCCATATCTACAAATGATATGATTTAGGATAAACATGGAAATTTGTTTTCCTATTGCAGTTGATAAAGGGACAGCTTCAACCCATTTAGTAAAGTATTCTATTGTTGTGATTACATACTTGTGTCCATTTGAAGAAGGTGGATAGATCATGCCAATCAGGTCAAAACCCCATTGATAGAATGGTCATGGTGTGAAAAAATGGTTTAATTCTTGTGCTGGTGCATGAATCAAATTCCCATGGTATTGACATTTCTTGTAAACTTTAACACATTGACAAGCATCTATTTCTAGGGTTTTCCAAAAGTACCCCATACGTAAGATTTTCTTAGCTAGGTTTAAACCATTTGAATGTGACCCACAAATCCCCTCATGAACATCTTTTAAAGCTAATTTTGATTCATCTTCCTCTAGACATCTAAGGAGTGTTCCGTCAAGACCTTTATGATACAATGTGTCAGAAAGGATAGTATAACGGGTGACTTTTCTTATGAAATTTTGCTTTTGAGTGCGGGTTTGGTCTATAGGTAGGGTTTGATTTTTGAGGTAAGCATAGATAGGTCCATACCATGGAGAGTCATGTCCATATAAAAGGGTAATAATTTGTGTCTCAGGTAGGTCAAATGTTGGTTTCACCGATTCTTCCACCAAAAACTCATACTTTTCATTTTTATCGGGTAGCTGAAGTAAAGATGCCAAAGTGGCCATTGCATCGGCTGCTCAATTCTTGTGTCTTGGAATTTTTATAAAAGTAATTAAAGAAAAATACTTCTTCCAGTTTTCCACCAAGTTCTTGTAAGGAAACAATTTTTCATCCTTAGTATTATACTCATCATTAACTTGATTAATGACTAATTGAGAGTCCCCATAGACTTGCAATTCTGTGACATTCCATTCCAAGGTTGTCTTGATTCCTATGACCAAAGCTTCATACTCTGATATGTTATTGGTGCAAGGGGACAATAACTTGTAAGATTTTTGGATTGTGTAACCTTGTGGTGTAATCAAAAGAATGCCTGCTCCACTGCCATTCTGGGTATAGGATCCATCAAAGTATAAATTTGATGTCTTAGCTTCAACATTCACAATTGCAGAATCTAGGAATTCCACTTGTATAGGATGTATAGATTCTTGAGG
Organism: Thuja plicata; assembly: GCA_018584345.1. Taxonomy (NCBI): domain Eukaryota; kingdom Viridiplantae; phylum Streptophyta; class Pinopsida; order Cupressales; family Cupressaceae; genus Thuja; species Thuja plicata. The sequence continues at coordinate 1,074,877 of MU226426.1, read as the reverse complement.
ATAATCAGCCAATTTATTGGCTATAACTTGACCTTTGATTGCTTTCCTATCAACATATTCAATGTTGAATGCACTAAGTACCATGACCCACTTCACAATCCTTCTTGTTAAAGTTGTTTTGCTAAGTAAGTATTTCAAGGGATCAATTTTAGCTATGAGTTTCACCTTATGCAGAAACATATAGTGTCTTAAATTTTGAGAGGCAAATACCATTGCTAGGCATGCCCTTTCCATGAAGCTATAATTTAATTCATATTTGATCAAGGTTCTACTCAAATAGTAGATAACTCTTTCTTTCCCTTCATCATCCTCTTGTGCCAATAAGACTCCTAATGATCTTTCTGTTGCTGAAATGTAGAGTAATAAAGGTTTCCCTTGAAGTGGTGACATTAAGAAAGGAGGATTCATCAAGTATGTTTTCAACAATGAAAAGGATTTGTCACACTCCTCATCCCATGTGAAGATGGTGTCTTTATGTAGTAATCTTGTGAAAGAATGGCATTTTTCCTCCAGTTGAGAAATAAACCTTCTTATAGATTGAAGTCTTCCTTGAAGTGACCTCATTTGGCTAATATTATTTGGAATGTCCATGTACGTTATGGCTTGTACCTTTTTAGGATCTACTTCAATGCCTTTTGCTGAAACTATGTACCCTAGGAATTTTCCAGATTGTACCCCAAAAGCACATTTATTTGGGTTAAGTCTCACCTTGAATTTTTTCCTAGGCTTGTAAAAATCTTGTCAAGTATGGATAGATGATCTTTTCTCTTATGCGACTTAGCTAAAATGTCATCCACATAATCTTCCATAAAAGTGTGCATCATATCATGGAAAATGGTAGTCATGGCTCTTTGATAAGTGGCTATGGCATTTTTAAGACCAAAGGGAATTACGTTACAACAAAAGGTACCCCATGGGCATGTAAAAGCTGTCTTCTCTTGATCCTTAGGTGCTATGTGAATTTTATTGTACCCACTAAATTCATCCATAAGTGAAAGCATAGAATGACCTATCGTGAGGTCCACAATAGCATCAATGCTTGGTAAGGGAAAGTCATCTTTTGGACAAGCAAGGTTTAAATCTCTGAAATTTGTGCAAAATCTTATTGTTTTATCATGTTTGGTAACTGGTACAATATTGGAGATCCATTTGGCATATGCTATTACTCTTATAAATCCTACTTTGAGCAATTTCTACAATTCAACTTTGACCAATAGGGCTATATGTGGATGCATTTTTTGCAACTTCTTCTTTACGGGCTTAACCCTTGGTTTCACATTTAAGTGATGCATTATGAAACTTGGATCTAATACGGGCATGTTAGCATATGACCATGTGAAGTTGATTTGTTTCACTTGAAAGAATGCAATGAACTCTCCTCTTTCCAAAGAACTCAAAGATGCTGCTAAGTGAATGAATTTAGGGTCCTTTTCTATTCCAATGTTGACCTTTTCTGTGGGTTCAATAAGTATAGGTGATATTTCATCTTCGTGAGCTGGCAAGGTGTCTAGCCTCTATCCCTTAGGTGCCATAGTGGGGTTTTCACCTTCGGAAACATCCTTTATTTTTACTTTTTTTTGGGTCTAGCACTGCCACATGGTGGTTTTCACCACTAGACCTTCTCATTTTTTTGTATATTTTCTCTTCATTTTTTGGATTAAAAGGTTGAACACTTTCCCCTATCATCATGTCCAGTGTGAATTCATTGGTGGAAGAATTGCGTTTGACCGCATTGAGGTATAAGGCCATTGAATTGTCATTTGGGAAGTAGAGTAAGTCATTTGACTTGGATAGATCCCAATCAATAAGTTCAGGATGCATTAAGGACAAAGAATTATTGAATGGGCTTTCATTTGAAGGAGTTAAGGACATGAATTCATTAGATGGTTCATACATTGTATCATCATGGTCTATGACATGTGCCTCTTCAAGATGGTCCATGGAAGAAGGATTGAAATCCTCTTCATCAAAGTCGTCTAAGATTTCTATGGGAAAGAAAGCATCTGGATTAAACACTAGGGTAGAATATCCCACCCATGAAGGTACCCAAGGTTCACCTACCCATTGAGTGAAAAGAGGTGCTTGTTCTATGTTGACTTGTTGAGGTTCATTTGATGTTTGAGTTGAATTTGACCCTTGAGCCATATGTTCTTCATTTTCAACTTTAGGAGAAATTGCATAAGTGTCAATGGTATCAACCTCTATGTCATGACAAGATTCTTTGGACAAGGAATCCCACTCATAGTCTCTAGAATAATCTTCACTTTCAGAACCTACCATATGGATATGTGCATGGAAATCATGCATGGGACTTGAACTTTCTCCTTTATGTTGAAAACCTATGCCGACTTTCTCTTCTTTGGCTCTCCAAATGGGTTCAATAGGTTCTAACAACCCTCTATGTCTAACTCCTAAGGGTCCTCTTCCCTTATACCCYATTTTCTTCATGATATCAAATCCTTTTCCATATTGATCAGTTTGGATATCGATATGTTGCACTCTTTCATTGGAATTAGCTGAATTATCATCCTCTTTATAGAGCCATTGTAATACCTCATCATCTTCTTTGTCCACTTCTTGGTTGTCACATTCCCTTACAAAATGGGAATTGTGTTTATGAGATTGATTATCTTTGGATGGTTTCCCATGTGTTCTTGGAGATGTAGGTAAATTGAAGAGGGAAACAGAATATTCCCCTACTCCTTTTGAGTTAATTTTACATTGTTTCTCAAATTGATGCATTCGGTCCCTCATCTTTTCATAGTGATCCTACTTAGTTTGATCGCTTTCTTCCTTAGTGGGTTTAGAGGATTCTAACCTTAATTTTGAAGTCTAAACTAAAGTATCCTTTGAATTTGAACCCTCGTAACTCATCTTTTCTTTTCCCTTAGTTGATGTAGTCGAGTTAGTTTGAATAGGGTTAGGAGTAGATGTGACATTTGATGTTGCTTCTGACTTTTCCTCTTTGGCTTCTTCCATGGTAATATCAGGGATTACTCTTTCCCTATTATGAGGAATATACAATTCATGACTTGGCTTCAAAGCATTGTAATATTGGAATGGGTTTGAATCTCCTCCAATTGTGATCTCCTCCCCTAGGTAGGGAAATTTCATGCATTGGTGATATGTAAAAGGTACCGCTTGCATCTCATGTATCCAAGGCCTTCCTATTAGGATGTTGTAGGTCAATTTCATGTCAAGGACCTAACATATAGTGTCCTTTTTGATAGGTCCCACTTTAATTGGTAGAACGATCATACCCTTGGAAGATCTTTCCTCTTCATCATAAGCCTTAATAGTTATTTGCTTCTTTGGATCAATGGAAGACTCGGATAAACCTAATGACTTGACAAGGTTTAAAGTGCAAATATTTAGACCAGCTCCACCATATATGAGAACCCTCTTAAACCCTATGTCTTTGGATTAATACCTCTATATGCAAGGGTAATTTTTGAGGATGTGTGATAGACATGTCATCTTGCTCTGAAAAGGAAAGATAATGAGGAGCTATGAGGTGCCCTACCATGTTTTGAAATTTGTCTTCCTCCAAGTTTATAGGAACTGTGGTCTGACACAAGGATTTTTCTAGAATCTCCTTGTGATTAGGAGATAGTTTTAGCAACTCAAAAATTAATATTTGGGTGGGAGTCTTTTGCAATTGATCCACCAAACTATAAGTCTTTGTGGTGGGTGGTGTTGGTTTAGCCAAAAATAGTTTGTGTCTTAAGACCAATAGTAATAGGAGTAACCCCTTGTAAGGTAATCTTTGAGGCTTTCCCCCTTGTGATGGCATTAGCAGACCCTTGAATAGGTTGGTCTTTAACCACAACAACATTAATGCTATTGTCATAAGTATGGGCAAAGTTTACATTATGATTGCCTTTTACATTATTTGCATTGTTTCCTCCATTGTTGGAATTAGAAGATTCTCCCTTTTCATGCTTATAAAAAGGAGTTTTAAAGGCTATGTGATCTTCATTAGTTTGAGGTCCATCCACCTTTATCACACCATTGTCTATGAGATCTTGTACCACATGTTTGAGACGTAGGCAATCGTTGGTCTTATGTCCCCTATTTCGATGATAGTCACAATGGTTGTTCTCATTCCACCAGTTTGGCTTGATGTGAGGTTCATAGGGTTGAGCCTTTGGTAGATCGATAAGCTTATTTGCGATACGTGTCCTTAATGTATTTTCCAATGGTTCACCCAAAGTAGTGAATGTCCTATTGGGTGTAGCTGCAAAGAATGGTTTAGGCTTAGAAGCCCCTTGATTATTCCCAAAGTTGTTATTAGCATTGTTGTTGAAGGGTACTTTGGGTGCTTGATTCACGTTATTGGCTTGAGTTGAAATTTGAGAGAGATTAAAAGGGATAGCCTTTAAAGTATTAGCCTCCACCACTCCATCATTAACCACTCCTTTATTATTTTTTTTATTCCTTGTCTAATATCGATTGTTGTTGTTGTTGTTGTTATTGTTGTTATTTTGATTTTGATTGGTGTTGATTTTGATTGTTGTTGTTGTTATTGTTGTTATTCTCGTTATCTTTGTAGAGTTTGATTTCTCCACTTTTTACCAATACCTCTTCTATTGTCACCCCATTCTCAATTAAGTCTTGGAATGATCTAGGACATTGTAGCCTTAGTCGATAGTTCATTTCATGAATCAAGCTGTTCACAAAGATATCCATATTTTCCTTTTTGGGTACACTTCAAGGGTATCTAGAAAATACCGCTCTCCATCATTGTAGGAAAAGTAGGAATCCATCTCCATATCTTTGTTTGGTATTGCATAGATTTAGCATTGTAACCTCGTGCTTGATGTTATAAGAATAGTGGGTTACAAATTTAGAGGCCAATTCCTCAAAGGTCCTAATATCGAAGGGTAATTTTGAGAACCACTCCATTGCCATGCCTCCCAAACTTCTAGGGAATAACCTCATAAGGTAAGTTGTGTCATGCATGAACTCTAGGCTTAGGGTGCAAAATTCCCTTAAGTGATCTTGAGGATCAGATGTTCCTTCATATTTATCATATTTTAGATAAATAGCATTTGTTGGAAATGGTATCATGACTAAGGACTTGGAAAATGGAAACGGACACAAGGCTTCAATAGAAAAAGGTTTAGGAGCCCCACTTTGTTTTAATGTGTCCAATTGTATTTGAAAAGTCTAGAATTGTTTGTTCATGAAGTCAATGGGGTTAGCCTCTGCTTCTTCTTTCTTGAGTTTGGTGAAATCATAATCATGTGGAAGCTTGAGACCCGTTTGTGCTAGGTCTAGGAAGTATTTCTCTTTGTCCTTTTCTAATACTTTTTCCACAAGTTTCATAAAGAAAGGGCTTTGCATAGCCTTGGTAACCTTTTCATCGATTAACTCCTCATCATTAGGGTCCATATTGCTCTCGTTATTAGTGTTGTCAATCCCTTGATTTTTAGGATTCATGTTTGTCTCTCCGTTGGTATTGTTGTTGGATCCTTTGTTGTTAGGATCAACATTTCCTTGTTGGGTCATATCCTTGTTTACGTGATTAATTTGATTAGGAGCTATATGACCAAATGGGAAAGAAATCCTCGGTTTTGTTTCTTTGATGGGTTCATGTATGGGATTTATAGAAAAAAGGATCACCTGAGAAGGGACACTCTTGTCTTAGATAAGACCTGTCCGGTTGTAGGGTAGTCTTGATGTAATGTGATCGAGTAAAAACTAACATTAACATATGCTTAAGGAAGATCTTAGTTTTTCAAACTCGCTTAAATGACCAATCCATATATAAATTTGCAAAATGCCCAATAATGGCAGATTCTGATTAGGATAGGTATCCACAGTGATATAATGTCCAAAAGGGTATCCAAAAATCAAATTTTATTATTTTCAAACTTTTGGCAGGTACCCACTGTTTGCCTTTTAAAAATTCCAAGCAGCTCTTACCTATGTGTAGGTGGTGTTTAAATGATAATACGTGGTTACTGGAAAATTTGAATGCGGTGCTCTGTAGTTGGTAGGCAACATTTGTTTGTTACCAAGCATTTTGGAAATATTTGTATGCAGCTCTTTCTGGTTAACAAGTGGTTGTTTGATGTTACTAAGTGGCATTTTATGTTTAACAAGTGGCCCAACTTTGTTTGTAAGTGGCTCTGAAATGATTATACGCGACGCTTTGCTGATCAGAGTTGATTTTGACAATTTTATTGATGTTTTTGGGGTTTAAAATTTTAAGGTCTTTGATCAGATTTATCAAAAAATATTCTTGCATGAAAATGAAGTACAAACTCAACACACACGTAAAATTTGCACCATATCCCTAAAAACCACACTAAAAGTGTATGTTCTCAGATGTTTTAACAGGTTTACACAAGAATGTCTTCCAAGCAATCTACCTTAGCATCAACAAATTTGGCTTTTAAACATGGCTCTACAAAGGTAGGTCTGCTATTTTATCAGGTTCCAACCTATTCTGGTCTAAACCTTGACAAGATCCTTTACCCCTTTGAGGGCTTCCCACATGCACAAAAGTATGATTTCGCGCAATCCCGAAAGACTACTAGAGGAAGTGAGGATGGCTTGCACAAGTTTTAGTCACTTCTCGATTAAGGAAAAGTGCATTATTTATAGTGGGTCAGATGATATTGCGGTAAAAGAAAATATCTTCCACTTTGGGTCATTCCCTCTCACCATCCTCGTAAGGCAATTCTCAGGAGGCAGGCCCTTTAAAGCTCTAAATAGCTAGCATGTTCATGAAAAATGGGAATTGAACTTGGTTCAACAAGTTTGGGAATTTAATTCACTCAAAGAGTGAAGAGCATATCCCTATTGTTTTCCTTTTGTTCCAAACACTTCAAACATATTTGTTCATTTTCAACCCCTTAACAAGGAGGTTCTTAGAATTGAAATGTGTGGTTCAAATGTTTATCCTTGTCTTTCTACCAAGTTGGCTTTGCACATTTGGCTTTCTGATTCACTTCGAAAAGTGAAGAGCATATGCCTTATGCTTGTTCAATTTGGATGAAATAGAGGATTTTCTACTTATGCTAGATTTAAAGGAAAGCCACAATTTGATCAAATGTAAGCTTGATGAGATACGTACCTGATTTTGAAGCTAGCAAAAGGCTAGGTGCATTTTTGAGTTTTTGGCTTCTTTTTACTCACCTAGTGGTGATCGTTCCCATTCCATCTCCTCCAACAAGTTAGTCAACGCAAAGCATAGCAAAGTGAAAAAAACTTGGAAAAACCTTAAATGACACAAATACCTCCTAAAAGCTCTTTTCAAATGAATGATTTATCAATTAAAGCCTTTAAAGAAGTAAGCATGCAAACTCAATTAGAGAGTAGGAAATTTTCATT
>MU226426.1:1038588-1067486 GCA_018584345.1 Thuja plicata | reverse complement strand
ATTAGAGAGTAGGAAATTTTCATTTATATGCAAAGAACACCTTAATATAATGATCATACAAATGCTCTTCCTCAAACAAACTCTCTAATAAATTTTCATTATGTATCTCTTTATCATTCTTGGTTTTAATCCTCACCTCTTTGCTAGGCTTGAAGATTCACTTCTCTAGTTTCTGTACTTTTGGGTGATTTTTCATCTGCAAAACAGGAAAACACAGAGAATTACACCAGTGACAGAATTAATTAAAGCCTAATTTAAAGAAAAAAAGATTACACAAGATTTAACAACTAAACAACAGCTATCAAATATTACTAAGTGTAATTTAAATCTTTAGACACAGTTGTTAAATTCTTAAATGCGGCTCTTAAAATACCACAGGCGGCTAATTAAAAATAGAAAGCGGTGTAGGAAATATAAAATGTGGTCAGAGATGGCTGGTAGGCGGCTATTAAAAAGTCACGAGCGGTGCACTTTATCTAACAGGAAGCATGATTTATCTGGTAGGCGGCCCACTTTATCTTAGATGTGGTAGCATAGAGAAAGACGGAGATGAATCAAGCTCCGTAGGTGGCATTTTGTTGTTTGTAGGTGGCTCTTGGCATAGCATACGCGGCTCTTCTCCTATTTTCTGCAAGAAAAACACCAAAAACCAAGCAAACACACCAAATATTAAGATAAAAATGTCAGTAAAGAGGCTTAGAGCCCCACGATGGGTGCCATTATGTGTGTAAGAAAATACACCTTCATGAAATTAAGATTGAAAGAAACAATTCTATGGAATGATAAACAAATTAATCTAAGAATTGAAGCTAAACAATCTATATCATCTCATGGTTCTCTATCCAAGATTTGTTAAGAGAGTTCTCAGGCTTAATCTCTCTCAAGGACAATCCTAGAATGAGATATGTATGAAAATTAAATGCTCCAATCTAGCTAGAATGCTCAAAATGCTCAAAAATGCTCCAAGATCATATGAGAAAATAACAAATGCTCCTAAACATGATATGCTAGATGTAATGCAAATGCTAAAATTCTCTCAAAAATCTCTTAAATTCTCCTCATACACTCTCAGTGTGCCTATAATAAGGATTCTTTTTCTCTTGAATTCTTGGATCCCAAACACAAAGGAAATGGCTTGTATTTATAGCATTTACCCAAGGGTAGGGGGTAGAGTGAGTTGATCATGATGAAAACTTGGTTAAGTCAAAAGCTTTGAGGTGTTTTCAGATGGAGGGAAAGTTGGTTGGTTGTCTCAAAGATATTAGGAATTAAATAACTCCATCCTTTAATTAAATTATCCATGGAAGGGTGATTGGGTTGGATTTGATCCTTTTTGATTTGAACTATACAATTGAAAAATCAATTGCATAATTTGATTAATTCCTTTACGGTTGAATTTAATTATTTGATTTCATGATTATTTGATCTTTTTATTTGATTTGAATTTTTGTCCATTTGATTTGATAAATGTCCATTTGATTTGATCCATTTGTTTTGCATTGAGATGACATTTTAAGGCATTTGGCTGAGATTTATAGTTTGGAATGCTTGAGATACACCTGGTCAATTTTAGGTGTCTACACATCTCTACTCTCTTTATCAAATCGATCATTTTCCTAATTAATTTTGATCGATCCTAAATCGATCCTATTCAATCCTAAACCTATCCTATTCAATCCCAAACCATTCCAAACCTTCCTAAATCAATTCAAACCCATTCTATTATATTCCTAATCAGTTTCAGAATTGTTTGGACTAATTCCAACTATTCTGGGGCATTGTCCAAGATCATTGATGCCTAATTAACCCAATTTCCAAACCGATCAAAACCCTATTTCAATTTGATCAAAATTGTCATCATTTTAGGAGCATTTTCCAAGTTCATCAATGCTTTGTAACCCCTTAATCAGCTATTTTAGAACATTGTCAAATTTAATTGATGTTATCGTTATCAATCTATCCATATCAATTCAATAGTGTTGTCCGTGTTCGTCAATACTAATTTTGATCATTATTATTTTGGGAAAATTTTCCAAGATCATAGATGTCTCCCCATTTCAATTTCAATCCTATGACACCATCAAAGTTCATTGGCACTTTTCAACCATTTCCAAACATCATTATATGGGCGTATTGTAAAAGCTCATTGATGCCTCATTTTTCCCAAACTATTCTTGAACCCTTGGAATTAATCCTAATCATTATCAACATTATCAAAATCATTTCAATTTAACATTAACACCTTCAATTCATTCAATAATTCACTAATTTCCCCCTTGGGATCAATAACCTATAGTTTATCCCTATGTCCTAATTGAATAAATAAATTGACTTTATTTATTCCCTTTTCCCTAAGTCTTCAACAATTAATTAATTTTTATTAATTAATAGGTTAATTTCAACTAATGAGATTTTCATAATTTCATAAATCTAATTATTGATTTTGTGAGGTATATTGAGAATATTGAATTATTAATTTGATTAATGATTCCTAAATCTACCTAATTACCATATCCCTTATTTGAGGATTCTCATCCCTATTAAGGTGCTTCATGAATATTCTCACTATCTCCTTATTTGATCTCCCCTATATCATGCTTCCTAACATCCTACCAACCAAAATCTGCATTTATGCATAGATTTTGTGCAATCTTTAGCTAATTGCCTCTCATTTTCTATAAATTGGGATGCATTTCTCTTAGTCAAGGTTAGACCACTATCTCCTAGTATTCTCGCTTGCAAACTTGGCTTTTGAATCTTTGTGCAATCTTTTTATTGTAAAAGAGAAACATCAAATCTGATATTGGAGAAGAGAGAAGGACATGGGAGCTTCATTTGAAGGGATTTATTAGATTTTTTATGCTTTATACTTGTGAACTCTTGTTTTGAATGGATTTCATGGTAGATTAGATAGGTTAGCATATTATTTAGAGTTTTTGGTCTCCTAGATATGCTAATTATGCCTTTTTCTGGTCTTACAGTATCATATTATTATCACCATATTAAAAAAGGCTCCTTAATTGGATTGATTTTGGTTTGCATGGCAGGGAAACATATTTGTCTCTTGTAAAATATACACAATTATTAAATCAATGATTCAGGCCCTTTTAAGAAAGACACCTGCAAGCAATAGTTGGGAAAACAATAATATCTTGTTCCCTTTTGAATTTTACAAGCTACAATGCCCTGATCAAATTTTTAATGAATTAAACTATACTAACACATAGGCATGTTTTTCACCAAAAAGAACATAAAGCATAATGCACCCAATCATCAATATATTTTGAAGACATGAATTACAAAACCATTTATCATAATAACATAGAGAATCATAGTTCTCTTTAAACAACCATTCAAATATATATATATATATATATATATATATATATATAAGACTTGCATCGATCCATAAACTGGGAAATAATTGAATTTACTAACAATATTTATCATTTACATAGAAAAGACTTAACTTGAACATAAACACAAAGATTTATATTCCTTCAGCCAATCCAAAATCTCTTTCATTCACAGATAAAATATTCCTAGTTCATCTTTCAGAAAGTATATAAAAATCTCTCTTGTATCACTAATAGAGTCTTTTAAAAACAAAATTCTAAACACTTAACATTGGTTCGTTCCATGATGTATATTGGAGTTTTAAACACAATTTACGTGCAAAGTACCTATGGTTTCAGAAGAACCTTAGGTAAAAATAAAACCATATTTAATAACTAAACTTATATAACTACAGGATAAACATCCCCAATTTTAGAAAAAGTCTTTTTAAAGCAGGAAAACTAAAATTAAGATGCACGTGGTGACTTTTTGCCCATAGTTCCTCTAGATTTTGTGGACGCATTTTGCTTCACCTTCCACTCCTTGTAGGCATTTGTAAACTCTTGTGAAAATGAAGGGTTAGGGGTCCTGAAATGAGTGGCATCCTCTATTTCTATGCATCATTTTCCCACTTCATTTCCATAAGTCTATGTGCATGTGATGATAACTATTCATCAAGCAGGAACAACATGGACTTGATACGTACAATATTTGAGAAGTTCTCAACGGTAGGAGTCTTTTCCTTCTACACTCTGCATGCCAATTTCTTGAAGGCTCTGATTAAAACATCCATTTCATGCTCCAAGATTCCATCATTCCAAACATAGGTAACATTGATGCATTTTATATCACTGTCCAGACGCTTGGCTAAGTCCCTCAGCTATTTATCCATCTTCAAAAAGTCTTGGTGCCTGGTTTTAGTTACAAAGTTCCTCCATTCTATGTTTTTATTGCAAATGGCCAACTGAGCCTCATCTACATTCTTTAGTGATTTCTTTGATAATAATTTTTTTATCCCATACCTCTATACTTCATGAATTCATAGGGAAACCTCTGTCCATTTCTCCTCTTTGTTTTCCCAAGTTGAAATTTATGTCTGAATTTCATTGAGTATTTCTATGACTTCACTATAAAAAATACCTTAGAATCAAGGATGTATTGCTCACCATCTTTGATTACATTATCCACCCATTCATCATAGGCTTCGACTAGCACCTTACCTATTTGTATCTGGTTGATTATTTTTTGACTATTAGGGGAAGTCGGGTTGAAGGAATATTGCGTGTGTGAGATTGGGTGAGGGCTTGATTAGTTAATGGCATTGATGTAAGAAGCCACAATTCTAATTGTTTGTTTCATTTATTTCTTATCTTTGTTTTCTTTCAAGGATCTACTCAACATATTTTTAGCAGAAACCTCAAATTGGTGGTTATTTGTTGCACAATAGGGTCTGCGACTTCTTCTTTCATATTGAGATTAGCCACCCCAACCATCCAATCTCCTATCTTTGAGTCAATATCAACTCTAGAAGTAGTCCTTAATTTATTGGGCTTTGACTCCTTTCTAGAATACTTGTTCACCATATCACCAACTGGAATTGAAATAGGAACTATGTTCCTCTTCTTGTTGATGTTGGTGGTTAACCAAGTAGGAGTACCTTCAACTGAACCTTTTCTAGTATTAGACTTAGACGGAGTAGTACTAACCATGGCCATTGAATCTGGCTTCAAAGGGGTGTTTGTGGAATCCATAGGATAAGAGTATTGTTCATGTTCTTCTCTTAAATATAGATCTATAACCATTTCATCTATTGATCCCTTCTTGTGTACCTTTGACTTTGACCTAGCTATGTGAGCTAGAGGATTCATTGTAATATATATTGTTAATTCTTTGTTTCTCGGGGACCCCTTTGATTTTTTCTTTGTCTTACCTACATCACAAGGTTTAATATTAGCATCAAAAGATATAGTAAATTAAGGAGATTTGGCCTTTTTCGCAAGGCTTGATTTTCTAGAATCTTAGTTTCTTTTCACTTTCTTCCTTTTGAGCAAAATTTTGGTCCTCCACATGACACCTGAAGTCCTTGTTTCAATGTCATATTTATCATTTTCATCCCAATTAACCTTAGGAAGGGGATGGTTCTTTACTTCCTCAAACTTAGGGTCAATTACCCCACTAATAAAATTTTGGTCAATTTTTGACAATCATAGGTTAATTTTGTGACTGTCAAAGGTAGATCCATCGACTAAAAGTGTCGTGGAAGTTATTTTGTCAAAAATTGTGATGACTGGCATATTCATTATAAAGCCGATGACCAAAAAGTCATAAAAAAAGGGCTTTGTGACAGATGTTGTGTGCGCCTTTCACCCTATGCCCTTTTCACAGTCCATCACTTTTTCGACGACCCTACGATGCCAAAATTAAAAAAAGAATGATGAGAATCCTATATAAATGATGAATTGATCGATGAATTATCATCAAAAATTAGTTGAAACAATTCATCGATCATTTCATCGTTTATATAGGATTCTCGTTGACTTTGAATGTAACAGACAAAAAAATGACGAGATGTTTTTTTTATTTTTATTTTTATTTTCACTAGCACTTTACATTAACCACTGTGATCATACAATCCAACAATTTTTGTAACCATTAACCCTCCTTTTACTAGCCTTATATGGGACACATGGTGTTATCACAACCTAGGCTCAACTTGCATCATCAAACCTCGTAAAGTTGCACTTTCCTTCTTTCTCCTAACTTTGTGGGTTAAGGTATAGCACATGATAACACCTCACTCAATTGTAACCCTTTCCCTATGAAATCACTTCTCCTTGTGTTGGCGCAATTCAGTGACAAGTGGAAACCTCTCACTTATTTTTAGGCTAAACTTATACTATTATTATCAAGCCATGAAGATGCAACTTGACATTTCTTTTTAACTATTTATGGCTTAGTGCAAGGTCACTGATATTGAAACAACCCCACCTTTTTTCAAAAATTGGAGTCCCACATCTAAACTAAGCAAAGAAGAACACCTAAGCTAAAGAAAACTAAACAAGTACATCTAAGATAAATAAAACTAAACAAATAAGTGACCAAACTACTTGAGTGAAATGACTCAAGGTGGATCTCTAACATTACCTACTAAATAAAACTAAAAAATAACAACAAAAAATGAGCCCCTCAAAAATCCTATGTCAAATGAATCAAGGAAAATTAATCACTAAGCTCCACAAAACCACTAAACGAAAAAATAAATAGAAAGAAAAACTACCATGATTTCGGTAGCCAAATGGTTCAAGATAGAACTATTCTAGCTATGTACAACACACTTGAGTAGATAAAACTTAAAAGACCTATATATACACATGACCTAACATGGTTTCTCAAAATGTTCAACAACAACAAGGCATTGGTGATAGTCCCATAAAAACATACCTATATCCACTCCTCCAATGTCCTTATATATTTCCTATTCATACACATTAATTAGTCATGTCCATACTCATGGTTACAATTCCCAATATCAACAAACAAATTATAAGAATATAAACTTAATTTAGTCAAATTACCTGGCTTTAAATATAGCCAAACTACTCACAGATGCCTTCTTCTAGCAATGTTGTTGAAGAAAAAATAGTGAAGTTGTCAACCGATCAGATGATGTCAATTATGACTTCAAGCTTTAGATTCCCGAAAGATAGGAAGAGAGAACACATTGTCTCTCTCTTCCTATCTTTCGGGCATCCAAAGCTTCAAGTCATAATTGAAGGATGCTCATTTGTATACCTCCATGTCTTCCTTTCATTGGGGCATTGGATGCTTCAAGTGATTTTAGTGTGCAATTTTTAGTCTTTTGATGGTCTACATTTCTTATCTCTTGTATTCTGATGAGGTTAGTGTCTCACATGTTGAGTTGGTACTTTGACCTTGGACTATGTTAGTGTCTCTCATTCTTTGTTGAAGTTGTGTCAAGATAAACAAGAAATTAGTCTTTACTACAAAAAAATTCTTCAAACCATAACTATGATGAGTTAAATATTTTGGTTTGGAAGGTACAAGAAAATCACCAAGGATATAGAAGGATTACATGTGAAAGGAATGCTGAAATATGTAACTCAATGTAGAATTCAGTAAACTAAACCTTTAAGAGGGTTTACATAAAACAAAATTTGAGTATTGATTCCTGTCATGATATCTTGGAAAATGAGTAATTTAACTTGTAATAATTATAAATATGATCCTATAGTGAGGGTTATGACATCTTGATAGCCTTTTATCATTCATAGTGTCTATTACTTTGAATTATCTTGTTTTGAAAAAGGCATACATATGGCTAGAAGTAATTTTCTTATTTCATAATGATTATTTTCAATTAAAAATTGGTTACATGGGTCTAGGACTATAGAAGATCACGAAAATGCACATCCTTTGTTAATCAACTAACAAGCAAGAGATGATCATCAGTATTGATTCTTATATTATACCTATTCTGCCAACTTACTCTATTAATCATGTCCAACCTTCCAAAATAGTGATCTAGACTTAAAATAATACACTAAAATGATTATGTAGAGTTATTTAAGTCCTCAAAATAATTTAACAAAGTTCAATATAGTAGTAATTTATCATATCCGTATACCGGTTGGCCTACCCCAAAATCCTATAGGATTTAGGTACCCTTTATAAGGTTTTTCCACATATTACATTGTCGATGGATGGTTGGTTCACAATTCCATATCATTGTATCTTGATTTTATTTTTTCTCCTTTTTCAGATTTTCTTACCTAATAAGAAACAACATAAAAATGCAATCATTTGACATAACCATATAAGTTCAGAGGAACTAATGTTGGGCATAATATTTAAAACCCCATTTATCTTTAAAATTTATTTCATTTAGAGTTTACTTATATCCTATATTCTTAAATTAAACTACTCAAATTCTATGTTTAGATGAGTGGACAGATGCAAAGTACAAGTTAAATAGACATTAAATTCAATATACATATGTATATATATTGCTACAAATGGCTAGTCTAGAAAAGAAAACTTAGCAAAACTAAATAATTTGAATATTGATTGGAATAATTACCTTGTAAAGGTGTCCCCATTTTGCAGCCACATTATATGATTTAACTCCTTCTGGTCAAATGGAAGATAAATCAGATCTAGACCTTGAATGCATGGAAAACAACTTTACACCTCTAAAGATGAATGATTAAGTCAATCAATATAAATAAAGAAAACAATATAACAACTTTCTATATATTCATATATGCGAAGACATAAAATCCATGAAAAACTAAAAATTCACACCTACAATAGAATAAGAAATAAAAAACTAATGCACTCACCTCCATTATTAAATCCCCAACCAAGAAACTCAAAAACTCAAGGCTCCATCCTACCAGCCTCAAGAAAAGGGTATGTGTTTGGCAATCCATTCAGAATATTAAGTGCTTAGTTCTGCATGTTGTAGTGGAATAAAAATCATATCAATAGGTATGAAAATATTTTCTCCCATAGTGACAATTGAGTAAGAGATGCCCTATAAGGATATTTATAAATGGAAAGGAAAATATATTACTCATGAGTAACATCATTTATCAAGAAGAAATGCCATTATTTTCCTTCAAAAAAACTTTGAAGAATCTCCCCTTTGACCACCTCATTACTATGCCATGGACCAAAAATTAGGACATAATGTATCATATGAACTTCCTCCTCACATTTCATAATATAAATCTCCTCAAAAACATTTTTCTGTCTCATCCAACCTAAGATTCAAATGACATACATATAATCATCACCAATAAAATATACCATTGTATTCATTGTAAAAGACAATAAAAAAATATCCCATTTAAAGCTCTACAAATCAAGACCATATTTGTGAAATTTGACCAATATAGTCCCCCCCCCNATAGGCCCCCCCCCCCCCCCACAATCAAATTCTCCACAATGATTATATAGACATGTTAAAGGCCTCATTCAATCACTTCCTCCTATATCAATCCCTTAAGAAGATATATCAATACAATCCATGAGCTTGTCATACATTCTATATTGCTTGAATCTATATAAACCCACTTTAACCTATCCAACTTATCAACCTTAATCATCAATACTAAATTACCTTCAACCCAATTATCAACACTCATTACCATTCACTTCCATTCTATGCTGACCTACTAGTCCACCTCTTGAGACCCTCTTTGACCAATAGTGGTACAAGATAAAAAATATATTCTAAGCCTTACATAGTAGGGAAACTAATTAAAGAAAAACATATGAGATTGAAGATATTTAACACTACCCTTTTCATCAACCAACCACAATGGTACTCTTTCCCTCACACTTTTACATGCCTAAATTTAATAAATATAATAGAATATAAGATACCCTTAAAACCACATCAAAGACATTTTTATGGCATGTCAAGAAGTTGCATATATAAAAGGCATATGAAGAAGTTAACTTATAGAATTTAACACATAGAGTTCATATAAATACATCTAAGACATTAAGCTTATTACTTATCACTAAAAAAAATGAATTGAACAGTTATCAATTAATCATAGCTAGATACAGGAAAGCATAATAGAGCTCATTAATAGGAAGGCCTTTACAAAGTTGATGGCCAAATTTGGAATGATAGATGTAATTACAAGCTAGTTGAGGTTATAATGTAACATGAAAATTACACTTCAGGAGTAGCCATTAACATATTAATAAGTGTTCAATAGTGATATACTAATCTAAAGGGTGTTGATGACAATAGAATTGTGTTTTTCATAAAGTGCAAAGATGGATTTGTTTTGGAGGTAGAGAAGCTCATTACTTATAAGATGTTTTTGTATGAAGGTCTAATTGAAGAAGCTCATTGACTTCAACAGCATAATTTATATTGATGAAAAGGTGCCAAACTCATTGGCATGGATTGAATTGGCAACAAACATCAGAACATGTTGAATCAAGTAAACCAAAATTACAATGGTGAATTCATCAGTACACAACAATTTGACTAGAATAATAATGGTATTTGATCCTATGATTGTTGAATATGTAGAAAAGTTAGTCTGCATGTAGAAGATATATGCTAGCTAACTATATCTAGGACAGTAATGTGCATGGTTTATGTTTAAAGAACTGATTTACAATGAAAGCATTGATAAAGAAAATTGAAGAACAATGACTAATGATAGCAGAGGTTAATAATCAATGATGATATTAGAAGAATCTATGGTAGTGATATCATCAACAACAAAAAATTATCAACAAAGTCCAAAAATATGAACAACAGTCAAATTAAAATGAATAGTGATCTAATGAACAATAAAGTAGTGATATGATTATATAGAACAACACGAGGCAACAACTTGATTAAATATATGAGATATGATTTGTATAGAGGTAGAGACAATATGATGTGATTTGGTTTGTCAAGAAAATACAAAAGGAAGTGATTGTATTATAAGTTTAATGAAATATAAAGGAAAAAGAGAGCAGTGATTGTATTCCACAACATTAAGGCAATGATAGTGTTTGACTGAGGTAGTGAACAACAATATGTTAGAGTAGACAACATATAGCCAAAAAGGTGTGATTATATTCCTATCATGTGGGAATTCATGAAAGGGAACAACTTTTTAGGGTGTGTTATAACAATTATTATGTGGAAGGAAAAATCTCTATGCCAGTTAAAGAAAGCGATAAAAACTAATAAAAGGCAGAAATTATTAACAAAAGGTTGCTACTCTTGGGAGAATCATATCTCTTCAAGAAAAGTTGTGAGGGATATAAAAGAAAACTTTTTTGGACATAAAGTTTATAATGTTAAAAAAAGAAATGTAATATCATAATAGTTACAACCAAATTTAAAGAAGAAAATATAAGTATGGTTCACATTTATATGGAAGAATTCATTCTGCTTTTTGCAAAGAATGTGTGCAGTTCCCTATGAAGATTATATGCATATTCTATGATTTCCTAAAAGTAGAAGTATATGTGATTCCATGTTATGTTACCTATTATAGTAATCTTTAATCATGTTTTCTTGGGTCTAAATGCTACTATTTTAAGATCTCTTTGATTGGGCATGTTACTACATTGAACTAAGATTATTTTGGTTTTTATATTGTTGCATTTGGTTAACCATAGGCAAGGAAATCATATTTTGAACCAAAACACTTGTAGAATCTTTGAGTTGAGTTGGGTTCCTTGAGTGAGTTCCAAGACACTTGTAGAATCCTTGAGTTACACAAAGGGTTACAATCACAATAAATATATGCATGTAATCAGTGTTGGAATTATTGGAATGATGTACTGAGAGGGGAGGGGTGAATCAGTACCTCTAAAACCTTTTCTGTGATTGGCCAATTATCCTTTGTGTCATCAGATTTGTATATACCTATCTATCTATTCATCTTTGATTATATATGTGTGATCATAATATAAGTTCTTTATATGTATAAACATTCAAGAACCATTCATGAAAAAAAATAACACATAACACATGATATGATATCGTAGAAAACTCCTGTTAGGAAGTAAAAAATGCGATGGGGATGTCTACCCACAAAACATCACTATTTGTAGATAAGAAACAAGCCGATAAAGGCTTACAAATGATCACATCTGATGATCTACCCTATTAAGAGTATTATAGTGGAGACCTATTAGGATCTACTTCATTTGAATCTTTAGCAACACCGTTAGTTGTGCACTCTATTAAGAGATTTGTTAAAGAACTACTAAGTCCACCTTCTACAAAAGGATTTCTATTGTGATGCACTTGTTAGAATGCAACTACAATATACATGTTGATCTGATAGTGAATACAATCTCTAATTGCTGATAACAGATCCTGTATAGCTTACAATGTATGTATGTAATCACCTTGACTGATTAAGTAATACCTTGTCTCTACTCATCGGTAGCCTTCTTGTGTTCTTCTTATTAAATCTAAGTTAATCTTTTCTTCTTCTTCACCGATAGGTGATTGTCCTTTAGTTTGTTCCTCCTTACCCTCTATTTTCTCTTCACTTTCTTCTGTAACTGCAAGATGTTTGGTTAAGTTTTTGACCATCTTTTCCTTCTTGTTTATAATCTTCTTGACAACAAGATCTATCTTGATCTTTTGTTTGACTTCCTCATAGGTTCCAAATCTAGCTTGTTTGTTGTCAATTGGTTCATTTAATAGTGCCTTGATGCACTCATTGGCTTGTCCTGATTTGATCTCATGCTCTAAATCTGAAAGTCAGGACTTCAAAGGTACTAATACTTGGATATATGTGAAATCAATATCTACCATAAAACATATGTGTTCTTTGTGTTCTTCTATCAAAATTTTAGGTATACTTGTTCTAGCTTGCAACATTTCCTTAATGCTTTTGAAATACTCATTCATTATATCATCAAAGTCTGTACCTAATGACTCTAAATGTTCAAATATTTGTATGGTTATAGGTCTGCTTGTATCCCATGCTACTTTTCCTATGGAAGGAAAGTATTCTTTAAAGTAAAAGACTATGCACATAATGAGGGAACCAAACTTACAAGTGTTTGTTCTTGAAGATCTTATGGTGTTCATGTTCTCCTCAAGTTGATTCAATAGGATCTCTGCAAGATCCATCTTCTTTCCTTGTTTGATGATTTTGAATGTTGTGCTCATAGTAGTGCTTGATATGCTATTCATTCTTCTTTCTTGGAATATTTTGTACCCTACCACACATGCACCAAACATGAGTTCTTTGTCAATGATGGTGTTGACCTTGAGAGCTCTTTTGTCTGATTTTGCACTGGTTAAATTTTCTACTTCCTTCAGAGATGGGTGCTTGTGAGCTTGCAGTTTGTCGGTCGTAGGATAACCAATAATTGCATGAATAACATCCTTTGTTATTCATTTTGGCTTATTTATCCATAGTGTCTGGTTGTGCATTCTGCTGACAACTATTTTTATCCATTCTGTCTTGAAAACTATGGGAAAGTGTAATGCATTCATGAGTCCTTTGACTTCCAGATGCTTGTGCTCTTCTTTAAGGTTTCCATCTCCATTACATAGTGCCCTGTAGGAATTATCTAGGTCTAGATCTCCTAGTTCTAAGATCTTATAGTGTATATAGGACCTTACGTCCTCTACCAGTAAAACCCTAGGTGGGATTCTGGAGAACGCTCCAGAATCATCAAGTTTTGATGTGATTTCTGGGTATAGCTTGTATTTCAGTTCAACACAAGTGCCTCTACTGATAAGATTGATTGT
Organism: Thuja plicata; assembly: GCA_018584345.1. Taxonomy (NCBI): domain Eukaryota; kingdom Viridiplantae; phylum Streptophyta; class Pinopsida; order Cupressales; family Cupressaceae; genus Thuja; species Thuja plicata. The sequence continues at coordinate 1,053,883 of MU226426.1, read as the reverse complement.
TTTCTTCTTATCTTCCTTAATATTTTCAACTCTTGAAGTCGATGCCATCGTGTTGCATAAATTTAGGGTTTTTCGTAAATTAAATAGTGTGGTCGGTGAATGCAGGTATTTACTGAATCTCTATGATTTCATGTGAATCCTCTGAGTGGTGTTTAAAATCCTGTTGGTGTCACTCTGTTGGGCTCTCTTGGTTGCTCAAAAATCATGGGTGCAAAATGAGTTCAACTGTCGGTCTTTTATAAATTTTTGTGCCCTAAGTTGTCATTAATGCTCACCAACTCATCGGTATTCAAAGACTGATTTCATCAGTTGAGGCATAAATAACATCTTTAGTGTAGGTGCAAAGTGTTGGTGTTGCTAGCAGCTTTGATGACTTCACTGATGATTGTCGATAAAGTGGCAAAGAAAAATTTGTTCGGCTCAAGGATCACCGATGTCCAGCAATTTACACTTAGTCATTTGGCTTTTGTGTAAAGACCGATACATTCTTGTAAGTAGTGTTAACTTTTCTGTGTGTGTTCACTAATGCATATTTTTTACCCAATAACCAATGGTGGTTTTTCAATAATTTATAAAAGTGATAATATAGTGCATCTTTAATAATGTTGATTTGTCTATATGATCAATATGTAAATGGAACCAATGCATAATACAAATTTTCATAATGTAGTTCCATACTTACTTGTGCAATTTAGATGGAAATGGTGATGCCACTGGATCCATTGGATGGGGCATCATCATTTTCATTACTTGATCCAGCACCTTTAGTGTTTGTGGATTTTACCCACATCTTGTTTCTCATCTTCTTGATGTCATCAATGGTATTTTGATTGGGATAAGTATTTGTTTCTGTCAGTCGGTCTTTGCAATATTTTATCACATGTCCAACTTTATTACAATGTAAACATGCCATTCTAGGATTGAACCATCCTCTTGGTTTTCTAGTCCATTTTCTCATATAGTTACCAAATATAGGACCATACCTTCAACATGTTGTGAAATTTACCCATGTGTTATAGTCCCAAACATATGAGTTACCTTTTCTTGTTGGTTTGTAGCCATTGTCAGGTTCTTTTGGTGTCCATGCCTTCTTATTCTTTTTCTAGCATTCCTGATATGTGTGTCCATTAATTTTGCAAGTAGGACAGTACTTGTCCATATAGGTTTCCTTCTTTGGATTTGTTACCTTAGATCTGCATTCATATTCCTTGTGTCCTTGCTTGTGACATTTATAACAATTACCAATGAAAGTAGATTGTGATTGAGGAATACCTTTCATTTTGTTTCTGCAAATGTTTGAGGTGTGGCCTAGTTTTCCAAAATGATTTCATGACAACTTCTTGGTTCTTGGAGTTTCATATACATTATTTTGATTTGATTGGTTAGATGACTCTCCATTATCGGTGTAACCTATTCCTGTGTAGTTGTTGACTCTTCTTTGACTGTTAAGGAAATCATCCATTCTTTTGTTGCTATCTTCAGATTTCTTGATCAATTCATTGTTCTGATTCTAAATGCTGACTTCATGCTTTAGTTTCTCATTTTCTTCCCTTAGCTCACCGATGTTCTATATTCTGTTCATTATTTAATCTATTTGATTCTTGACTCATAAGAATAATCTGGTTGGTAATCTCATGGTGATTCTCTGTACGTCTTTGAATCTATGATTCTTTTTCTTGTAGCTTTTTTGTTATTTTCCTCCTATCATCAATAGCCAATGTTCTCTCTAATTTAGCTTTTCTTGAATCATTCATGACATCAATCATTTTTACCATCTGAGTTTCTTGACTTATATGCAGCATTTTGATTTTCTCTGTTAGATGTAGATTGAATCCTTGTAGACTTGTGATCTCTTCTACTAATGTGTCTGAAGCTTTGCTCGTTGATGATTCAACATTGTTGAAGTACTATGGGATCTTCTCTTCTTGATAATCTTTTTCATTAAGCCTAGTTTCCATGATCTTTCTTTCATCAAACAACTTTCTCATGCTTACTCTTTCCTCTTTATACTTCTCATAGTAAATCTGAATTTGCAATTGCTCATTCTCAATAGTCTTTTCTAGTCTGTACTTTTCCATCATGTGGATCTTTCCTCTTAAGTCTTTAAGATTTTTCAAGAAAGAGACTTAGCTCTGATACCAATTTTTGGAATTATTGGAATGATGTAATGAGAGAGGAGGGGTGAATCAGTACCTCTAAAACTTTTTCTGTGATTGGCCCATTAACCTTTGTGTCATCAAATTTGTATATACCTATCTATCTGTTCATCTTTGATTATGTATGTGTGATCATAATATAAGCTCTTTATATGTATAAACATTCATGAAAACAAATAACACATAACACATGATATGATATTGCAGAAAACTCCTGTCAGGAAGTAAAAACTATGGTGGGGATGTCTACCCACAAAACTTCACTATTTGCAGATAAGAAGGGAGTCAGTAAAGGCTTAAAAATGATAACTTCTAATGATCTACCCTATTAATATTATTAGAGTGGAGAACTGTTAGGATCTACATTTTTTAAAGATTTAGCAATGCCATTAGGTGTGCACTCTATTAAGAGATTTGTTAAAGAGTTGTTAAGTCCACCTTTTACAAAAGAATTTCTTTTGTGATGCACTTGTTAGAATGCAACTACAATATAAATGTTGATTTTATAGTGAATGCAATCTATAATTGATGATAACAGATCCTATATAGCTTACAATGTATGTATGTAATCACCTTCAGTGATTGAGTAGTACCTTGTCTTTGCTCGTCAGTAGCCTTCCTGTGTTCTTGATAACTGTTGTGATCTATTTTTGAACTTTGCATGAATTCTCTTCTTCTGCTTAGATTCTCTCCATAGCTACTATCATTCTTCAAATTATTACAAGTCTCTTTTTATTATAAATGATGGAACATCTATTTATACTAGTTTCTAGCTCTATTCTTGATTCACACTTTTCAAATTAACTCTAGATCCAAGGTTTGCAACTTGACCTTGATCTTTAGTTAGATATGTTAGGACGCTTTAAAAGATTTACAATATGCTTTCTTCACCCTTAAGTTAAGATTTAAAACAAATAAAACCTCTATAAATAGAATTACATTGCTTTATCTGATGTGTAAAAATTAGATCCACTTTTTGTGAGTTCTTTAACTGACTGTCAGTTCTGATGGTCAGGTTGCTCTATCAATCTGTCAGTTTTCTTCTCCATCAGTGTTCCTTACTTGAACTGTTCATCAGGTATGCCTTTTCTTCTCTGTCGGCAATGTTCTCAAAATTTTATTATCGGTTATGCTTGTCATCGGTAATTTCTATACTTAGTATTTTCATGTTAGACATTTTGTCCTGTTGGGCATGCTTATACTGATGACCTTCTTCATATTTTTCTCTTTAAGTATACTAATGGAAAAAACTTAATGTCGTCAATCCGCACCAACAATTGAGCATCATAAGCAATACATTGGTAATTTGTTAAACAATAAATACATTAAATATATGAGTAATAACTGAAACACATGTATCATAAATCACATATGTTGTAATCATTAGAAATGAACACATTAATTTAATTGTACCATGGCATTAGATTTTAATACATAATAAATTAATTATGAAAACATATAAGTCAAATAAATTTGTATGACTAGTTCATCATCATCATCATCATCATCATCATCATCATCATCATCATTATCATCATCACCACCAGCACCACCAACACCACCATCATCTCCATCGTCATCATCATCATCATCATCAGCATCATGATCACCATCATCATCACCATCATCATCATCACCATCACCATCACCATCACCATCATCATCATCTTCATCATCATCACCACCACCATCATCGTCTTCTTCTTCTTCCTCTTCTTCATCATCATCATCTTCTTCTTCTTCTTTATCATCTTTAGTTTCTTCTTCTTCCACCATGTTATACTTTACTAGCCTTCCTCTTGGATAATGTCTAACAATAAATGACCAACCCAATTTTTGTGGAACCTCTATGTAAAACACTTGCTCACATTGCCTTGGCAGAACATAGGGCTCATCTCCAACTAGCTCAAATGACCTTATATTAATCATTGTAAATCCATTACCACATTGAATAATAATTCTATCAAGATTATTTTGATTCAATCATAGCTTGTACCATTTGAGGACGAATAGAACTAATTTAAAGGATTCAAAGTCGCACTCAAGTATATCATCTAAAATGTCATAGTATCGGTTTTGAGATTCTTAAGGATGCATGTCATTTCTAGATGAAATATTTGTGACCTCGAAGACTATAGTTATCCCAAAATCACAAGTTTTCTTTGTGTCGTCCAAATTTTTTATGCAAAATTTATGGTCATGGTAGTACATAGCTTTGTGGTGCTTAACCTGTAATTTTTCAAACATGTGAAAATCATTTGCATTGTGAGTTGATTTTAAACATATGGGTCATGATTAATAAATTTATAGGTACCTTTCTGCCTCTTAAAATATTTTCTAGATCAATTACCATTGGTGTACCATTAGAATATCCATTACGATGAGCTTCTTTAACCAATGAAGCAACACCTTCCCATGTTAATGAGTGATCATTTTGTTGACATAGTTCAATCCATACCGTCATCCAATCAAGATTATTTGCAATATACAAATGTAGTGCATTCCACTCTCGACCAACTGTATAAAAAAAAGACCACTTACAAACAACTTCAATTGAAAATTTATAAGAATTAATTAACTAAATAAAATCTTATAATTAGCTCTCACTTTCCTCAATCTACCTTTCCTCATCAAGTACTCCCCTTCAAATTTTTTAATGGCATTGAGGTCCCAAATGTGATCTACATGCATCTTTTTTGCAAACTTAGGAATATATTCACTAATGTACACCATGGTCTGGTATACCATATATTCCTCTACCATAGAACCCTCAGGATGTGCTCTTTTTCAAATTGAACCCTTCAAAAATTTTAGGTGCCTCTCAACCATCCACATTGACCTAGTTTGTACAGGTCTACACAATTCAATCTCCTCAACTTAATGTATGAGGTAGTGTTCTTGTGCATTGAAAAAAGTAGAAGGTAAACACTTTTGCATTTCACACATAAGATGAAGAATTTTTCTCTTTCAATATTGTATATCTTCTTTATTGATTTCTTTCGATGACAACCACCTAGAAGTGATTCAACACGCAAAAACATATAAACGAGACATTACAAAAAATATACAATACAATAATGAAAAATTAAAACAAGTCACAAATATAATATCTATATAAAAAAATCTAACAAATATTCTAACCTCGTGTATTTTCCAAGATCATATATAACTTTTTTGACACTATTGTCAAAGTGGTGTGGGAGAGATAGAGGTAGAACGTACTGCAATAATTATAAAATGATCATTTCAAAATTTTAGAAAATAATACAATTAAAACTACATGCCATATACAAATATATAGAGAATACAAAATAACATGAATTACCTTAATAAAGGTATGTCAATCATGTATTTTCATCCCTAGCCCAAATTCACTTTTCTTTGATATGAGATTGTTTATATTCGCAGCAAACCCTGTGGGAAATCAAATTTTTTGTATGACTTCTTTTATAACATTGCTTTTCTACTCTAATAATAACCAAGTAAGGCACTTATATCAATATGGACTCTATTTTTATTTGATCGAATGACATTTATCAATGCATGGTTGGAATCTTCAATGTCACTACAAATTTTGACAATTTTTTTTATCACGCCTTCTATCCAATAATTTTCATAATGTCTCTGTAACATTCTTTCCAATATGCATAGCATTGAACAAATGCATGATTGAGAGGTGCTCTTAGTATGGAAACCTGCTAAATTATCTAGGATAACCTTTTAGTCCTTTTTGAAGCTAGTCATTGACGCCTCAATGAACTTCACGAGCATCAATTACATCATTAGTAAACAAAAGACAATATAAAAATATAAATTTCAAACAAAAACCATGAGATTGAATGACATTACCTCATCATTTATTCTATTGTATTCCAACTTCCATAGGCAAGGTGTCATTCTTCATGGCTTTGATGCAGTATCTTCTTTCCCATTGAAAAGACATTTTTTGGTAATTTGATACTTATGATATCTGTGGAGAAAGTGCCTATACCCATCGAACACCTGCTTTCCTAAACTTTTTGAATGATGAGATTTCATCTTTGGACAACAAACTAGACATGCGAATTTTCCCTTTGTCTGAAGGCCTACAAGATAATGTATAACTAGATTGAATATGTTGATTTTGATAATTACAATTATCATGCTCAAACTTGGACATACAACAAAGATGTGTTAGCACTATAACATACCAAAAAAGAGGTGTTAACAAGAGAACATACCACAAAAATGTGTTAGCCCAGGGGCATCATGTATTGTCCAGACAAGCATTCCATAGAATTGAAACTGTCTTTGTCCTATTGGTCTAGAGATGTCATACATAGTGACCCCATTCCATAAATCCAACAACTTGTTGATAAGGGGATAAATATATACATTCATATATTTAACTTGGTACTTACCTGGTTGAATGAACATAAACATTACATATTTATTGTCATTTTGATGCAGTATTTATGAATAAATTTAGATGACTATTGAATGAAAAATACCTGGAATGATCATTGCTAATATTATGTGCTACCTCTTTATGGACATCCAAGGAGGAATTTTATTATTGATAACAAAAACTGGCCACATTGAGTAAATAGATCTCATCTTTCTAAATGGATTGACATCGTCCACTGCTAATGAAAGCTTGAGATTACGAGGTTCTTCTTTAAAGTGTGGCCAAGTTTCCTCTCTATCCTTAAATGTAGAACCATTTGTAGGCATTCACATAATGTCATCTCTACTTCTATTGTGTGCATGGTAATACATAAATTGTGCCAAGGTAGTGCACTTGAATAATTGTTTTAGACATGGAATAATGGGAGTATACTAGAGAACCTTGTGAGACATCTTATTTGTTATTTGATCTATTTGATATCTACTAATATGAAAATTAGGGCATTTTGTTGCAAATTCATGTTGTTTATGATATATAATATGTTCATTGGGAAATTCATGTATTTTTTGATACTTCATCCCAATATCTTTATTAATGAAAGATAGTTCCCAGTACGAGCGAGATATAATGTTTGATGGTGGTAACAAACACTCACCTATCAACCTACAAAAAAAAATATAATTAGCATACATGATTCACCCTCTTTTAACAATAAGGAAATTATGACCAAAATAGGTGAAAAAGATGACACATATGACATACCTTAACATTCGTTACATTGCTACATTGGATAAACCATTCAAAACCTTGAAGTTCACCAACAACAATACAGTAGAGAGAAGAATTGTTTGGGAGCCTTTGTATAGGGGCTCATATGCATTCTCAAGTATAGGTAAATCAAGGTCATCTTCATCATCATGATAAGCTAGGCCAATAATCTCATCTTCAATCATATTCTCTGGCACATAATCAGCTACAACAATACCATCATCTTCAATTGTGTTCTCTATCATAGGATCATCTTCTTTCATGGAATCATTATCTTTTCCTTAGATATTCACACCTCCATGTTCCTCCACTTGGAAATTCACATTCTCCAGATTGTTATGGTCCATAAAATGTAACCTAGGGTGGTTAACCTATATCAAAATGATGACATTAAATTAACCATGACCATGATCTCATCATCAATTAATTTCTTATGTATATAAATTGTTAAAAATATATATTGAAATACTTACCAATGGACAAAAATTGTGCCCCCCTTGAATGTGATCATGCTCTCTACAATGTTTCTTAGTTGTTTTGACTAGAAGTCTTTGAGTCTTTAAGCCCTTTCAATTTTTGCAAGGACAATAATATTTTCCATCACCTTTTCTTTTAAAATTAGCCCATATTCTAGCAATTGTCTCCTTATTTTTTTCTAGGTCATATTGTTAGACATGGTCTTTCTTCACAGGAAAATATTTGGGCTATAATTATACCAAAAACTTGTCTCCCATACTATGAATTAAGATATTAACGTTGTAATCCATCAAATATAAACATAGTAGCATTAGTACTATCTTGTATAAAATCAAGCATAAATCCATTAAATAGATTTTGACCGCAAATCATTATACATTTAATCTAATCATGGTTCATATTTGATAGGAATGTTATTCATATTTGACAAGAATGCTAATAAAATAAAATATAAAATATCCACTTTGACATATCCACTTCAACATTGTTGGAGATAAAGTGACTATTGTGAGAAAGGTTTGGTGGTGAATATCCACATAAGTCTAACACAAGACAACTAGGAGTGTCAATTTGAGGGCATTGTGTAATTACAAATCACTAGTTTCCACTTGTGGCTAGAGATTACAAAGAACCCTAGAAAAATCCCATAGCTTGGAAATAAGTACTAATAATAGGGACATTATGTTAAGATATCCCTAAAACCACACTTAGCATTTAAGAAATCCCTACAACCATAAATTCCATTATCAAATCACCTTCATAGTGATCAATCCATCATTGGGACAAACATCCAATCAACAAAACATTATCTTTATTAAGGCATTATTAACCTTTGGCAGAAAATCACAATTCATACACCAATTAGGTCTCTAGGCTCATTAGGCCTTACCATTTCTTAGAACTTACTAAAATTACTAAAATTTTAGACACTTCAAATTGTAGACCCTTAAATTTGTAGACACTTTAAATTGTAGACCCTTAAATTTGTAGACACTTTAAATTGTAGACCCTTAAATTTGTAGACACTTAAAATTGTAGACTCTAATTGGTGGAGTCAGCCTTTGATCCTATCTTGAAGTAGGCTCATCATCGATGATTGGAGTAGCTCAAGAATTAGAGTAGTTAAGACATTTACCAGAGAAATATTCAGAGGAAGACCTTTCATCTAGAGCATGAGAAGTAGCTTCAAATCCACGTGATTGATTTTGAAAAATGTTATTATGCATAGTTTGTTTCGTTTATAGTTTTGTTTATAGTTTATATAAACATTGTCATGACAATTGATAGTAAGCTAAGCTATTAATCCTGGTTTTGTTTTTGTTTCTAGATCTTTGAATTATTATGATGGACTTCAAATAATTTGAGATATGGTTATTGATATTTTAAAATTTTCTCTTGGTTGCTTATGCTTAGACTGAGAAATAGGGAACATGGTGAAATTAGGTGATGACTACACCCTACTATTTCATCTCTCTTTTTTTAATTAAAAATATTTATACTTAATAATAAAATTCCCTTGGCTATGGCCCCTTATTTATAAAAAAAAATCAATGGACAATTATCTCTTAAGACATTGGGAGAAAAAATAGCAGTTCCTCTTATTTCTTAGGATACAATTATAATCTATCTTGTAGAAAACATTTCCTTGTCCCATAAGATTTCCTACTTTATAAAAATACATCCTGAAGCTCAATCCATAGGACTATTCCTTGGAAACTATTAGTCCTTAATCCCTATTCAACCAGGAAACTTCTTATTATCCTTTCCACAACTCAACAACATTAGTTCTGATCATCTTAAACCTAATCTCTACCTTTTGGAAAATTTACATTAATCATGAATATCACACCAAATTGATCATGGCTTCCAATCATAACTTATTTTCTATCAAACAACACTAGCTTCATACTCCATCTTAACATTGTTGTGGGGGAGGATTGAATCAAACTATGGTCTACATGTCAACAACCACCAGAACATAGTTGTATACTTTTTCATATATGCAATGAATGGTTATTTTCAATGTCAATCAATAAAATATCTAAATAACTACTCACCACTATAGGAGTTGGTAATTGTTAAATGATGCCAAATATTGCCACGTATAATTCGAGAGTCCTGAAATTATATTGATAGTGACAATTCATCGATGAACCATTAGGTGAATTAAACCAAAAAGGAGGTAGCATCAAACATAAGACCTAATAATCCAATCAGCGATTGGGGGGAGTTTAGGACACACATTGAAACAACACTTCCATAGGCAGTCAGCCTCAGTAACATGCAGCGAAAATTTTATTAGGAAAATTTAAAGATGAAATGAGATAAACTCAACAACTAGTTAGTCATAGTCCAATCAGTAATTCTAAGACATTCAGTGACTATATTGTCAAACAAAAAACATCATTCCCAGCAAATAAAACCCCAATAAGAATTAGAAGTTGCAGCATACAACCTAGTACCTCATCAATTAAATACAATCAACATCTCTACATTTGCATAATATCCAATTTCCAAAGAAGATAAAAAACAATAACAATAGAAGGTTAGAGAGGAAGTCTTAAATGACTCTCTAATCTATCTTAAGTCTAGAATAGAGTTATCAATTGAAGCAATCAAAATAAATTGAACAACCAAGATAGAAATTTAGATCAGAAATTAGTTCTTAGTAAGTAAGTGGAAGAATCCTCATTTGTCATTAAAGGTACATTAATAAATAAGGATAAAATTAAGGACATTTTGAGATTAAATGTTATAAAGGAAATCAAGGTAGAGAATCAGGTCTACTCATCAAGGAACAAGAAAAAGTTTAACACCACACCAAGATTCTATATAGAATTCAAGATTCAAGAATCTACACCACACCAATAAAATTCATAGCATTAAAAAATCATTGAGGCTATTATGATAGTGAAATTTCCTATGACAACCTCTTGTGGCTATTATGATAGTGGAATTTTATATGACAAAGCATTTGTTGCATTATTCTATATTTTTGTTCATGATTTTGATCATTGAAATTATAACTATCATTTCACATCATGACTGTTTCTTTGGACATCGTTGATCATTACTTTAGGTTTTACAGTTAACTGTTTACTGCTAAAAGATCTGGCTATTATGAGGGCTCTTATTAGTGTTCTAGGATAGTCATGTTATTGTGTGTTTAATGTCATATCACTCTTGAAAATATTCTCTATTCACATTATTTTTTTTCTTGTTGTCATGGAAATGTCTTGTATCTTTCTCTTGTCATTTATCTTTCTTTGTGTTCACAAGACTTTATTTTCTCTATCCTTATCTTTTGATATCACCACTTTTTTGTGAAACCATTGCTCATTACAAGTCAAGATCAGTATTTATAATCTTGGACTGCAATATCTTAGATGTGTGCTATAATTATTGCAGAAGAGTGTGAATTTGGTTATATTAGGTTTGACAATAATTATTTCCATGTACACTCAGATGAAACATTTATGGTAATCATAATTGAATTTGAATTGGCAAGACTCAGAACTAAAAAATTAATCTATACCTTTCAGACTCTTGAGTTCAAGCCCAGATGTTGAGGATGTCACTAATGGTGGATGCACACCAGTTCTTAGAGACAACCCTATTACCAAGGGATTACATCAAATTGCAATTAAGAAACAACTGCCTCTTGGATTGTAAAAAAATAAAAAATCTTAATCATCTCATTAAGGAAATCACACTATTTATAATATTATGCATGGCTTTCCAATTCTAAGATTAAAATGGAAGTTAATCTTATTTTTGAAATCAATTGTATATTTTTTTAATTGATTCATTTTCATTTTCAAATGATGCATTGCTGGCTGTGATCATTGAAGAAAATAGAGCATCTTCTTATTAATTACAAATACAAGCCTCTAGTCACTCATGTTCTTTTATTTTCTTGTGTAAAGCTTTCAAGAGATGTAAAATGTGAGGTAATATTCATAAGATTTTTTGAGGAATAAAGTGTGTGTGTTTATGTATTGACATTTTCTATCTAGCAATCTATCTTTTTAGATTATTGGGTGTGGTTGTCCAAGACTGGCTGAACTTGATTGACAATTATCATGGACTGTAGAAATTTAATGGTGTTTAAAATAATGTTGCTACAAAAATACACACTTATTCAGAAACTAAACAATCTTTCCACCACTGTCACATGTACTTTGAGAAGCTTTTTCTTTCCACCACTGTTACATGGACTTTGAAAATTTTTCTGTTTATGTTTTTGTATGGAAAATTTCAGTCATATTTAACGATCTATTTTCTTCTATCATTGAATGTGATGGTTAAAGAAGATGAATTTCTAAACCTGATGGAAAATATAGATTCAAAAACATATACAATCAATATCAGAAACATAACAAATATTTGACATACTACATTATGAATTGTGAAAAACTTCAACCAATTCTTTGTAATTATTTATACATTTATTCCTATCCAAAAATATTGTCAAAATAATTACTATTGATTGGGGAAATTTGTTATCATTAACTCTTTGTAAGCTAATATTTCAAGAAAAAATGTGAGTATCCCAAAAGAAGCATTACATTCCATGTGAATGAGGGTTCAACGGACTACTGATTTTCTATTCTGATTGAATATGAAGATGGAGATGGAGATGGAGATGTAGGAGGTGCACTACTGAAAGAGGTACAATCCATATCTTTTAATCTGTAACATGATTTTTTACATTCTTGCATATAATGGATTGATCAAGATTGATAATAATAGAAAATTTGACAATGGTAAAGAGTGGTTATGAATTCTGAGAATAAAGAAGAGAAGGAAAAACATGTTCTAAAAATGGTAGGAGATTGGAGATGGATCAATGTACACTTGTACCCCTAAGTCTAAAGAGAAACCCTCAAATAACTAACAAGTGGAAAGAAGCCCTTCAATACTTGTTTTAATCTATCCATTACAACCATAATGATCAACACTACTTGTATGTATTTTGGATGCATCATTATGGTTATGCTTTTGTTAATATTTCCATTTTTTCAGTAAAATTCATTTTTTGTTTCAGCACCATTCTATTTAATAATTTAACTATTACATAATTATATTTGAAATCCCTATTATTGTTCTCAAATAGGAAAGCTTACAATTTAACTACATACATTAATATAAAATAAGAAATAGTGAAATTTGACTGTTAAATCATAAGTAAATTGATAAGAAAATTAGAAAGCAAAGAGAAGCAATGGGTGTTATGTGGAGTTCCTAAAAGAGCAGTTTGTAATAAAATAAAATAACTTTTGGGGGCCTCATTGAAAACATCCATATACCTGAATAAAAATTTTCATCTTTTTTCTAGAGAAGTTGTATAGTAATTTTAGATTGTTTTGGTGACTTTAATATTAAGAGTATGAGTTTATATTTTTGAAAGTAAATTGTGTTATACCTCAATCTGGGATCCATAAAAAAGTGCTTAATTACTTTAAATTTTAGAACACTAGATGATATGTGATAGTTTGGTGAAGATAGCAAGGAAAGGTATCAAACAAAAATCAAGCTTATATAACAATTGTATTGTAGCATACAAGAAACTTATTATTAAATGCAAACACCATTATTTTATCACTCACCTTCAACCTTAGCTCTAAATTTAGTTTTCAAGTATGGGAAACATGGATGCTCTAGCTGATGAAAGTTTTCAATCCAGAAATCAAATTGATGAACTACTTCCTATTCAAGTCACAAACCATCATTTGATTATATTAGGTTTGACAATAATGATTTGCACGTACACTCGAATGAAAAATTTATTGTGATCATAATTGAATTTTAATTGACAAGACTCAGAACTCAAAAATTAATCCATACCTTTCATACTCTTGAGTTCAAGCCAAGATGCTGAGGAATTCACTAATGGTGGATGTACACCATTTATTAGAGACAATATTGTTACCAAGGGATTACATCAAATTGCAATTAAGAAACAACTACCTCTTGGATTGTAAAAAAAATAAAAATCTTAATCATCTCACATCTGACTATGCAACACAAGGTTTATCCTACAATAGAAAAGATTTAAGTCATATAATGAATGTACATTAAAACCACCTCTTCATAAGTTAATAAGTTGAAATATTACTCATCTGTCTAGTCATGATAGCCCTAGATATCATAGAGCCACAAATAGATGGAAACTTTCAGGGAATTCACCTATTGCAGAATGTAATACCAGTTTGGAAACAAATTGAGTATTTTAAAGAATACAAAAAGAAAATATCAGGACTGGTGGGAGAAGCAGATAAATTGTTTACCATAACAATTTAATACTAAATTTAACACTTTTGTTCCTTATACATGTATGCAACACATTATTTCATGACTACTTTTGCAAATTAGGTTATTTCACATATTTTGAGCTACTTGATAGCATATTTTTCTATGATTACAAATGGTCTGAATTCTGAAGAGATGAAAATTGACCTATCCAAAAATGTTGTTTCAAACATAGAAAACACCTCATCCATATCCATATTTTGTGAATTTAATAAAAATCAAGTCCGCCTTAGTTTGAATAAAAATCTATAAAAATCCTCAAAATCATCATTCTAGCCATCTACTTTCCTTATTTAATATTTTTCTTCCATCCCAACAAAAAAGATATCAGGTGTGCTTTCATCCATTTTCTAAAATCTATGTCACAGCTGCCGATGAGGTATGTTGACCTTTCAAATCTTTATCAGAGAAGCTTGAAATAGAATACCCTCTATAAATTAACACATACTAGTTGGTAGATTTGTAGGATTTCCCTTGGTAACACAAATATTAGTGTTACAATGGCATTCCCAGGGAAAAACCATTTTCTTTTCTCCATGTTTTTGTTCATGATCATGTTTCTCTACACACCTAGGTCTTTTGAGGATAAGAAGGCATGATTTTACTCTTCTATTTCTTAAACATAAGCATTTCAATATTGTTTACAGATGGAATTAAGATATTTATTGTTGTTGTGTCAAATTAGGTTTATATAGTCTACATGGACTCTAATCCCCCAAAAGGTGGCTCGCATTCCCTTCTTCTGTGTACCATAGAATGTTTAAATCTATACATGGAAGGTTATTATAATCTACTTTTGTGTTTAGATCAGTCTAACAAATTTAGCTAAAAATCAGTGTTTGGAGTGATTTTGTATTAAATGTGTGAGCTGATATAGTTTTAATGTTGGGAACAACAAAGAGGTAGCTAACAAATCTCTCAAGGTTAGTTAATGGAAGAGTTTTTGTGGGTTTGTAGCTATTCTTTCTTCATCCGATGTCACACAACTCAGAGGTAAACTAATTTCAAGAGACATTGGAAGGGAGTACAGGGAGAGAATTTTATTAGAGCTATCAGAGACATTGAAAGGGAATACATGGAGACATGTTTATCTGTGAGCCCTCACTGTGCCCTAACTTCTTTCGCCCTCCACGGTGTCACTTCTTACGCCCTCCATGCCCTTCTTGGTCTCTGATTGAAACACAATGAATATATA
>MU226426.1:1025429-1038501 GCA_018584345.1 Thuja plicata | reverse complement strand
CACGGGCATTACTTAAAAAAACCAAAATTTTCCTTCTAAAATCTGACCAAGACAAATAAATATAATGCCTCATCGAAAATTTGGTTCAAAAATATGGGTGAAATGTACTAGTGCCCCTTCATTGTCACTCTGTATATCAACAATGTCCATCTCCAACCCTATTGCTTGTATTTTTTGCAGACTGAGCCTGCTTTAATATCTTTTTCTCACATCAAATTCATCAACACAGTCCTCTTAATAGTCCTCTATCTGACTCATGGGTAAAAATTGGTTACCTAGGTTCAAATTCTGACTGGCATATCCTTTGTTGTCAAAGCCCTACCTAGTTTTGTAGTACTTAAGATTAAATATTTTAAATTCATACCCAATACTCATGGCGTCTGAAAAAAATTTACATGAAAAAATGTCCTGGCTCCAAAGGGAAAAGAGAATTATGTTCTTCCTCAGGAAAATACCTCTTGACTACTACTATTAATTGCTTGCAAAATTATGCTAAAGAAAAACAATCCATGGCATACCTTGGTAATTTGGTAGCCTTCCCTTCATATCATCCCACACAGATGTAGGTGAAATATGGAAACTGGATGTAGTAACTCCCATAGATGTTGAAAAACTATCTTGCTTCATGTGTGATCCTTTTAACCACTATGAATGTAATTTCAAACAACAATCTCCCCGTGAAGATTTCATTTAGTCTCCAATATTCTTCTACAACTTTTTCTCTCTGCAATAGGGGTAATACTCATATATTTTGATTCCATGGGACCATGCTTCATGAGGTAAGCCTACCCATTCTCTAGTACAGGTGATATAGTAAACCAAATAGGATGACATGTACAAATATCTTGAATTGAGACAAGTTAAGTTTAATTTCTTCTATGCATTAATCTATTACTTATCCCTAATCAATCTATTGAACTCCCTCAAGAAATATTTGTATAAATAAATATATCCACCCAGATAAAATTTTGGCACTATATAATCCTTTAACCCTATGCAATAATACTACCATGTCCTTCACATAAGATTTCATGTGGCCAGCAATGAGTGGCATGGGCAGTCTAGAACCCCCTTTTTATGGCTTAAGTAACCAACTAAGGGATATATTATTTTTATAGGTGGATTCCTTATTTTCATACTTATTAGCTAATAAGGTGGGATTAAATTCTGAGTAGGCTTCCTATTCTAGTATTTTTAAGACAAAGATGATTTTTTTCCTGCTAATGGAAAACTAGATCTCCTCATTATCTTTTTGAATGCATTGGTTCCTTGTGTCATATATGTTGACACATTCCCTTATCAATTATGGACATGCCACTGCTAGGGGAAAGGTTGTAGCCTCTACGAGACCGCTTTCAATTATTTCCTTTGTAAAAGGTTCATCTAGTAAATTTCTAAGTCTCCTTTTGAATTCTTCTATGTCAAAATTAACCAAAGACATATCTTCGTATATTGGGGATTCAAAAACTAAATCATTGGGATTATCAAAAATCTAAAATTTAGACCTCATTTTTGTTTTCTTCCTGCAACTATCACACAAGGAATACAAATTCAAACTTCAATTTATCAATAGGATAAGGTTTTGGAACTCACCTTGTCAATTGTACACACTTCAATTATTTGACACAACAACCCAAAAAACTCTCCTATGCTTCTTCTACTCATTGCTCGCTAAATGAGAAAGTAAATTTGCCAAGGCTTCTTTAAATCAACTTACCTCATGCCAAATCTTGAAAGATTTAATTTCCAAATCTTTTGCTCGTGCAAATTAGGGGTGATGTGACCTTATTTAATCAAGATTAATTTCCCCTTTTAATAACACATTTTCCCATAAGTTTCCTCAAAACCACACGTGTGTTCCATCAAATGACATTTACTTCCATCACTTCATCATTTAAGTTCTCCATTTTAGTGGATTCACACATCACCAAAAACTTCCTTGAACTTTCTTGAGCTTGGTGGAACATGGTTCATCTTAATTCAAAGTTTTTAAAGTGTGTACAAACATAAACAATGTGACGCAATAGATAATTGATGTGATACTAAAACATTGAATTAATTTTTTTGACTCAACCATAAAGAGTGGAAAATTGAACCTGATGAAATAGAATGAACCACAAGGAAAACTAGTTCATAGGGTTCGGGGAGGTATGAGGTGGTTCAAGACCCATGCCAATAAATTTTTTACACAAGAGAATAAGTACATAGTTGAAGTAAAGTGAGACTTTGAACTAATTGAACCGCTTTGAAATTGGTTCATTCAGGTCTAATGACTTTATTAAAATGCCACGTTTACTTAGAAAATTTCAAGTATTTCGGGAGAGAAATTGAACCCAAACAAGCCAAAAAAAAGGGAAAATTAGAGGGGGGGCAACATTGGCTCTGAATGGGGATTGTTCTTTTGGACAAAGCATGAAGAACTCAGAATCTCTAGTTAAAAATCTAAAAGTAAATGAACAATTACCAAGGCTTCAGATGCAAAGAAAAAATGAGACACATACACACCTAAAATACTATGTACAAGGGAAAAAATTTGTCAAAATTAGAATTCCCATAACTTTAGATCCTTCCAATTGTAGGACATATGAAAAATTGATCCATATGGATAGGCAAGCCAAAAATAATTAGGGCCCAATACCTATTGAACCTTGAAAGGTCCTCTCCACAACAATTCAAATTATCCATGTGCCCCTTTGTTTCTTTTATTTTGTCCCACAGAAACACTTCATCACCCTCCATAAATTTGCAAGGCCTTGCCCTCTTATCAAAAATATTTTTCACCCTCACCTGATGTTCTGTAATCCTATCCACTAACTTATCTCTCCCTTCTACAAGCTTAGTCAAATACATCACCCTTTTTTCAATAGAGTCCTTGAAGGATTGATCTTCGAGTACAATTTACAGTTTGGATACAACTAGTTCAAGGGGAAGAGAGAGATATGCACCAATACCATAAACTAGCTTGAAGAGAGCCATACAAATCACCTTCTTAGGCATAATTAGATCTTCCCAAAGGGCTTCATATCACTTATTATGCCAATCCTTAGCATTATCATCTACTAACTTCTTCATAATGGAAATCAGGTTTTTATTGCTCAATTCTGCTTGTCCATTCCCCTGTGGAAAATAATCTGAAGAATGTGTCAGAGTGATGCCATGATCATAAAAAAATATAATTATTTCTTGAGAGGAAAAGTATGAGGCATTATTTGTGACAATCTTCTGAGGGACTCCAAAATGCACCAAAATGTAATTTTTAAGAAAATCCAAGACTACATGAGAATTAGCCTTTTTCATGGGTATAGCTTCTACCCACTTGTTAAATTAGTCTTTTGTGGTCAGTATGCACACATATTTTTGCCTACAAGCAGAGGGGAAGAAGAAGCTAATGAAGAAGGCCTGGTCCATTTACAAAGAAGGCGTAATCAAAGATTATAGTTTGACGAAGTTTGAGGAGCTCATGCAGGAGCATGAGAAACTTTTCCCAGAAGGTATAGGGGCTAGGTTGTTGTCAATAGGCAGTGGTATCATTAATTTATACCACTTATTTGTGTCTTTGAAGGAGAGGCGTTGGGGCCACCTTATGTACCATTTTCTTTAAGCAATACAATGGGTTTTCTTTAGTAAGAGTTATGCTTGCTGTCCTAATATATTAATGTAGAGTAACACATGAAGATAAATATCTAGACTAATTACTCTGGATATTTATCTTCAGGTGTTTTTTTTTGCAATATTTCTTCTTGTTCAAACTTTTGACCATTTTGTGTCAAAATATTTTGTCGTGGGTTTGGCATCCTGGTCAGATGTGCTAAGAATTTCGAGGCATTTTGGTCGAAACCCTTAGATAGGCTGGTCTGCATATTGACCATTTTATGTCAAAATGTTTCATCATAGGTATGGCATCCAGGTCAGATGGGCTAAACATTTTGATGAATTTTGGTCAAAACCGCTAGGCAGGTTGCTCTACATATCGACCATTTTGTGTCAAAAATTTTGTGTCATGGATTTAGCATCCTGGTTGAACAGGCCAAACATTTCAATGACTTTTAGTCAAAACCACCATTTAGAACTAGCCAATTTCAATTACCACTTTCGACCAATATTGGCATATAAAATTTGACCTTATCCACCATTTGTTGAAAGTTCAATTAGTAAAATAGTGACAAAGCAATTTGTGGATCATTCAACCAATATTGGTAGAAACTTAGACCAATTTCTAGTCAAATAAAGGTGACAATTCTACTAGTGCTTAGCTGACAGCTCTTCCTTTAAGGCTAGTGGTAGAAGATGAACATTTCAAACAGTGGGGCCTCTATTTCATAAGACCACTTAAATCCCCTTGGAGTGTTGAAATCCAACAAGTATCTAGATCAAAGTTGTAAATCTCCCACTGCCTCTGCTATCTCCATGTAGTATTTGATCATCGTCATTCTACGCACCATTTTGATGACTGAAATCAGATGCCCACAAATATGTGCAATTGGTTGAAGTAGGTTCTCAATGAGTCTTTAATCATGAACATGTCCACCCACCCAGTATTCAACACCCAATATGACCACTATGGTTTCTAACTCTTAATCATTGGCCTTTCTGAAGATCCTCTTTATCTTCTCTTCCATCCCTTCCTCCAAAATTTCCATCTTGATGTGTTGGCATGTGATACCAAATAGTTTGTCATTGTTGTTCTGCAAAAAGAGAAAACGACACCGCCCATTTAAAGAGATGGGTTTGTCCATTACTTGTCAAATCCCTACTTCTCAAAAAAGGTAAAGCTAGGAAATATAGACAGTGAGCTTTAGTTAGATAATAAGGAATAATCCTTAAACTGATAAATGTTATGTGTCATGTCATGAACTACTCATGCTCCTGACACCAATCCTATTCTCACTATCATGCCAACCTATGCAGATCACCTTATATGATGCCATCCCTTGGTATGGATTGAAAATCTCCTAAAATGATTACCTGCATGTCAAGTTACATCAGATCGTCTTGACCAATCACAAAATCTGACACCTCTTCCACCCCCTTATTCGCCAAGAAGTCAAACAATGCAGGTTGATATGTAACAGAGAATACAATGCGAATCAAACGAGGACAAGGGTAGTTTTTGAATAAAGTTTGATGCATGAACTAATGAAAGGTAGTGTTTCATGTTTGAATCAACACCATACACTAGATGATATATTTTATTTCATCATCTTTTATAAAATTCTCTAAAAAAGATCAATAAAAATAATTATTAATCATGCAACATAAAGATGAAAAAATGATTTGAATCAAAGGATGAAGGACAAAAAATGATTGATAACAAAGTGCTATGACACCTAAAATAGAGATAATGCAATGAAGGGAAGGTTTCAATACAACAAAAGAAATAGTATCTATCCTAAACAATATGCATCACTAATAGCAAGGAATTAGAGACATTAATCTAAGGAGGTCATTAAAAATGTTAAAAATAGTGAGGAAAGGGTTATGTTAAGATGTTATCAAAGGAAGGAATACAATGTGTAAAAAAGGTACTAGGGACATATTGCAAGGTATCAGAACATTGATATTAATATCCCATTGGAGGAAAATGATTTTCAAGGTATAAAGGCATATGGTTGACATGAGAATGAAAAGTGAGATTAGTGAAAGAATGAGCATCATAACAGTCCAATGGTATGATTACTAGTTATAGAAATCTATGCACATGAATAAATCACATTTCTAATGAGAAAAAGACAATGTAAAAGATAATATTAATTTAGAAGATCCTCTCATTCACTATACATGACAGTCATCAAGTAGATAACAATGAAATGACCCTACTTATGAATAATATTGTTACATAACAAGAAAATAATGAATGATTGAAAGAACAATGATGTGTGGAGATAAAGGATAGTGAGTTCATGAAAGATCAAAAAATAGTTCCAAATACATAGTGAAGATCTCTAACTAGATGAAGAACACCAGTTGTTGTTATAAGCATCAAAGAGCCTTGGTTACCATTATGAAGAACATTGTTATTATATGTAAAAGACATAAGAAAGAACATGCTTGGTAAAAATGAGAATATATATGACAAATCCCATATATGAAATAGTGACCAATAATACAAATGCAAAGGTTTTACATTGTCATGATAATTCTTGCAAAGAAGAGAAGCATTTCAATACAAGGATTGAGTGTTCTTGAAGAGTTCATATGTTGTTACAAGTGATTGTTCTTGAAGGGTTTCATACCTTTTTTTCAGACTTTCTAAGGAAATAAATGTTCACTATCAATGGAAAGTAGTCATAGAAGCAATATTGTTCAAAAATAATTATTAAGTGTTCATTAGTTGTAACCAACATTCGCGCCAACCATAAAAGAAAGTATAGGATGTAACACTCTCATGAAGAGGATCAAGAATGAGTAGAAAAAGATGAAATAATCATAGTAAGCAACACATTATATGATAGTCAACACTGATTATGAACATAAAGGTAATGAAGGACATTAAGATGCAAAGGAAGTTATAGTTATAACTGTGATAGAGGTTGCAATGATAATTACAAAGTTGTCAAATTGATAACTTTTGCAACTTTTTTACATTTTCTATCAAATGTTGTCTTCCTTGCCTAGATATGATAAAAAATCATGTCAAATGATATTTTAAGACTATTTGGACATATTTGAGGCTAATCTACACCTTTGACCCAAGGTTTGACTCATTGACTAGGTTTTGCTGTGTTGGGCAACTTTGTGTACTTGCTTGGCACTTTTCACATCAATGATCTCCAAAATCTAAAAGATTAAGGCAACATTACACAAAATTTAAAAACATACAAAATAGCCACTTAGGTTCTCAATAGACCTAATTATTTCACCTAGTACAATTTTTGGTTTTCACCCTTGACTCACTCCCGAGTCTTCAAACTCTGACTCTAATTCTGACTCTACACACAATGTCATGAGTGTATATCACAGATCACTCATCACGACTTTGTGTGCAGAGTTAGAGTTAGAGTTAGAGTTTGAAGACTCAGAAGTGAGTCAAGGGTGCAAACCAAAAATTTCAATAGGTGTAATAAGGCCGAGTATTAAGAGCCTAAGTGTCTATATTGTATATTTTAAATTTTTTTGAAATGTTGCCTAATTTTTTTAGATTTTGGAGATCATTGATGCCAAAAGTGCCAAGAAAGTGCACAAAGTTGCCCAAGAGAGAAAAACTTGGTCAATGAGTGAAACCTTGGGTCAAAGGTGTAGATTAGCCTTAAATATGTCTAAATAGTCTTAAAATATCATTTGACATGATTTTTTATCACATCTAGGTAGCGAAGC
Source organism: Thuja plicata (assembly GCA_018584345.1). NCBI lineage: Eukaryota > Viridiplantae > Streptophyta > Pinopsida > Cupressales > Cupressaceae > Thuja > Thuja plicata. Next base: position 1,031,187 of record MU226426.1, on the reverse strand, counting down.
TAGCATTTGATAGAAAATGTAAAAAAGTTGCAAAAGTTATCAATTTGACAACTTTGCAACATTGCAACTTGTTGAGAACTTTTTGCACAAAGATGCAATTCCTATTTTGGCAGTTGCCACCAACCAAGAATCATTTGGGCTAGTTGGAAAAAGTTATCAATATCTAGAGTAATCACCAATGACATCCTGGTCGGTGATTAGTCTAGATATTTATCTTCAGGTGTTACTGTGCATTAATATATATGGCTGTGTATTTTGTTATGTTACTTTACTATTAGCATAATGGTTTATTATGAACTTATTTAATGTTGGTTATATGATTTATTATTGTAAGTCCCCTCTAAATTACTCATATAGAAAATAAATCTGCAAACCTATTGGGATTGAGACAAAGCTTATAAAACAATAGTAGCTAAGAAGGATTGCTTTCCAACAGGTGCTGAATACAAGGTCCTCCAACCTCTGCCATCATGATAACATTCAACCTACACTCACAAAAACTAAAAGTTAGCAAAATCCATTTATCTTAAGAATTTATCTATTAAGAGTTAAAACATGACAAAAGGATTCCCTCAGATAGAATTCATAAAACTCTGTTACCTGGAAGCATGTTAAGATTGAAAAGTTATGAAAGACACATGGTTTGATCATGAAAAGTTATTTTAACATGACCCCAGAACCTGTGCAAGGATCAAACATCTCCACGCTAGATAAACGTCTTGAGCCATCATAACCACCTATAGCATAACTGCATCAGTCACACATCAGTATCAACATGTTTGCAAGGACAATATTTAGTATAGAGTACACATCTTGTGTAATAAATTTAATTTACCAAATGAACTTTAAATTGTTTCTACTAAAGACATACAATTTTTCATTTAATAGAGTTGTAGACAATCTTCCTCTCTTATTTTTCATTTCTTCAAGTTGGACCCAGTGACCCTCACGGGGATCAAATCTCTTCATATGCTCTTTAGTACATTTGGGAAAATTCTACATATACAAAATAAGATCAATAAAAAAAATGAGAAGGCCAAGACAAATGCATGAAATCCTTTAATAATAATGTGATGAACTTCACCTTACAACACCCCCGTGCAACCTTGGTAACAATATTCAACATACATGCATGAGATATTTTTAAATTACACAAAGAAGCTAGAACTGTTCAACCATATATAACAAATTTTTTAATTTTGATTTGAGTAACATACATGGTATAAAGTCAAGAAAATGTATAAAACCTATTTGTAGAATATGACTAAAACCTATTGCCAATTTGAAATGGATTCCAAAACAGCTACCTAAACAAATGTACCAACTATTAAGGTATATAAACAACTTTAGATACTTATGACTTTAAAGCTATTAGTGATGATGATGATTTTTTATAATCAATGAAGACTTAAAGAACACCATATCTTGTAATGTCACAACAACTAATCAGCAAAACATGAGTAAATGTACAATTATTAACCTTATTTTTTTTATTTTCTTAGACAAGCTAACAAAAAGCATGTTAATATATCATCATATTTGATGTTACAGTCCTTACACTAAACTTTATTTATAAGTAGGGAATAATAAGATTTTGCATAATACCATATTGAATATTGAAACAACTTCTAATAGAAAAAGCTAACTGAAGCTGCGTGCTTTTCATATGCTTGATCATTTAGAACTCACTAATTAAGCATTAGTTTTCTTCAAAATAATAAAAATATATGCTATCTTCGGAAATCTACATATTAAAACTACATTTACTGTCTTAACCTTGACAGGAAGGATGGTGTATTCGGTACCTGTTACCATAGCTATTCCCCCAATGTCTAGTACACCATCTCCATAAGCAAGGGGAAGAATTACAACCACCACTAGAAAAACCCTATCAATTCAACAAATGGAAACACAATTAAATCCAATTATCAGTAGTAATGCACAAAGTAATGGCAATTAGAAAGGAAAGATTAGAAATGTGAGAGAAGAAAATCAAACATCCATATGTACCAGGCTTCTTGAGAAGAATTCATCACCATTTTGTCTAAAATGTTAAAATCTATTTTGTTAAGCTTTGATGTCTTAGAGGAGGGACTCTTCTACACTATTTAAGATTACAAAATCTAGTTGGGATCATGGAACATCTCGACAGTGGTCTGTATTGAAAACACACATCATTGATTTAGTAGCCACCAAATATTCAAAAAAAATACATTCCACCCGAAATATAAATGTAAACATTTCTTTATTAGTTCAACACATACCCTGTAAATAAACCATACAGGCATCTGTAGACACCTAAATCTGATTAACACATCTAATCATATTTAGTTCCTTCTAGGACATATCAACTAAGTAATTAAGCATTACCTAGTTGATCTATGTCATCCTCTAGCCTTGATTAATTCAATTAATTGGCTATAGTCCCGATTAATTATTAAAAGCAACCACTAGCTTAATAATTAATTAAAACCTTATTCCCCTATTATTGAATTAATATGTTAAATCATTTAGTTCATTCATTAATATTCCCTTTAACCCCTAACCTAACCGCTCTCAAATACCTAACCTTGAGTCTAAACTCAACCCAACCCTTTCACACATGCTAACCCTTCCTTATGCCCCTAATCACCCTTCTTATCTCCTAACCCTAATCCTAATTCTATCCCTAACCATGTCACATTCCTAATCCTTGATTAGGAACTCAACCCCCAAAGTCAAAGTCAATAATCTCAAGCCATGCTTATCCATAAGCATAAATATCCCTTACACCCTCATAAATTCCTCTTACATGCCTCATTAAGGCTCTTACACCCTCTTTATGAGCCTTATCTTCTAAGGCTTCTTGGTCCATTTCCCTAAATGGTCACATTCCTCCCTTCTTTCAACCCAATCCTCTTGTGACAAGTGTCACAATTTAATGCACTTGAAGAAGCACAATCCATGTGCTCTCTTCTAGTAGCATATGGACCTCTCTTCAACTTTGCATCTGAGCCCTTGGTTTTCCTACCCATTGCCTATATAAGGAAACCCTTGCCTTCATATTTTCAATTCACCTTCCATGTAGAGTTATAATGCTATTTTGAGAGAAAATCATAAATCCATCTTTTAGAGAAGAGTTATAATGCTAGTTTGAGATCACATCTTGAATCTTGAAGGACATCCATGAGCACACATCCACAACAAATGGAAAAATCCAATTAACAAAATGGGGTTTGAATGAGCTTGTAGGAGGTTTGCACTTTCTTCATTTAGCCTATTTCAATTTTTCATTTTATGTCCTAGCATGTATGTAGTTTAGATTATTAGTTGTTGAGTGTTTTTATTTGTTATTATGCTCCCTTCTAATTTTCATAGCTCACAGCAACTACACCACCCACAACAATCCCTACCATTTCACTCAACTGTAGAATAAAGCATCACTCATTAGCTACGTAGATACTATGGTGGCAAAATTTCATCTAGTAAATTATGAATAACTAAAACTTAAATGTTACAATACAATTTAATGGTCAAACATTATTGTTTTTGGTTTAAAAATTCCTTTGATGTCTAAAAATTACTAGTAATATACCATAAACATACACCCATCTAAATTTTTTTTCTCCTATGTTTTCTCATCATGAGAAGATGTTACTAAAAGATATACAATCAAATGTAGTATAGATCTGTATAATTGTAGTAGATTGAATCACTTACTGCTTTAGGGTCTGTAACTGTTGCAAATATAACAATGGTGAGTATGAATGTGGTAATGATTTCCACAACTGGCAATGCCATAGGATGTCTAGGAGGAACATTGATAGGAACATCAATGGAGACTTTTGTTATAATTATATTGAGTGCAGTTGCAGCTGTAGCTGCTATGGCACCCACAATCTGACATATAATATAAATGGGCAACTGAAAATTTCAAAGATGTAAGAGAAATAAACATAGTAAAAGGTCATTTAGAATCCAAAATATTACATTTGAAGATTTTTTTTTTCAAAGATAAAACCCTATTTGTATTTTCTATGCTACGTTAATTCACCTCTTGAAGAGAAAGTTTTCCCACAGATGTTAAGGCAAGACTAATTACAGGATTAATGTGAGCACTAGAGATATGTCCCATAGTGTAGACTAGTGCAACTATAACCAGTCCAAACATAGCAACAACCCCAACATGAGTTAATACCTTATCCCTAGCCTTTGCCATAACACAACAACCCCAACATGAGTTAAAACCTTATCATATTCTATTTGTATTAGTTCTCAAATAACTTTCCAATTTTTGCCTATGAAATAGAATGAGTCAAATTTATGCATCAAATTGATTGAATGGTTAATTCTAGGGATGGAAGACATTTTTGTATAACATAGGAGCTCTAATGTTAACGCGAAATCACTCTGCAATCCATTGAAGCCGATGCATCTAGATACACTTAGATATATTAATAATTGAGTATATGTAAGTATTTATAATTTCCATATCTATATATGGGAATCTTCAACATGTATTGTATCCATATCATACCTTATCTTTTTTCATAAGCTCTGGTCTTCACTAATTCTACCATGCATGTACCAATCATAACTAAACTTGGTTCTTTTTAATATTTCTTAAATCTTAAAAGGATAATTTGTTATATTGGTTAATGATTTATGTAAAAGGGTAGCATACCAAGAAATACCTTTGTCACAAGTGCATAGAGAGGAAGTGTGATATATCTGCACAAAAACTGCACAACGATCCTAGACACATGCACAAGAAATCCAGATCAGTCTACATTTGTCTCTAAAAAAGAGATGTAGTATTGTTAAAATGGAGATGTATTATTGTTATAAGATTTATGTGATGGTTTATGTTTTGGGAATGTAAGCTCAAAACCCAATTCAAAGGATTCCCTGCATGTCCTAAATCTATTAGGGAAGAACACTGTTTGTCAATAGTTCTAATGGTAAATGCAAATGTGGATGAACATAGTGGTTTGTAGTAAAATCATTGTGTATACTCACCCTATTACAACTTTGATCATGATAAATGCAAAATTTGAATGGAAACAGGACCTCAGCCCAAACTCATATTGCACTCGCCAAAAGATGAAGTCCAAATTGTATGTGTCTAAATGTTGACCTCTAAATCAAGCACAACACAACATAGTCATTGATCAATCATTGAATTGCGAAGATGAACGCGAATTTCTCATTCCAAAATATCGATTGAATCAACCCGTTGCCTCCTATTTAGTTGGGGTGTTTAATTACTCTCAGAATGAAAGCCAACAACCATAGACCATTGCTAAAATGGAGGATTTGAAAGCTTTGAAAACTTGAAATGAAATTATTCTATATGAGAGATGCAATTGAAATCTAGGAATGAAAATACAGATTTTAAGCTAAGAAATTTGAAAAAGATAACATAATTAGGCTACTTGATAGTAAAAAAAACTAAATTAAGATGAAGAATACCATTAAGCTAAATGAAATTACACTAAATATGCAATAAAATCTTGGAAAAATGATAGAATTGAGGCAATAATTTTCTATAGTTTTGGTACTCTAAAATTGCTCTCCTCTCAAATGAAGAAAAGAAGGTCCATAATATAGAAAATCCTAAAGAGAGGATGAAGAGTTTCTTGGAAAGAAACAACTGACTCTTCATCTCCATGGAGGAAGGTGAGACAAAATATGGAGGAATTATTTGATTAAATAAATGAATTATTGCCACATGGGTGGCTTTTGAATTATTAATTTTAAATGAGGATAATCCATTCAA
>MU226426.1:1002215-1025316 GCA_018584345.1 Thuja plicata | reverse complement strand
TAAATATTGAAAATTTAGGAATTAAATATGGTGTAAGATTTATGCAAATTTAGGTTTTCTGCATTTGAGACTAAGTCAATTAAAGACAATTAGGAAGGAGAATTTTCCTAGTACAATAGGACTTCAACGATGAGAAAATGCACCAAAATTGATTAGAATTGTAAGGTGCCAATTTTGGGGTATTACATTTTGCCCCTCTTTGAATTGATGTGTGAGCAACACGTTGATTCAAAGAATAGTCTGATGTGACAGATGAAGATTTTGGGAGTCTAGGTTAGGTTGCAAAGACACCGATCAGATCGAGAAGCAGAACCATCTTTAGAACAAAGAATGATTATCTGAAGTCTAAGTTAGATTGCGAAGACAACAATCCAAATACCACTTGAGAGAAGATTGGAATCAGGGTTAGATTGTCCCAATGTTTGCTGATAGCTAATGGAGATTTAAGACTATCTCTAGAATCAGGGTTAGATTGCCCCAATATGAAGGTTAGCCCTCCGAGATCTAGGTTAGGTTTCCCAGATAACGATCTAAAAGAGCTTTTGAGAGCCATCTTCAGAACAAAGCGTGACTTTTAGGAATTAGGGTTAGATTACCCCAATACCCAATGGGATTTAAAGAATTATCTCCAGAATGAAGCTTGATCCTTGAGGATCTAAGTTAGATTGCTCAGATACCTAGAAAGATAGATGAAAAGATGACAAGATGCGAGGCATCAAGATGCCCCTAGAGATTCAAGATCATGGAATATCCAATTTTGACCATAAGGTACAAAATACTGAATATGCCCCAAGTGATGAGATGCCCCTAGAAATGGGGACTTTTGATTCAGATCAGACTGATTCAAGAAGGATGCACAAAGATTCAATGATGCAATCATCCTGCCCCCTCAGGAGCAAAATCAAAAGATGACATAGCAGAAAGATGATCGACAACAAAATATTGTAGATAGAATTAAGATCAAAGATCCAGAGGAATTCAGATAGATCAAGAGAAGACATAATTAATTTAGAGTGATTGGGAGGTCTTGTTGACTAGGTTTGACCATAGTTGACCAAGTTTGACCAGAATTTGCTAGAGTTGACTTTGATGAAAAGATTGTAGAAGCTGAGAAAATGATGACAAGAGATGATTCTGACAAGAAAGTGATGTCAAAAAGTCGACTGTACAAGCGTCAGAGCCCATCATCCCAAAATTTTTAAAACATGATTTTGAGCTACTTAGGAGTGTCAAATTTTGATTTCAATCACGAAAATGGATTTAGAATGGTCAATTTAGCCAACGGTGTGATTTTCATGGAAAACATAACACTTTTGAAAATTAGGTCAAAAGCTATATAAGGCCTAGAGGGGTCATTTTCAAATCATTATTTACTTTCAACTTTAGAGATGGCGAGGGCCTAGACTGATATTGATAGCATTCCTATGCATACCCATCAATTCGAGCACTCCCAATGACACAACTGGCCACTAGAGTATGACACACCTATAAGTAATAAAAAAACCATCTTGCATTCCAAATTTTTATCAATTTTTAGATCATTTAGCATGTTTTTAGAGCTTTTAACTCTGATTACGTCAAGTCTCGCATGAGGGAATAGTTTCCTCATGCCGACCAAAGTTTCCCCTCACATGATAAATTTGTTTCCTCATAAAGGTTAGGGCTTCCTCGCATGGGGTCCCTTCGTGAGCTCACGCGAGGTGCGCGACAATGCCACATGAGATTTCATCGCCAGTGATGGAATCTCGCGTGAAGAGAGATCCTATCTCACGTGAAATAGAAATCTCATGTGGGAAAAGAGTTTCCTCCCATGAGAACTACTTGCAGACCTAGAGAGCTTTTATCCAGTATGTCACCAAATCAACCAATTAGAATGCCTCAGAACTGTGTTTAGGATAGATCCATAGCTGCATTTATTGTCATTGCTTTTGAAAAACCATCATGTTGAGATACTAATCAAATATCGTCACTTTCTTTGCAGGTTGAATGCCCCGATGTTGCATTCTGGTCTAATCATACTGTCATAGGTGAGCTTGTGCAGAGACTAACCGATGTTGAGGGTGCCCATCTCGATGGGCTAGGATTATCATATCTTCATGATGTACCCGAGATTCAGGTAAATCATGGTCTATTGGGTGCACTTGTCAAGCGTGTCCATTCGAAGATGAACACTTTCCATTTTCCATAGGGGGAGATAACAGTCACCCCTGAGGATATATATAGGATCTTGATAGTACCATTACATGAGGCATGTGTTGAGTATGATACCCAGCTGAGGGCGGGCACACTTGCACTGAGAGTGATCTTCTAGGACAATCTAGTGATGGGTCAAGCCATCTCTTGGGAGGATCTAATGAGAAGGTACTGTGCAGAGCACACATTGGCAGTTGTCTTGGCGATGTTCTTGAGTTTCCACCTGGTGTCAGATCGGGGTCAACACAGATTGGAGTGCGGCTAGAGAGTCATGTTGCAGTAGATGTTAGCTAGCCCAATAGTGAGGTTTGGATGGGGCGAGTGCATGCTCACACAGATGTACCATGAGATGCACAAGATCGTGTATCAGGGTGCATGGACCATGGCGGCAGGAGTCGTGGTTCTATAGAACTAGGCCAGGGAGAACCTTCCTGTGTGTCGGCTGATTTTCCATGATACTTGACAACCCTTAGAGCCATATATTTATGGGTATGCAGGTCTGATGACTCATCTACCATTGGGTAAGATAGATCAGTGGCAGGCATAGCTAGATGATATGGCAGTAGTTATATGGCAGCCATGGATAGCCATAGATTTTTAGGATGATGCACAATACAAGCTACCACATATGTTCTACTCGCATCCTTTGATTGGGTGCACCATCAGCGTTATTGAGCACTTCCTACTGACACAGATCCTATGACAGTTTGGGAGACCACAGGACGTCTCTCAGGAGTACTGTACATATTCCCGATTCATCTCTCAGGAGTACTGTACATATTCTCGATTCATCAATGAGATGAAGGGGTAGCAGTGGTAGCTAGACTAGGGTAGGAGTATGATAGATGCACGGGTACCACCAGCTAGGTGGGACTATTTAGTAGGGGTGATGAATTTAGGGATGAAACCTGCATACAGGGATCACATCTTAGTGCACCCATTCTCAAGATTTATAGATCCTATTGGCATGGGCCCATAGGTACAATAGGTGGTATAGCCACCACTGTAGCAACCACATCAGCCACCACCATAGTAGGTACCACCACAGCAAGTACCACCATAGCAAAGAGTACTATGGCTGAGGACTGGGATTAGTCCCCTTCTTCCTAGATGGATGGGATTAGACACAAGTGTAGGGAGTAGTGGTACTTAGGATAGGTCCACTGAGCAGAGGACATGTGACAATGCTGAGTAGGGGGAGGATACTATTATGGCCAATGCACAGGTAGGGGGATAGATGACATAGGTACATGAGGCTCTCAGGAAGAGTCAAGAGAGAGTGAGGCAGGAATAGAGGGAGTGGGATGACTATCATACACTGGTGGTGATTCAGGAGACCCGAGTGATTGAGAGGGATTGAGAGATCTTGGGACTACAGGAGGCACTAGCCAGATCATAGGCAAAGGTGAGACATGAGGCTGCTCAGTCAGCCTATTATTATACTGCATACATGATCGTAGTTCTTGAGGTAGTGGACTAGTTTCCACCATTTTTATAGTATGCGGGGGCATGAGCGGCTCCACAGGCACCACCATAGGCACCTCCTAAGCAGTAGGCCATGCCACCTCCTCCACCTCCTATGGGTGGGAGTGGCTAGATGAGACATATTTATATATTTTGCACCATCATTTTGATATACTGTGCTCAGGTAGAACCCTTGTACACTTGATCAATTGATATATATATATATATGAGCTTGATTTTGGCATCATTGTACTTGTTTATATATTTATTTAAACTTGTATGTCTTGTGAGATGTTTCCTATATGATTAAATGTATGGATTAGAAATGTATGCCATGGACAAATATGCAAATGTTTATGCACATGTTTTATTGATGTATGAATGAATGTAATGCAATGATAGATATTAGATGGATAAATGCTATGTATGATTTGATTTATGCTTATAATGGATGCACATGTTTATGGATATGTAAATGCAAATGAATGTATGGAAATGCACTTTTGTGGAAATGGATGTAATGTAATGAATGCAATGGTACTAATCATCTCATGCAGTATATTGCAATATACGACAGGTACTAACCAAAGAATATGAATAAAGATCAAGAGCAAGGAACAGATGCTTGTGAAGTCAAGAGGAATCTAGGATAAAAGATGAGAACCTTCGAAGAATGAGAAGACAATTAAGAGAGAACCAAAAATATTGCTATGCAAGCTTAAAATGCAAATGCAAGCCTAAGATAAATGCAACCCTAGGACTTGGTTGTTGGACTCATCACATAATAATCATCATCAAGTATTTTGGAACATTAGATTCAATACAATCCTTATTGGTGCCACTACAACCATAAGGATATGAATATGACTTTCATCAGATAAAATGTAGGAAACAAACATAAGCACCAGGGCGCAAAAGCCAAGATGACCTGAACATTATTTCCAGTTTGATATAGTAAGAGTACACAAGTAAACAAACAGAGCAATAATAGTCAAGGAGGTAGTTCAAACCTCCCCTTGGCATACAAATAAACAAGATCAAGGGATGTGAGGCTTTTCCACCTAATGCAAAAGCTCTTATCACATATACCCTGTTTATTTCATGTTGTCGGATCATCGAAACTAAACCAACAATCAGTAGACAAAAGAAAATATCAATGGAAACCATGAGAACAGACAACATACAAAGAGAGATTCAATCATAGCTCAACATGTTTCAAATTTTATGAATGTATGTGTATAGGGTGTTGAAAAACATCATTGTGCTTGTGAGTGCGATGTGTTTGATTGCTATCAAGAGATGTTTACATTGCAATGTCTGAGGTGTGTTGAAAAACACAGATGTGTCCAAATATAGTGTTGAAAAACATTGTTTGATTGGGGGGTTGAGAAACACTAGTTTGTGCCAGTATATAGTTGTCCTTTAGAACTGACAAGATTACTGACTTGAGTGTAAACCGAAGATGTGATCAAAGTGGGGAGCCATGCCCCCAAATAATGAACATTGATGACTGACTTTACTTATATAGAGAGGGTGAATCTGAGTGGATGGCCTCCAAGCTATGATGCTGGGGTCGTGTCAAGTCAGGTGGTATCTTGAAAAGACCCAAAGTGGATTGCTATCAAATATGCAGATAGTGAGTTGATGTGAGAAATCTCAGTAGTACAGTGACAGTAGGAAGACGTAGTGAGAATCACTGGTGACTGACGCGAGAAAGAGATTCTCAAGTATAAAGAATGATGTGAGATCTAGGCTTCAGCTGACAGACTCAGTGAGAACCACTAGTGACTAATGTGAAGAGGAGAGAGACTCCAAAAGATAGAATAATTCCCCCTAGACTAGGAAGATGCCCCCAAGTGTGACCAGTTTCAATCCATGTGAAGTTGAGCAAAAACTCAAAAATAACTGAGAGCAAATGCATGAGCAAACTAAAGTAGGAAAGCAAACTAAAGCAAGGAGGGAAAATTGCAAGAAATCCAAGGGATACCGCGATAGATAGAGCATTGCAGAACAAGAGGTGCCTTTTTACTAGGTTTTCACCATCTTGGCAGAAATTCTATTTTTGCTACCATGATGCCTGTTTACCAGGTTTTCATCAATGGCACATTTTTCTCTTTTTTTCTTTTTTTTTTTGTATTTTGTATTTTTTCCATCTTTTATTGTTTTTCATTTTTTGTATTTTTTCATTTTTTTGATTTTTTTGCATTATCAAGGTGCCTGTTTACCAGGTTTTCACTAGGATAATAGATACATCAAAGTGCATGTTTGCTAGGTTCTCACTAAGATGATCATTTTTTAGGACATTTTGCAATTTTTAGAATTTTCTCAGAATAGAGTATGTACATGAGCATTCAGAAGAAATCTCAACTATAGAAATTTTTTAGATGAAGAGCATTGATAGACTCCTTGAGTTGTTCCCCCTTTGTGGTAGAGAGCTAGTAGGTGCCAGACCCAAATATTGCAGTGATAACATAAAAACAAGCCAGTTTGGTTCAAATTTTCCTTTCTGGACCCACTGCTATTGATTCTTGGGGTTCTCTCTCACGACGAGATCACCCATTTGGAATTCCCTTGGTGCAACCTTCTTGTTGTAGCTTTTAGATATTCTCTTTTGATATGCTCGAAGATGATCAAATGCCACTTTTTGATGTTCATCCAGTAGTTCAAGCTCTTGAAGCTGAGATATTTTGATATCATCATCAGTAATGAGGCCCTTCAAAGAGACTTGCAAGGTAGGAATCTCAACCACAATAGGAAGTACTGCATCTACACCATAAACTAGAGAAAAGGGCATGGCCCCTGTTGGTTTCCATATACTGGTGCGGTAAGCCCATAAAGGCAAATTAATCTAGAGATGCCAGTCTCATCGAGATTTGTGTACTGTGTGGTGTAAGATCTTGAGAATATTCTTATTTGAAGCTTTTGCCTATCCATTACCCTGGGGGTAATAGATAGAAGACCAGTGTTGAATAATTCTGAACTTAGTGCATAAATCTATTAGATCCTTGTTCTTGAATTGCTTCCCATTGTCAGTGATTATTGATGAGGGTACACCATATCTGCAGATGATGTAGTTTAGTATAAACATGGCTACAGACTTATCATCAGCTATGATGAGAAGCACTGCCTCAACCCACTTGGTAAAATAGTTTGTAGTAGTAATGATGTATTTATGTCCCCTTGAAGAAGATGGATGTATCTGACCCACAAAATCAAAGGCCCACTACTAAAATGGCCAAAAGATGACAAAAGGAATGAGCTCCTTGGTAGGAGTGTGGATCAGATTTCCATGAAGTTGGCACTATTTGCAAGATTTAGCAAATTTTGTAGCTTCTTTCTCCATATCTGGCCAATATTAACTAGCTCTAATAAGTTTGCAAGCTAGTGTCAGGCCATTTGAGTGAGACCCGCATATGCCTTCATGTACCTCTGCTAATGCACACTTGGACTCATCAGGTTCTAAACACCTAAAAAGGGTACCATCTAGACCTCGCCTATATAAGTTGTTAGCTATGATGACAAACCATGAAGAACTATGGATTAAGTGACATTTCTCATTTTGGGTGTAAGTGTCCGGAATGATCTGGTCATGAAGGTAGGAGTAAATATGGTGTTAGCGAGATGAGTCATGTCCAATGACTGAACAAATCATCTGGGATTCAGGGGAATTATAAGCAAGGTAGCATAACGTCTCCACTAGGAATTCATGTCTGAAGTCATTTTCTGGCATTTGTAACATGGAAGCCAGAGTAGCCATGGCTTCAACTGCTTTATTATCTACCCTTGGAATTTTTTGGAAAGTAATGTGTGCTAAATATTTCTTGAGATCATCAACCATCTTTTTATAAGGCACCAGTTTTTCATCTTTTGTTTGGTAGATATCATTCACCTAATTGATAACCAGCTGTGAATCTCCAAGGAACTTTAGCTCATTGACATGCCATTCAATAGAAATTTTTAATCCATTAATCAAGGCTTCATACTCAGCAGTGTTATTTGTGCAAGGAAACAACATTTTGTAAGCCTTTGGTAATAAATACCACTGAGGTGTAATGAATAAGATTCTGACACCTGACCCTTGCTGGGTGAATGATCCATCAAAGAACATGGTCCATGACTGATGTGTGAGAAGCATGATGGACTCATCTAGGAACTCAATCCTTAATGGTTGATAGTCTGCAATAGGTGCCTCAGCCAACTGATCTGTAATTGCTTTCCCTTTGATAGCTTTTCTTTCCACATACTCAATGTCAAATTCACTGAGTATCATGACCCACTTAGCTAATCTACCCATGAGAGAAGCTTTGCTGAGTAAATACTTTAATGGATCAATTTTTGCAATGAGCCTTGTAGTGTGAGCAAGCATGTAATGCCATAAATTTTGGGAAGTGAACACCACCGCCAAACAAGCTTTCTCAATGATGAAATAATTCCTTTTATAGGAGACCAACATTCTACTGATGTAATAGATTTCTCTTTCTTTATTGTTTTGATCTTCTTGGCCCAATAGAGCACCCAGAGATTTTTCTGTAGCTGAGATGTATAAGATTAATGGCTTCCCATGAATAGGAGGCATTAATATAGGTGGATTAGCCAGATATTGTTTGATTTGTTGAAGACCTTGTTCACATTCTTTATTCCATTCATAGGCCACACCTTTATGAAGAGTTTTAGTAAATGGTTGTGACTTCTCAGATGGCTATGAGATGAAGCTCTAGATAGACTGAAGCTGACCTTGAAGACCTATAATTTGTCTAATATTTCGAGGTGGAGGAATTTCCATAATAGCTTGCACCTTTTTAGGATCCACCTCAATTCCTTTTGCAGAGATGATATAACCAAGCAATTTCTAGAAGTTACTCCAAATGCACATTTCTTAGGATTGAGATGTAGTCTAAACTTTTCCATATGATCCAATATAGGGCCTAGATCAGTAAGATGTGCCTTTATGTCCATGCTTTTAGCAAGGGTTTCATCAACATAATCCTTCATTATTTTGTGCATCATATCATGAAATACAGTAGTGACTGCTCTCTAATACATGGCTCCAACATTATTGAGACCAAAAGGCATAACATTCCAGTAGAAAGTGCCCCATGCACAAGTAAAAGTAGTCTTTTCTTGGTCCTCTAGTGCAATTTTTATTTGGTTGTAGCCAGAGAAACCATCCATTAGGGAGTACATTTTGTACCCTACTATCATATCCATAATCATATCAATGGTGGGTAGTGCAAAATCATCTTTTGGATATGCCTTGTTTAATTCCCTGAAGTCTGTGTAGACTCTGATAGATTTGTCATGCTTCGACACTGGAACTATGTTGGAGATCCATTTTGCATAGTCAATTGTTGTGATGAACCTAGCTTTTAGGAGTTTCTCTAATTCTACCTTGACAAGTAGAGCCACATGTGGATGCATTTTTTTGAGTTTTTCACTTGACTAGTTTTACTCCAGGAGCTATTGACAAGTGATGCATGATAAGATTAGGATCTACACCATGCATGTCAGAGTATGTCCATGCAAATTTTATCTTTTTCTCTTTGAAGAAATCTATGAATTCTTTGATTTCTTTTGCAGACAATGATTTAGCCACATGAATAATGTGTGGATGTTCTTCTGTACCCAAATTTACTGGCTGAGTAGGCTCAAATAGCATCGATAATCATTCCTAGAAATGACTTAGAAGTGCATCAAGTATCTCATCCTCAAGCACCTTGAAGAGGTTTTCACCTTTGGATACATCTATTCTTTTTACTTTTATCAGCTCTAACATTGCCACAATTTGTTTTTCATCATCAGAGTGCCTATTCTTTTTTCTTTTGATTTTATGACTAAGATACTTGATATCACTTTCGGTCATGCTGACACTGTCTTCGCTAGTGGAAGACATTATAGGTTCAATAGCATGGAGATAATAGGCTAGATTATAGTCATTCTGGAATGTGAGGACTTTGTTGGATGAGGAAGGGGAATTCCATTCTATTAGCTCAGGATGTTGGAGTGAGAGAGAAGTGAAGGGTTCAAGTGCATTCATGGTATAATCATCAAAATCATGGACTAGTAAGCCAAGACCTAGGGAAATTTCATCCATAGGTGTATTCAAATCCCTTTGACTCCTAGTGACCATAGTAGAAGACACATTAACATTTATAGAATCAGACTCATTAGACCTTACACTAGACCCTTCACCTATGTCGAGAAGGTTTTCAGATGTATGTGTAGTATCAACATTCCTGTCAAAGGATCCTTCTGAAAAATTGTCAAACTCATATTCATGGGAATCTATGTCTGAAATCTAATTAGGATGTTTGCACCATGAAGGTTTGAGAGTTCTTGTGACACCATCCTATTCTTGTGCAAACTGCTCTTGAAACTGTGATGGTATGTATCATTCACCCTAGAAACTAGGGTCTTGTGACACTTTCCATTGTTTGTATGTTAGAGAAGTGAATGGAATAGTGACATTGGAGTCACTGCTAGCCTTGGCTATATTGACATGTATTATGACATCATCTGGCTCAGCAAAGAATTCTTCCAGATCTAGAGGAATAGGATAAGGAAAGGAATCCTCATCAAAGCTATCCTCTGAGGTGTCTACTGTAGCTGTGCCCTCAGGTTCTGGTTCTGGCCCAGGTTCAGATACAAATTTGTTAATCCCTAGATGGAACAGGATCTTCTTGAAGCCTAAACTAGTTGTATCTTTCATCCTTCAACCTATAGCTTTAATAGGATCAAGTAGCCCATTACTATTCATCCCTATTGGACCACTCCCTTTGTATCCAAAGCGTTTAATGATTTTAAGACCTTCATCATTGGGATCTAGTTCATGAGCTGGGGTGGTCTATTTAGATATGTCCTTTCCTTTGTAAAGCCAAGCTTTAATAGATCTTTCCTCATCTTCATCTTCTAATGGTGTTGAAGCCCATATAAAGGCACCATCATAAACTATTTTAGGAGGAGTAGTAGAAGATTTATTATTTTTAGAAGGTCTCCTGTAAGAACGAGGAGATGGAGGTAGAGCTACTAATGATAGCACAGGTTCTATTTGATACCCCCCCATGCCTATGTCTTTGATTTTCAAAGTCTCTTCCATGTCTCTAAGCTTAGCATCATAGAATTTTGTGTATTCTCTGTTAGTAGGAACAAAACTATTAGCTAAATGTGTGAGCATATTACAAGAAGAGCCCATATTAGCAAGAACTATCACTTTTTCACCATGGAAAGGAAACTTGATGCACTGATGATACATAGAGGGAACCACTTGCATTTCATGGATCCACAATCTTCCCAAAAGGATGTTATAAGCAAGAGGAATGTCTAGTACTTGACATGTGACATCTCTTTCAACAGGTCCAACCTGAATGGGTAGCACAACTAAACCTTTAGACTTTCTTTCTTCTTCATCATAAGCTTTGATAGTAATTTTCTTGTGGGAATCTATGTGATATTCATCATAGCCTGGCTGAGAAAGCAAGTGAGCAGAGTAGATGTTGAAGCCAACACCATTATCAATAAGGACACGATGGATGAGTTTTTCCCAATCATGACCTCTATATGCAAAAGAGAATTATGTGGGTTGCTGATCAAATGGTCATCTTCTTCTGAGAAGGATAGATAGTGTGGTGAATTCAAATGACCCACCATAGATTGAAACTGATCAAGATTAATGTCTTTGGGGATGTTAGCCTCTATGAGGGCTTTATCCATAATTTTTCTATCAGCAGGCGAGATCTTCAACAACTCAAAGGTGGTTATTTGAGCGTTGGTTCTTTGCAGCTGGTCAACAATGCTATAATTAGTAGTAGGAGGTGTGGGGACCATTTTCATAGTCTTATTGGTAGGGCCAACAAAAACTTTATCTATGGGTTGCTTCGGTGCGAATGTAGTAGCAGGAGGGTCAGGACCCTTGAGAGTGATCTTAGCGCAGGATCTAGTAACAACATTTTCACAATCCTAAGATGATTCAAGTTCAGATGAGCGAGACCCAAGGCCTCTCAAGACAAATGGGGTCATAGGCTTAGGAGCATCCCCACTCCCCTCGATATTAATCACATCACAATACTCAACTTTGACATGTTTGATCATGTTGATGAAATTATCATTAGAGGTATGTGTGTAGTTAACCTTGACACTATTGTTCTTAGTGTTGGAAGACTCACCTTTCCTGTGATGAGGAAAGGGATCTTTAAATGCCTAGTAATCTAAATTCTTATTATGATTA
Organism: Thuja plicata; assembly: GCA_018584345.1. NCBI lineage: Eukaryota > Viridiplantae > Streptophyta > Pinopsida > Cupressales > Cupressaceae > Thuja > Thuja plicata. The sequence continues at coordinate 1,013,438 of MU226426.1, read as the reverse complement.
TCCATAGCAATATCACCATTATCAATTAGATCTTGGACCTTATGGTGCAACATAAGACAAGTAGAAGTCTTATGACCCTTGTTCTAGTGATAGTGATAATATGCGTTGTCATTCCACCAATGGGGTCATAGCTGTAGATCATATAGATGATTGTCCAAAGGAGTGAGAACTTGGTTTTGCACCAAAGTTTTGTAAATTACATCAAGCATTTCTCCCAAGGAAGTAAATTCATGCTTGGGTCGAGGGACCCAAGGTTTGTTGCTAGAGAATCTAGAAGGCGGTTGAGTGTTTGTTGCAGCCTTTTTAGTAGTTTTGATCGCTTGTATGCTAGAAGTAAGATTGAAAACTAGTTTTGAAGAAGCTAGGGTCACATTATAAACCACTCAATCATTCACAACATCCCTATTCTTGTTGACAAACTTCCTTTTATCTTTGTTGGAAGAGGAGGAACCTTGTTTGTTATCTTTGTACAAAGTCAATTCCCCTTTCTTAATCATAAACGCCTCTATCCTCATAGATTTCTTAATCATGCTGTCAAAATTGAGGGGACCTTGAAGCTATACCTGATACCCAAAATTAGGAGTGAGATTTCCCAAGAAGATATCAAGTTTCTCAAATTCAGGTATTTTACGAGGATACTTGGTGCAAAGCTGTCCCCATCTCTGGAGAAATGTCAGGAATGGCTCCCCTTGTCTTTGCTTGAGATTGCAAAGGTCCTTGATGTTGATGGGATGCTGTATGTTGTGAGAATAATGCTAGATAAAGAGATTTGTGATCTCATCAAAAGTCTTAATGCTGGTGGGTAGTCAAGAAAACCACTCCATGGTAGGTCCACCCAGACTTCGGGGAAAGAAACGCATTAAATAAGTTTGATCATGAATGAAATCCATAGATAGGGCCCCAAATTCTATCAGATGATCCTAAGGATTGGTGGTACCCAGATATTTATCATACTTAGGGAGTTCCACACCCTTGGGAAAAGCTAGCATATGAAGAGTCCTATCAAAAGGAAAAGGACATATACTCTCCATTGTGAATTTTTGTGCGGGTTTGTCCTTATCATTTACAAGTTGCATAATTTGGTTTTGCATATCTTGAATCATCTTTTGAAATTTGGTAGTCTCAGTCTCTTCTTCTTTAGTCACAAGTGTTTCCACTTTGAAATCTGGAGGTAGCTTAACTCCTTGGTTTGCCAAATCTAGAAAATATTTCTCTTTATCTTTTGCAAGGAGAATTTACATCATCTTGATTAGAGCCTTGTTAGATTTTGCAACATCTATGTCATTTTGAGTTATCGAATCATCATCATTACCGAGGATCTCATAAATGCTTGGGTTTTGATCTTGAATCTGGTCATGTGGAGGAGGGTGATGCTGATGCTGATCACCTTGTTGACCCTAATCATTTTGAGATTGGTCATGGACCTCGCTGTATTGACCTTGTAGGTAATCAAAAGGTCTTCCCATGTTGTTGATATGGGATTGTGTTGTGTGCACAACTTTAGTGTGAGTGTGTGTATCGAGCTGAGAGTTTGTGGCCAATGTAACTTTTGGTGGGTCAAAGGGGTTGATGGGTTTGGAAGGATCAATAGGTTCACAAGGATTGATAGGACCAAAAGGATTGATGTGATCAAAAGGATCAATAAGGTAGCAAGGATTGTCAATAGGGTCGACCCAAGTAGATGGCATTTCAAAGTTTTGTTGATCTAAAAGAAATGGGTTCTGTTGATCTTGAAACAAGGGATTATAGCACAACTAGAACACTGATTTTTGATTTGGACTGGGATCTATACTGAATGGTGAGGAGGAATGTGAGGATCCCTCTTGACTATCTGATTGAACAATAGGTTTGAAATGACCTCTTCCTTGATTACGAGATTTACCTCTACCTATTCCAAAACCACGAATGGGAAATATGTTGCCACTCCTATTCATACCAGGCATAGACAAAGATGAAATGAGAGAGAACTTAGGATCCAACTCAGAACTTTGTCTCTAGAAATAGAAAAAAGGAGGTAAAGGCTAGAACAACCAAGATGTGAAATGCACTCGGCACGAATCATCGAGAGTATGGCTAGAATAGTCAAGATATGACTATCACGTCACAAGGTGAAAAAGTATAGAAAGGTAGGATAGAGAACAAAGAGAAAAAAAAAAGTTTGAGCAAGAATCAGTCAGTTTGAAACTCGAGACAATCAGTTTTAGATTGCAGACAATAGGGAAACAGGCAATCAGATCTCTGACAAAAATCAAATCAGATGAAAAAATCATCAGTCAACAGGAAATAGCTCACTTTTTTGGGACACCAGGGTATAGATTCACGTGAGAAAGTGTTGGCTCACATGAGGAAATGTTTAACTATGTGCGAAAAAATGAAAAATTGAGGGAGGAAATGCTCAGTTTCTAGAATATTGCATGAGAAAACTCTAGGTTTCAATAAATCAACTCAATTTTTGAGACAAAAATCAGATTTTGAGACACATTCAAGACTATTCTCTGATAGAATTTCCAGATTTAGGACATTTTTATGACAATTCAGATCAGCAATCTTAGTTTGAATGTGACAAGCAATCGTTAACAAGCACAAAGTTTTGATCAAGAAATAGTGACGTAAGAAGTAGTCACAAATAGTTCTACCAAGGACAAGGCAACTTGGTAGAATCATGGGAGTCTTTGTTTAATCATGATTGGATAGTTTAAGACTCAAAACAAACACTTAGTTATCCCTACAAAAACAAATGGTAGAGAAGACAAAATATGTGCCTCACTGACTTATGTGTATGCGTGCACCTCACACAGCAGTGTCACCCCCAAGAGGGCACCCATTTTTTTGGTGTTTCTAAGGACTCAAAAATATATGTTCAAAGGTTACCCTTAAAGCAGGGGCTAGCATTATATACCACTTCAAGCATCTAGGTGCATGCCTATGTTGAGAATCTAGGGGAGAGATTCTTCCCCCTCCTTGCACATAGATTATGTCTTCTTTTAGAGGTGATCTGGGTAGGCAACTAACTAAGAAATTTTTTAGTGGGATTCCATTCACAATAAACTTCAGTGTCCTCAATACAGGGCTGGGGCCTCGTAGCCACACCAACACTTAAAAGTCATACACCCCCACAAGTAGGGCTGGGAGTGGCGCCGCTCAGTAAAATAGACAAGGCTTTCTCAAGATGATAGTCAGAATCATGAGAAAGAAGTTACCATGGCTTTGGAGTCTTTGGACTAGAAAAATTATACTTTATTATAGTGTGGTGGAATCACCAGCGATAGGTGTGTACTCACTTGGGTCATTCCCAGAGGTTCAACTTCTGGCAGACCCTCTAAAGGTGACATAAAACTTGGCTCAGATTTGAGGGTCAGATTTTCTGATTCTCTCAAAGAGAGAAGAGCATACTTCTCTACCTCTTCACCTTACCCAAACATGCAAGACATATTCATCACTGAGATAAATCACCTCCAACCAATTCACAAGCTTTTGGTTTTCTGATTCTCTCAAAGAGAGAAGAGCATAATCCCTTGACAAGTGAATGTGCTAAAGGTTTGTTAACTTTCCTTGCTTCCCTATGTCTTCATCATGTTAGCAACATCTGGGCCTTGGATTCATCCATGGGCATCACTTCCATGTAATGAAGAACCTATTCCCCTATTTTTCTATCAAGATTCCCAAGAAATTTTAACAAGGCCCTAGTTATACTATGTGATGAAAGAAATAAACAAGCACAATGTTTTAAAATGATCTTTGACAACCATCCTATAAGAAAAAACATTAGCAAGTTTATGTCTTCGTCAAGTGACCTACAACCCACTGTTATGCTGTAAGAGAAATCAGAAAGATAAAAATAGAAGCATGTGAAAACAATTAAGAAAATAGTAACAGTGATTGTAGAAACTGTTAAGTTACAAAGACTGGCACCAAGTCTCATGCGAGGAAGTACAAGGCTTTGTGTGAGGAAATGCACCAGCTGATGTGAGAAAGTTTTTTATTGCATGGTACGCTCAAAATTCTCATGCGAGAATCCATACATAGAGAAGTACGGATGTACGATAGAGTACAAAATTTTGTCAGAAATTTTTTGAGAGTGAGGTCAGAAATCAATTTTTTGCCCCACGGTGGGCGCCAAAATGTATGTGTCTAAATGTTGACCTCTAAATTAGGCACAACACAATATAGTCATTTCTCAATCATTGAATTGCAAAGATGAACGTGAATTTCTCATTCCACAATATCGATTGAAGCAACCTGTTGCCTCCTATTTAGTTGGGGTTTTTAATTACTCTCAGAATGAGTGCCAACAACCATAGACCATTGCTAAAATGGAGGATTTGAAAGCTTTGAAAACTTGAAATGAAATTATTCTGTATGAGAGATGCAATTGTAATCTGGGAATGAAAATTTAGATTTTAAGCTAAGAAATTTGAAAAAGATAACATAATTAAGCTACTTGATAGTAAACATACTAAATTAAGATGAAGAATGCCATTAAGATAAATGAAATTAGACTAAATATGCAATAAAATTTTGGAAAAATGAGAGAATTGAGATAATAATTCGCTATAGTTTTGGTGCTCTAAAATTGCTCTCCTATCAAATGAAGAAAAGAAGGTCCATAATATAGAAAAGCCTGAAGAGAGGATGAAGAGTTTCTTGGAAAGAAATGGTTGACTCTTCATCTCCATGGAGGAAGGTGAGACAAAATATAGAGGAATTATTTGATTAAATAAATGAATTATTGCCACATGGGTGGCTTTTGAATTATTAATTTTAAATGAGGATAATCCATTCAAATAACCAAATAATATTTAATTATCTTGATGGGTATTATCTAAAGGGGGTGGGATTAATTTAATTTAAAAGCACTTAGGACTTTATAATTAAATTAATTAATCATAGGCATTTTTAGCTAATAAATCTTGAAAATTTAGGAATTAAATATGGTGTAAGATTTATGCAAATTTAGGTTTTCTACATTTGAGACTAGGTCAATTAAAGACAATTAGGAAGGAGAATTTGCCTAGTACAATTTGACTTCGATGATGAGAAAATGAACCAAGATTGATTAGAATTGTAAGGTACCAATTTTGGGGTATTACACAAATAAGCTACATTTATATTGGAATATGTAAACTATTCAACTCTATTAGTATTTAGGTAACTATTTATTCTTGACCAAATAATATTGTTCTTACCCATATCCATAAAAATAAAGCTAGCTGGAAAGAATTCTGCACAAAATAAGGTAAAATTGTTCTATTAGTATATCTTCCACTTATTAACAAGAAAAAAAAACAAGGAAAAACCATTATTGAACTGGCAGTTGAAAAAAAATCTCCATTGTACTTAGTTTTGCTATTTTTAATCCCATGGTTATGACGCTGTATAAGACATGTAAAATTGCCAATATAAAGATGAAGTTGTGGAGTTGGTGGATGCCACCCTAGGAGACAAGAGACCCAATGAGACTGATCAATCCCATTCATTAAATATAAGAGACCCAATGAGACTGATGAATCCCATTCATTTCACATAGGTATTTTCCAAAAGAATGGTCCTTGGATGTCATATTCAGATCATATATAGAAGTTCATATACACAAAAGCATCTTCACATAAATTTCTTCATGCAGAAAGATCTTCATACAATATTTTGGTAACTTGGCTTAGTATTCAACTAATATTTCACTACTTTTCACATTGAGCAACAATACTAAACTAAGAGTATAATATAATTTATATAATTTGTATTGAAATAAGGGGAACCTAATATTAATTTTATACTTACGATTTAGACTGCATGATCATCAATGTTTAAGATCATACTAAATGATCCATCATCAATGTTTAGGATCATACTAGACATGAGGGACTACAATATTAAACATAGACAAACATACATGAAAGGATATGAAGATCAGAACAAATCATAGTAGTAGGAAAGTTTGAGAGTGATAGAGGTTGAATATGTCATCCAATGGGAAGAGCTCGATACAAAGTTGCCTGAAAATGACACATTCAAAATGCATTTATGAGAAAAGGCCCAGATCAAATGAAATTGATTAAATAATGAAGGTATGTTAGTTTGAGATTCACTTGGTTTCGAGAATACTTTAATGTTCTCTACTTAACAAGGCCAACCACGTGAAGGTGGAAGCACATCTGGCCTCACCCCCTCCCCCTAACATCAATCTAAATTCCCCATTAACATCTAATTACACACTTCATTTATTCATTCATCCATTTATGAATGATAACATTCAATCAATACAATCGAATAACATTCACTTATATGATATAACATTAATCATTAATACGCAACACTAATCAAGAATTCATTAAAATGACATAAAATTCAATATTAATATGCAACATTCATAGTTAATTACTTAAAGGTAATCAAACAAGTTTTATCAAAGAGAATTTTTAAGAAATCATTTCTTTTTTGATTTTTTCTTAGATTGCTTAACATGGAAAAGCCTTCCAGGAGCATCAATATCTTCCTCCTCTTGTGGCTGTGATCTCAAATTATGGTGCTTCCTCATGTTTTGAGTAGCATGAGGTTGCTGCACTAAAGGGGGGTCTGCTGCAATAACAAGTAAATGGGTTAAATTCACATACTTTTTTTTAACTATTACATGTATTTCAATAACCAGTAGAACATAATATGCATTTTTATTTACCTGACAATGCCACATCATGTACAATAACATTTTGATTTGCCGCCACCTCAACATGCTCAACATGCTCTAAAATATTCAAAAAAAGGTTACACAACCAATTACAATTAAAGATGTTAAATTCTATTAATTATTACGTAATTTATTTCCAATAGAAAATTAATACCTCCACCACTGTGATGCACATCATGCACAATAACATTTTGATCTGCCGCCACCTCAACATGATCAACATGCTCTAAAATATTCAAAAAAAGGTTACACGGTCAATTGTAATTAAAGATGTTAAATTCTATTAATAATTATGTAATTTATTTCCAATAGAAAATTAATACCTCCACCACTATGATGCACATCATGGCCTTCATCACGCCTAGGTTCTGTGATAGGATTTGAAGGCTGTAGTGAAATGTCATGCACATTGTTATCATGAAATAGTCAATTTATGTTCGAAATTAACTATTCAATTTGATTTACTTTTCATTTGACCAATTTACCTGTGTCTCATCTGGTGTAGTAGATTCTTTTTTATGGCTTTCAGATTCTTGGCGTAGGCGTGCAGCCACAACTTTATAGCCTTCCTTCAAGGCTATTCTTTTGTCTTCGTCCATGGGCTCTAAATTGAATTTTGTGCCCTGTATTTAATATTTAATATTGTCAATTTTTCATGTATGATTTGATTAAAAAAAATTGTTTGCAACCTTATATATAAAAATTTGATATGAAATTCCAATGCTGCTACTTACAAGTTGAGACTGAAGTTTCACATAGCCACCAGAGCCAAGTTTGTGTTGGCCAACCTTTTGTAATCTTGCTTCTATAGCTTTTGATGTGTCTTTCTGTCTATGAAAAGTTTGAAACATGTTATATTATATATTTACAAAGATCACTAATTAGTGCATGATTACATTCTACTTAATACTATCACATTATACCTTTTTTTGTCATCTTCTCGTTGAATTTCTCTATCCTTTAGCCTTTTCTCTTTTTCATCTTCCATTATTTCATTCCACTCCATCGGTGGAATCATAGGAGGATGCTCATACTTTTTGTTAGCCTTTATATCCCTTCTATATTGGTCCCTCATAGTCTTTATATGTTTGGATGATTTTTTAAGAATCAGGGCATTGTCAAAAGTTTTATTTCCAAAGAGGTCCTCTAAAGATTTAATGAGCTGATTTTTTAAGTCAGTATCCTATTCATTCCACCTTTTTTGGAAAAAACAAAATTGTTAGATATCATAACTTTAATATAGTACAATAAATGGAAGAGAAGAAAAATATTGTACCAATATTATGAAGCTACGTACCTTTAACGTATGGTGGGCCCAAATAGCTTCAATGTCATTTCAAAAAGAGTTTCATAAAAAACATCATTTCTTACAAAAAAATCATGGGATTATCAGTCCAAAACAAGTTATGTATAAGTAAACTACAATTACACTGTAAATAATAACAATTGTAAAGCACCTAAAAGCTTTGGTACTTTTAACAGAATCATATTTTTTTTGTTCAACAACAATGACCCCGCAAACGAACCAGTACTAGCAACACAGGCTGATCCAGGAAATGGTTGAGATTCACTATTACTAGTCTCTATTCTTGTACCAGGTGTAGGCCGTGTATCTATTAGTGCACAAAATAGGTCCATGTGTATAAAATTCACACAATAAAAATAATCAATGCATGATTAACACATAAAAAAATATAGAAAAACAAGGTTTTACCAGTTGTAGCTGGTAAAAAGGAAGATGTCTGCAAGATCCTTGTTGCAGACAATGCAGTCGGCAATATCGGATTGTTGATAGAAGGAGGAGTCTGCACTTCATCATGAGCTAAAGAATACATTGTTAGCAAAGACATTTGCAATGGATAAAGCTTAAATGGGGTACTAGAAGCATCCCAAACATAAGTTGAGTCAATAATGCATACAAAGGTTAAATGAATGGTTAAAGGTTTAAGGATTATTGACATGAAGGTTGTGCACTACAACCCTCACCATATTGACCATGATTCATAGGTGTCAAAAAATCCTGTAAGAAGAACACATCCTATTTTAGATCATGATCCATAAGATATTATAAAATATAAACATCTATTGAACTTTAATTATTGCTTAAGATTAATTACTGCTTACATTCATACAATTGACTGTACGTATCAATTCATCTTTGAGTGCCTCTTTCTCCTCAATTTTGTTTGGAATCATCACAAGGTTAAGAATTTCTTTAGTATAATTATTTTGAATCTAAGTAGCCATGAAGACAGGGTTAGAGCTACATGTGATGTCATCTAAAAATTGTGCCTCAATTTCATATCGCAATTGATCTGCTGTCATTTGTGCTTTTCCCTATCAATAAGTATCAAGTTGTGACATCAATATCAGTAAAATTATATCAAAATAATTCCAAAGCCATAAAGAAAAGAACATAATAATATGACTTATGTTTCTATATAATTTGTAGAATTACACTAATTAAGGTTTAGATTTGATGAAGAAGGTGTGTGAGGAACATCCCCCCTATGTCTTGTGGTCGATCCATGTTGCCCTCTGCCAAAGATTAGTAATTCTTAGCAATCAGCCATGAAATGAAAGTAATAAACTTAACAAAAAAATTTATTAATAAAATAATAGATTGTATATTGGAGTCAATATTAATTGGAGGCAATTGGTTTAAATTTTATACTTACCAGTCCCATGATAAGGAATTTTTTTTTGTATCTACATGATTCAAATTGTAATCTATCAGAAGCTCTTCCCCTGCACTTATTGGATTTATTGCACATACAAATACACGATTTCCCTCGCATGCCTTGAATATACAATTCAGCCGCTTATTAGTTGACACAGGTCGACAACTATTTATAAAACCTGCAATATTCCCTATTTCTTTTAGCCTTCCATCAATATACATAGCGAGCCTTTTAGTTTGATAATTTTCTTTGCATTGTATATAATTTTTTGACAATGCATACCTACACATACTTTTTTTATATAGCACAATACGCATCCAATTATTGTAATTGTAACAAGGTCCTACATACTCCATCAATTCAACAACTTGATTATAACTGACCTTTATGTCATCCATGGAAAATAAGCCCAAACCATGTAATGAAGATGGAGTTGTGTGATATATCCTTTTGTTAATAGAAAACTCAGTGTTAACTAGAGGTAGTTCCTTGGGTACCCAATCTTTCTGAAGATGTGTGTACCTTAAGGGAACCTTCTTGTCATCATTGGTCTCATTATCATAAGAACATGACCCCCCTCAGCAAGGAAAAATTGCATTCGTTTATTGAATTTTCTTCTAATATTTTGACCTCTAGCTGATCTCCCTATTTTAGACCTACTAGATGTCTCACTTTTGTCTTCTATTCCCGCATTTTCCTCACTTGAGGAAGATAGATCAGACAAATACATATTTGGCAATACCTACAATCCATAAAATGAGAGACATAGTAGGATCTATATATTTTTTTGACTAAAGAGAAGGAAACCAAATAATAAATTATACCTATCGATCCATGTCAAAGGCATTTAAATTTTCTGCATATGTAAATCATTTATCTTAAGTTAGCCAAAAATTAAATAATATGTAAGCTACAAATTACATAGAAGACAAAATTTACATGATGTAAAATATACTCCATGACATTAGAGTTCAAGACATAATAACTTAATTATAAAAACATGCTAGTCAAACAAATTTCTATGAATAAATCAATACCTCATACATGGCATTGATCATACCTTGACTACATACATTTCATTGATCATGTTATTGATCATCCTCTTCATCCATGTCATCATCATGACTATCATAATCATCATCATCATCACCATCATCGTACTTGTCACCTTGATCATCGTCATCATCGTCATCATCATCATGACCAACACCACCACCATCTTAATCACCATAATGGACTTAAATGATAGAGGGAATAATGGACTTAAAGATCCAAGTGGAAAAATGAGAAAAGAACTTGGAATTGTAAAATATCATTCCAAGTAGTAGGGTAGTATGGGAAAAAGAAAATAATATTAGAGTGAATGCTAGTAATGCAAGATAAAAGGGTAAGGAAATTGAAAGTAGGTAGGCAGTGTGATACTTAAAAGGTAATGAAATTAATGAAAGATAGAAGAATATAAAATATATTAGGATGCATTTGGATTGAAGTCCATAAAACAATACATTATTTTTTGTATAGGAGATAGATTACACCTACAAACATAATAAATCTATATAAAGTTGGAGAAATTGTCTTCATCTTAGATGTAAAAAAATATATTTATCATCACATGAGGAAATCAGAAATTAATTTTGGGTTGCTAAAAATGCTGCCTCAAACAACTATTAGATTCTTCAAAAACCTTAATAGTACATGTATTGATTGTCAAACTACAACCAAAATTATCTTGAATATTGTTGCAAGATAAATTTTACTTAGAGATGAAAATAGTTTTCACCATTTCAAACATGGACAATGTTCTTGTGGAGATTATTGGTGACACAAAATAAATAAAATAATCAACAAGAAAAATAAGCA
>MU226426.1:983460-999457 GCA_018584345.1 Thuja plicata | reverse complement strand
AAGGAAGGATCCAAATTGATCAACCCAAAAAGGATCAATGCATAAATGAATCAATCTATTGGAAATAAGAATAAAGAAGGAGATCCTAGGTTTCCCTCTTAAAATGTGTTTTGAAATGAATGTAAATTTGTGATAGATTAAGAATGATTAAGTATTTCAATTGAAATGGATAGGGAAATGTACTAACCTTGAAATATTATAGATCAAAGAATGCTATTTTCTGAGGTCTGTAGACTATTTCTAGAAAAATTGAAGTATGATCTGGAACCAGAATGCAGAGATGAACAAAACCCAAAAATATTTTTCCAATCCAATGTTGTCTTATGAAAAAGGTTGACCTTGACCCACAAATGTCAACCCTAACCCAGTAATGTCAACCCCAACCTACACAGGTCCAACCAAAGGTTCTGTTCATGGAGTCCAAAAGAAAGCCGAAAAGGGTATCCAAATCTGGTCTCAAATCTATAGTCCTGAACCTGTACCTACAAGAAAAAGAGGATTTTTTGTTGGGGGGGAGGGGTTTGCCTCAGTCAAACCCCAATTTAGGAATTAACCTTGAAATCAATAATTCGAATAAAAATGCTAGCAAGTAGTAGAATTGAATCTAATAATGAATCTATAATATTCAATAGATATGCCAATGTAATTCAAATGTAGACAAATATGTAAATATGAAAGAATGGACTTTAGAAACCATATACCTCTATGATTGTAGGCTTGGAATCCACCTTGAAGAAGTAATGAAAGAGTTTTGAGGATGTGTTGGTTGTATTTCCTATTTTGGCAGTTTTCCTGGTTCCCTGTCTTTCTCTCTGTGATTTGGTGTATTCAAGTCAGCTATCTCTCATTCCTTTTGGCCTTATCTGTGTCAAGTTTTCAGGTTTTCAAGTTTGAACTTGTCTCAATTTTCCAAAACCCTTAAAACCCTAAGCATTTCAAGTGATAAATGATGAAAACAAACCCTAAGTCATGTCGTTCTATTTCGCTGTTACTTTTTCTATCCACTTAAGTCATGTGTTTTAATCTAATCGCCTTGTCGCATTACTTCAAGCGAATATACCATAAGTCTTCCCGACTTGGTGATTTCCTTTTGTCGCATTGTCTTGTTCAAGTTCAGTATATTCCTTTGGCATTCTAAGACTGTGATTTCTTCATGTCGGGTAGTCGCTAGATAAATATATCATAAGGCTTTATGCAGAAGGGACCCACTTCTTAGTCAGGTGATCGCAAGAAATGCTCAACGGTTATCAAAATGTTCTCAGACTTCACGATTACCTTATGTCACATTATCACCAAATAGGTCCAATGTTAAAAGTTAAGCAAAACTTGCAGTTGAGTGGTCTCAAAAAGGAACGGTGGTTAAGAGATTTTGACTGAGACTTCACGACTGACTGTCTAAGGTTTACAAAAAAGTGTAGTCGGGTTGTCGCCAAAACACATTGATGACCCAGTTCTCCATTATGCAGTAAGTGAACAAATTGTGTGACATGTGTCATAAGGTGAGTGGATGTTAAAGAATTATCGCATGGTCGCTAGAAGGAGAAAATGGACTTAGCGACCTTGAGACTAAGTGCTTTGCCTTCAGTCGCGATGTCTGAGAAAGATTTAAGGGTATGTAAGAAACATTTGGCGATTGAGCGACAGCCGTCAGATAAAGAAATAAGAGGATCCAATGGTGGTTGCAAAGTTTGAGAAGAAAAGTGCCCGAAGGGAAAATTCCTCCCGACTTTGCGATTAAGGTATGTCGCGTAGTCATCAGATATTTAAAAGGGCACATATAACCTATTATGATAAAATCAAACACTCAGGACTTATATTCCGCGATCGGGCGACTAGGTATGGTCACATAGTCTTGACATGAAATAAAAACATTAGGCGAATAGGAGATAACCATAAAAGGTTAAAGGAAACAGTTAGTCACAAGGTCTCAGAAAGGATAATGAGTTAGTCTTAACTGTGCACGACTATGATTTCAGTTGGGTCGCATGATCGCCAGATGGTGACTCGGGTTAGCCAAAGGTAAGAAAATGAATTGTCACTATGTCTCGAGATAAACTATGGGTTAGTGACAGAAGCCCGCGACAAAGAGACTATATGCAGTCATGCAGTCGCCTGATCCCAAAATCTAAAAAATGGCGGCAGTTTTTTGGTATGACAGTATGAATCGCTCAGTAACCAATCACAGGCTTGTATTTTGATTACTGTGCAAAAAGAGTAGCTGAGATGTAAGATAGTTAACGAATCATAGTGTGACATGTTAGCTCTTTTGAATGTTGTATGATTGTTCTGAGGATTCACTTTTGAAAATTTGATTTCCTGTCAACCTCATGGAACTACGGCTAGGTTTTCATTCAAGTTCACAGTATGTCGAATTAATGACAGAATTGATGTTTTCTAATTATGAGCTCCATAATCTAAATGATGGCTATAAGGAGTTGATGGTGCATTCATTTTCATTCACCGTGCTTTCAAATTTTAGAGCCCAAGTTGCTAAGTTTTCAAAAAGAAGAGATATTTTTCTCAGTTTGCAGTGTTTCTAGAGTTGATCAAAGAGTCCTAAATTTCAGAAAATTGTACACAGGACGGTCAACTGATCTCTGAGATAGATTTGTTTCAATATCGGTAAGGAGTAGGAGATTCAAGGTGTTGCAAGTATGAGCGGGGCTATGAGTGTTGCTTCAACAAGTGGAGGAAGTGAGGAGGAACAGAAGGGAAAGGCAAGTTTTTCTGATGAATTCCTCTGTCTCCTGCCTGGTTCAACACAGAATAAGAAGGCTAATGCTAATGTCCTCATTAATGAGTATAAAGACATTTGAGATAATGTGACTCCAGGGACAACAGGTTTCTCCCTTTTTAATTATTTTTATAAGAATTATGATAAGCCTATCCCAGTATCAAACCCTTGGACCTTTGGTTTAGCCAGGTTACTTGTTCCCGATGTCTTCCTAGATGTAGACTTATTGTTAGACCTAGCCAATCACTATGATGTTTTGACTAAGACCATCAGGAGGGATGATCGCACAGCCCTATTAATTTCAAATAGGAATTCATTCATGCAAGCCTTTGGCTTATTCAGCACCATGTCTACCATAATTGACATAAAAAAGCAAAAATAGAGGTATATTGAAAAGCTTGGGATTGCTAGAGGTCAGCTATTGAAACTTATGTTGAAAGAAGTAAAAAAGTATTTAGATCCTATGTTCGGGGATTGCCCATATTATTACAAGGATCTTCACTTTTACATCAAGTATGCTGCATATGCCCTGTGTAGAGTATTAGGAATAGATGGTGATGCAGAGAAGATAGATGCAAGGATTCTCATGATGGTATTGGACCTACAAGAGGTCCACTCTAACACTAGCTATGACTATATTTAGCACATCATAGATGAAATGCATGAGGGTTTCATTGCAACCCAGAAGAGGATCAAGAACCCAAAGGAGAAGGAGCCTGAATTTTTGCATTACTCGGTTCTAATGCATCTCCTTTTATATTTCAATTTTGTCATCATGGATGTTAATAATCTAACTCCTCAGAGATTCTACCAGTCAGCACCAAATCCTATCCAATTTTGGGTGAGGGTTTGGAATTACACTTCTAGGGAGTGTGACTACTGTGCTTTTTAGAATTGGATTGTGTATCCAATGGTGTAGAGTTTGGGAACAAGTAGGACAAGAGTCCCATTGAAGATCATACAACTGCTCAGGCCCTGTGATTATACAGATAGTTGGCTTGGAAAACATAATTGGGGTGATTTCTTCTTGGAGGAGAATTATACCATTATCAGAGTATATGGGTGTATTCACCCACCTCATTTATTACCATATCATGTGCCTGCAAGAGTGGCTGCAATAGAATTCATATGGTAGTTGTTGTTAAAAGATAATGAGCACTTTGCGCCACAAAAGAAGGGGACTATAACCCCTAGGCAATTCAAGATTCTCAAGTTTACAATTAGGAAAGGTGCCATTGATGCAGTGGGTCAATGGTTGGAAAAATACAGAATGGGGGCAGCCCCTTATAGGTATATTGACCCAGAGGGCTTCATGGTAGGTGTTAGGAAATTGTACACACCTACAATCCCCAATATGAATGTCCACTGTGAGTGTATTAAAGAAGATGCAACAAGGAACATCTTAGATGAAGATGACATTCATACAAGGAGGCTGAGAATCCAAGAGTTGCTGAAGATGGAGAAGCAAATAAAGAGAAATGGGTTGTCTTTTGGGGGTTTTTACCCTGACCTCCCATATTTTGATAGAATTAAGGCCATGATAGACAACTATTATTTGCTTATAGAGCAACTAGATACAGTCCTTGACATGAAAGGTGCTCAGACACCTGAACACTCAGAGTCTGAATATGATAGTGGTAGTGACAGTGATTATGCACGTCCTACTATGTCTCCTTCACCACAACAAGCATCAAAGTAGGATATGGCTGCAATACCACAGTTGTAGGGAGCTGAGGGTCATATTATAGATCTGACAGTTGCTACCCAACCTGATGATGTAGAAGAGCCTGCTACAAAAAGGCACAAATTGGAATTAGGGCAGCCTTCAGTGGAAGGACAAAGCAAGAAAAAATATAAGGCTAAGGCCTTAGTACCTGGTAGTAGGTTATATGATCATAACCTAAGAAAGGAAATCAGGGAAGGCAAGAAGCAACAGCCTGACCTAGAAGATGATGTTGAGATGCCACTCAAGGCTTGTGCTGATGAAAGATTACTTCATCAACAAAAATTTCTAAGTGATGATAGCTTTGTGAAAATAGAGGAGTTTAAAGACTTCCTAAGATGGCATTAAACAGAGTAGATAAGATCCCAATTAACTATGGATGGGAAAGAGACAATAACAAATGAAGCCCTAGTGGCTTTACAAAATTATGATCCTGAAAATGAGGATATTTCACCCGAGGATGCCAGGAAGATGGTGCTGGGAAGTGGAATATTATTGGCTGAGGGATGGGATTTGGCATCTGCCTTTATCATAGACCAAATCAGAAAGCAACCAGATCTCAAAATGGCTAGTGAGGTCCAGATGGGAGATGTGATAAAAGGATTTGGGTATAGCCCAAAATCCCAAGCTTTTGCAATGTGGAGCCTAAGCCCAAAAGAACAAAAGCCCAAACTAGTAAATATTCAAGAAAATATGGTGGGAAATCAAATGGTGTGGTCTATACAGAATACAGGGGATTTGGAGATCTCCCAAATTATGACACATTGGGGTCACCTGAATGAAGAAAAGACTAAACAATTGTCTGAAAGGTGTAGTACTTTGTTAGAAGAGACAAGTGCATTGTCTAAGGATAGAGAGATGTGCCACATACAATTGTACCAGCGGGATCAGATGATAAAGAAATTAATGAAGGAGTTGGAAACAAAGCCTGAGGTGGTATATGTACCTACACAACCACCACCAATGCAAATTAAGGATAAGCCTAAATTAGAGGAGGCTGTGGAACAAAAGGTAGATGAAGAAAAGGGAAATGCAATTGTTTTAAAAGCATTGAAGGGCATACTACAACATAGAATTGAGATTCTAAAGGATAAAACTGATGTTTTAGTCAATACATACAATAAATTGCCAGCTTTGCATACTAAGGTAATCTGGTACCTTGCCATTCTAAACCCTTACTTTACTAAGTGGTCTGCTAGGGCAAAGTTATTTGAGAAGTTATCATCTTTAAAAGCCATAAGACCAGATTTTCCTGAAATAGTAACTGAAGTGAAAGATGAGATCAAAAGAGTCAATGTTGCTCTCTCATTCTTTAAAGGAAAATTAAACCAGATAGAGGTTAAGTTGAGCCTCTTTTCAAATTATTTTAATAAGTTTATTCCTTCCTTAAGGGGAGATGATGATCAAGTAAAGGCTGTAGATGCCTGGAAGAATGAATTTGACACCAAGATGCCTAGTGATGAGGCATTTCTTTTGGGAGCAGATGTTGATATAGAGGGATTAAATAAAATATTGGATGAAGCCTTCAAAGTAGAAACTAACATCAACAAGTTCCTACTTGATGTCAAAAATATCACTGATGCTAGATGGGACAGACAAAAGGTGCAAGTATAGAGTACTCAAGACTTTAAGTGGCCATCGGATGATGAAGTGAAAGCTTGGGAAGTGATGACTACACCAAAGAAAAAGAAGCCAGTAGTAGAAGAAGAAATCTTGGACGAGGAGTAGGGTGAACACTTGGCACTACACTGTTCAAGACAAGAGGGAAAATTATTGCAAAAGGAAAATGTAGGTGAGTATGCAAGCACAGCTATCCAGACTCAACATAAATACTACCAGCTACCATCTATGTAAATCTGATTGCAGTCGCTAGATCGGGAGAAGAACCAAGAATATCTGTTTCTATCTTTTTGACTTGGTCATTTCATCGCTTCTTCTCTCTCTTTCTTTTTTTCTCTCTTGTAACTTTAGGGTTAGGTTTTCTGTGACCATCCGAAGCTTGTTGCATCCTTAAGGGATTCTAAGATGGTCAAAAACCTATATATAGCAAAAGAGTTGTAATTGTAAAGTGTCTTTGATGTTGGAATGTTTTGGAAAAGAGAAAAAAATATTGTAGAATTTAGATGTTCTGAACTTCTGTCTCTCTTTTGAGGTTGCAAGATCTTTCATGTATGGAAGCTGGATCATATAAATAAAATATGGTGCAATTTTACTTTCTTCAATTGCTGTCTCTTTATTCTCTGTGTATGTTCTTTTATGTTTAAGTTTGCAAGGCATTCTGAAGCATTTTGGTTATTAGGTAACTATCTAATTGCTTGGAAGTTTCTTTTGAGGAAAGAACTAAGTTTTATGAGTAGTTTCAGGGAGCATACTGCTTTGTTTAAATATTTGATACAATAGTTTAAAGGTAACAGGATAATTTGTAAGGCAACTTATCTGAATTGCATGTGGGTTGTAAGGCAGCTTACTGTATTTTTTTTCTATGAGATCTTAGTTTATTTGAATCTGTAGCCCAAAGGATAGGCATTGGTCCAGAAATTAGTCTGATAATCTATCGTTGTCCAAGTTATTTCAAGGTATCAAAACCAAATTTAATTAAAGTACTCTTGTTACTAAGAATAAACAAACTGAACTTAGTAAGGACCTATGTTAGCAGGACAGTGTCCACTTTAGTGATTCCTTGGAGAGTAAATCATTAGGTTATCCCTCCTATAGTAAAAGGAAGAAGGATGAAAATCCTTGTATCACTGGTTCTTGTTATTCTTACAACCATGGTTTGTATGGTTATATCTTGCATCTGGTTATGCTTGGTTATTTGCAAGGTGATTTATAAGTTGATTTAAAAAAGATACATAGAAAATTAGTGTCCACACTATAACATACTGTGTAAACAACAATCATAAGAGGTAAAACCTGCCTAAGCATATGTGGAGCTCAAAAATGAAGAAGGACATTATCCAGTCCTTAGCAATTAGGCTTTTCTTGTCTCTAAATCAGTATTAGAAGGAATGGTGTTCAAGTAGTCATTTCAAGCACTGTGGTTCATACAAGAAAAATCCCTAACAGGATGCACAAAGGATCTTGAAGGAAGATCACACCATCATGATGGCTAGATCTAGGGCTTGAATGATAAATCTTGAATGTTGGAACCTAGTCCCTTCAAAGGCTTGAAAACTTGAATCCTTGATCTTCAATGGAGAACTTGAATGCTTGAAAGGAAGACTTTAACACCTTTAAATCTTGGAAACATGTAGAACAATGGATGCTTGAACTTTTTTCTTGATCACCTTTTCTTAGTTGGTTGATGGTTTGAGAAAATGAGAGAGAAAGGCTTCCTTTTATATGAAACTAGGGCACAATATTCTAAGGAGGCCAATATAGGAGAATTAAATTCCAATTAGACCCATGCCCCTAGAAGTGGACCTATGTTAAATATAATTTAGGAATCACTACTTCGGAACCCAAAACGGTCGACCCGGAAGCAGGAAATATCTTTTTGCAAAGACCGATGTCTGGAAACTGTGGGACCCTGAGATTTTAACCCTGGGTCAAGGTTGAGATCAACCTTGACCTAGGTTAGGGTTGAGGTCAACCTTGACCTAGGTCAAGGTTGAGGTTGACATAGACCCAAAAGGTGGACCCCGACCCTAAGGTCAAAAACCTCAGATCTACAGTCTAGGATGCCAAAAACTAGATGGAAAGAAGTGGAATAGGAGGCAGAATAGGGTGAAAGCTAGGTAAAAGTCAAGAACCCATTCAAGGTTCTTGATATGACCCAAAACCACCTACTCAGAAGGCTAAACCAGTCTACCATGGAAGTGCTTCCATTTTTTGATTATACATTTATCCCCCACTTTAGCAGGAGTATAGAAATCAAACATGCTCACGGTAAAGTTAGAAGAAATACACTGGTGTATCGCAATGAAGTAGAATATCACTAAGTCAAGGAAATGAGCCCCTAGACAAAGGATTCTTACTCAACATACATACATAAAGATATGAAATTAAAGAGCAATCAATCATAGAAAACATACATGATTACATAAGCAAGACAAGAACAATACTATAGATAACATAGCTTCATGATGTAATCCTACTAGTATGAAAGTGAAAAAGAGAGAAGGGAAAGTGATTACCTAACCTAGTAACATGCCCACCTTACTATGAATCAAAAAGGAGGGAGAGCCCAATAGGTTCACCCATAAATTGTCCTTGTAATTGTAAACGCATCTTCTAATGGCTTTTAAAATATCCATAGATCGACATTTTTGTATCACTATGGAATATAAAATGCGCGTGCATTCAGGATTTAGCAACTTATGTGCATTACCTTTCAAGGATTTAGCATATTGTAAAATAAAAGGGTGCGTATCTCTTTAGGATTTAGCAACTTGTGTGCATTACCTTCCAAGGATTTAGCAAAATAAAAGTAAAAATGTGTATCTCTTAAGGATTTAGCAACTTATGTGTGTTACCTTCTAAGGATTTAGCAAAAATAAAAGTAAGAATGCGTGTCCCTTTAGGATCTATCAACTTGTGTGTGTTACCTTCCAAGGATTAGCATGCTATAAAATGTAAACTAATGTAAAATATAGTACAAGGGAGACCCTATATATGCCCCCCTCCTTATCATAACTACCCACTAGGCAGGATAAGGAAGAGAAAAGAGGATACCTACTTCACAAGGTAAGGAGATATCTAGCTTAACAACAATGTATACAATATTCTTAGCAAAGGGCCTTGATCCTTACATCCAAGAACATAGATAATCATGAAATGGATATGTCTTTTATGGAAACAGGATCCTCAAAAGGGAAGAGATCTCATCATCAAGACCCTCACCATAGAGGAGTGCTTAGGATAAAATGGCATCTTTTAAAGAAAAGAAGGAACAAAGATTCAATCAAAAAGCCCCCTGTAATCAAGAGGAAGAAGAATCTTAGGATGAAGGAATCAAAATCTAACCCAAAGAAAAGGCAAGAATTTATCAAAAGCATAATTTGCAAAATAAAGAAGAGGTGATGACCTAGGACAATCACCTCTTATATAAGAGGGTATCCATAGTCAAAAAATAAATATTTATAAGGAAATAATGTTATATGATAAAAAAATGCCACTAAGCTAACAAAAGTAGATCCTTAGATAGAGGAAGAAGGAAAATACCTTTCCCCCAAGGGGTGAAAGCAAGGGATATATAAAATTATATCAAGAGATGTTGTAGAAAAGAGATATCATGCAAGAAGTGAGGAAGTAACCCTTGTGAGGGATAGCACACTATTTTGTTTCCAAGGTGAGAGATTTATCAACCATGGAAACCCAAAAATAATGAAATAGGTTATAATCAAAGACATAGATCCTTAATGCAAACCAAGATTTTCATATATGATTGGATATCACATAATAGATGAATACTGCATCACCAAGGGAAAGTCAAACTTGGAAAGACAAAAAAGAAGGATATGGCATCCTTGCCCCCCAAGTGTAGGAACAAGGATGAAAGGGGACCTATTATACCGCTCACAATACTATACAAGAAAACAAGCCCCCAAGGATTAGGCTAACATTGTTTATATAATATGGAGTTTCATAATAGGAACATAGATGTTATTTAGAGAAAATGGGATTGAAATAAAACTCATTGCCACATGATATATAAATAATTTCATTATCAATGAGCTTCCTAATATTATAATGTAAAGTTTTATATTCATTAGAGTGATCATGAAATCTTTGATATAAAAAAAAGGAAGAATCTTCAAGTATAGACTACGTTTATTTTTGTGTTTAGGTCTAGTAATTATCTTAGTACGAAGGAGTTTAGGAAGAAAAACCTCTTGGTCAAATTCCTTCATAGGGTCATCATGTTTTGAAATGTTATTTGAGATGTTGGTAACAGTGATATGTTGTTGAGGATTAAATCCAAATCCATAAGAATGCTCATGCCCCCGATTTTGTAAGGGCATTTGAATTCCTTGTTTATGCTGAGTACATCCTTTATTATGGAATCCTTGTTTAACTAGTAAATGATAACCATGACCATAACAAGAAGCCATATGAAAACAAGTCAATTGAACTTCAGTAGTCACTATGTCATCATTAGTATGTTAAATAGATTCACAAGAAGGAAAAGTAAAGGAATACATCCTAGGAGAAGGTGGGGTAGGAGCTTGATGCTCTATAGGATCATCACTAAGAGGGAGATAATTAAGGGAATTCATATCATTTTCCGCTAATGCCTCATTAGTAGAAGGAATCCCAATTAGAGGTAAAGAATCTATAATTTATTATTCTTTCTCTAAAATGTCTACATAAGGAGAGTGTGTTTTAGAAAAAGAGTCATGATCATGTATTAATATTTGATCCATTAATAAATCACCCTCTTGTATCAAAGCATCTTCACAAGGAGGAGATAAATCAATGTCTTTATCCAAGGGTTCATCCCAAAAAGTAGAATCACCCATAATGGCTTCATGAGGAAGAGAGTAATCAACATCCAAATCCAAAGGTTCATCCCAAATAGGAGGATTATCCTCCCTATCAATAAAGAACATTGTAGGAGCGCCTAAAGCTTGATCCCTAAAGGGGAAAGAATTGTATTCTAAAGTAGGCTCATAGAAAAGACATATATTAGGAGAAGAAGTAACATCTATCCTTAACTCACTTCTATGGTAAAGGTGAATTAAAGAGATTGTAGAGGAGGATAAAATGGGAATAGGATCAATGGAGATCTTATTTGAACAAATTCCATCCTCACTTCCATGTACCTCATTAGGGGATCTATCCTCCTTAACAACAAAAGCCTCATCAGAGTATTCAAAACAAAAATCATACATGTTGAACACAATGAAAAATGTAAATGTTTTTGTATTTTTAAAGATATTTTGTGATTTTTATGAATTTTGAAATATAAATGCAAGAGCATAAAATAAAAACCTACTTCTATATGCATGCAAGATCTAATATAAAATGCAAATCTAACACCAAAAAGAAAGAGTTGTCTATCGCGGGTTCTGTTGGTTGTATTTACTATTTTTGCTAGTTCTCCTAGTTCCTTGTCCTGCTCTCTGAGTTCTGCTATTCTCAATTCAGCTATCTCTCATTCATCATGCCCTTACCTCCGTCAAGTTTCAGGTTTGCAAGTATAAACTTTTCTCATTATGCAAAAACCCTGAAAAACCCTAGGCTATCCAAGTGTTGAACGATGAATTTAAACCCTAGGTCATGCCTTATGTTTCAACATTAATTTTTCATTCACTAAAGGCATGTGTTTTAAGTTAGGTCACCTCGTCGCATTACCCTGAGCGAATATTCCATTCGTCTTCCCGACTTTGCTTTTTCCTTTAGTCGCGTGGTCTCAGAATAGAACAGCGATTAAGAGATTTTAGCTCAGACTACGCGACTAACCGTTTGAAGTTTGCAGTAATGCTTAGTCGGGATGTCGCCAGAGAAAGATAAATGCTTCAATTTTTTGTTATGTAGCAAGTAAAACCAATGATTGAGTGGAATCTGTCATAAGGCAAGTGGGTTATCGCGTGGCCGCCAGAAGGAAGAAAAGGATCCAGCGACTTCGAGACTAAAGTGTTTTCCCTTCTATCGCGATGTCTGGAAATGATTTAATGGCATGCAGAAACATTGAGCGATTAGGTGACTACCATCAGATGAAAGAATCAGAAGATCCAACGGTTGTCACGGTGTCTAAGAAGAAAAGTTCCCCAGGGGAAAAGACCTCTCGACATGGTGATTAGGGTATGTCGCGCAGTCGCTATAAGTAAAGAAAAGGCACATATAATGTGTTAAGGTAAAGTTGAATATATGTCCCGACTGGGAAACTAGGCATTGTCGCATAGTCTTCAAATAGAATAAAAGCATCTAGCGACAAGGAGAAAACCATAAAGGTTAATGGTAACGACTAGTTGCAAAGTCTCAGAAAGAATGGTGAGTTAAGGTTAACTGTGCGCGACTTTGATTTTAGTTATGTCATGTGATCGCCGGATGATCACTTGGGTCAGCCAAGGTTAAGAAAACACATTGTCGCCAAGTCTTGAGATGGAACCATGGTTAATGACAAAGGCCCGCAACAAAGAGACTTAATGCAGTCGCAAGGTCGCCTGATTACAAGATCTAAAAAATGGCGGCAGTTTTCAGATGTGACAGAGTAAATCTCTTGGCAACCAATCATAGGCTCGTATTTTGATTACTAAGAAAAAAGGGTAGCTGAGATGTAAGACAGACAATGAATTAGAATGTGACATGTTATCTTTCTTAAACATTATATGATTTCTCTGAGGATTCATTTTTGAAAATTTGATTTCCTGTCAACTTCAGCAACTACTGCTAGGTTTTTCAAAGTTCACGGCATGGCAAATTAATGGCAAAACTGATGTTTCCAAATTATGAGTTGTGTACTCTGAATGACGGCTATAAGGAGTTGATAGTGCACTCATTCCCATTCACCGTGCTTTTAGTTTTCAGAGCCCAAGTTGTTGATTTTCAGAAGAGTGATATTTTGCGCATTTTGCACTGTATCCAAAGTTGATAAAAGAAGTTCTAAATTGCAAGAGATTGTGCACAGAACAAACAGCTAATATTTGAGATTAGATTTGTTTCAATATCGGTTAGAAAAAAGAGATTCAAGGTGTTGCAAGGATGAGCAGAGCTGTGAGCGTTGCTTCAACAAGTGGAGGCAGTGGAGAGGAACAGAAAGGAAAAGAAAATTTCTCTGATGAGTTTCTCCATCTTCTGCCAGGTTCAACGTAGAATAAGAAGGCTGATGCTAGTGTCCTCCTGGATGAGTACAAGAATATTCAAGATGTTGTGACCTCGGGTACAATAGGTTACTCTCTTTCCACCTATTTCTATAAAAACTCTAATAAGCACATCCCAGTTTCAAACCCTTGGACATGTGGTCTTGCTAGGTTGCTTGTTCCTGATGTATTCTTAGATGTAGACCTATTTCTTGACCTAGCAAATCACTATGATGCCTTGACAAAGACCATCAAAAGGGATGATGGCACTGCCCTGTTAATTTTGAACAGAAACTCATTGATGCAAGCCTTTGGCTTATTCAGCACCATGTCTACTAAAATTGACATGACAAGGCAGGAAAAGAGATATAGTTCTAAGCCTGGTATTGCAAAAGGCTTATTGCAGAAGCATATGTTAAAAGAACTAAAAAATTACTTAGGTCCTATGGTTGAGCCCTATCCATATTATTACAAGGACCTACACTTCTACATCAAATATAATGCTTATGCCCTATGTAGAGTGCTAGGGATTGATGGAGATGCAGAGAGAATCAGTTCTGGCATCTTAATGATGGTATTAGACCTAGAAGAGGTGCATTAAAGCACCAGCTATGATTACATACAACATATAATTGACAAAATACATGAGGGTTTTGTTGCAATCCAGAAGAGATTAAAGAACCCCAAAGAGAAGGAGCCAAAATTCTTGCATTATTCAGTCCTAATGCACCTTCTCTTATATTTCAATTTTGTAATCATGGATACGCATAACTTGTCTCCTTAGAGATTCTATCAGACACAACCAAATCCTATCCAGTTTTGGGTTAGGGTTTGGAATTATACTTCCAAGGAATGTGACTACTATGCCTTCTAGAATTGGATTGTGTATCCAATTGTGCAGAGTTTGGGGACAAGCAGGACTAGAGTCCCATTGAAGATCATACAATTGCTTAGGCCCTACAATTATAAAGAAAATTGGTCTGGAAACCACAACTGGGGTTATTTCTTCTTGGAGGAGAATTTCACCATCATCAGAGTATATGGGTGTATTCACCCACCTCATTTGTTACCTTATCATGTGCCTGTGCGAGTAGCTGCTATGGAATTCATTTGGCAGCTGATGCTAACATATAATGAGCACTTTGCAGCACATAAAAAGGGGACTATAACCCCTAGGCAGTTTAAAATTGCAAATTTTACAATTGGTAAGAATGCCATAGATGAAGTGGGTCAGTGGTTGGAGAAGTACAGAATGGGGGCAACCCCTTATAGGTACATTGACCCAGAAGGATTCATGGCAGGGGTTAGGAAGTTGTATACTCCTACCATCCCTAATACCAATGTTCATTGTGAGTGCATTGAGGAAGATTCAACAAGGAACCTCTTGGATGAAGATGATATTCATATGAGAAGATTGAGAATCCAGGAATTGCTGAAGCTGCAGACACAAATAAAAAGAAATGGGTTGTCATTTGGGGGTTTTTACCCTGATCTCTCCTATTTTGATAGGATTAAGGCTATGATCGACAACTACTATGTGCTAGTAGAACAATTGGATACAGTCCTAGATAAAAAAAGGTGCTCAGTCACCTGAACACTCAGAATCTAAAGAGGAGAGTGATGATGATAGTGATTATGCATGTCCTCCTGTGAATCCTCCACCACAACAAGCCTCAGAGCAAGAAATGGCTGAAATCCCACAGTTGCAGGGAGCAGAAGGACATATTATAGATCTAACAGTTTCCACTCAGCCAGATGATGTGGACGAACCTGCTGCAAAGAGGCAAAAGTTGGAATTAGGACAGCCTTCAGTGGAGGGCCAAAGTAATAAAAAGGATAAGGCTAAGGCCTTAGTACCTGGCACCAGGTTATATGATCATAACCTGAGAAAAGAAATCAGGGAAGGCAAAAAGCAATGGCTTGACCTAGAAGATGAAGTTGAGGTACCACTCAGAGCCTGTGTTGATGAAAGATTGCTTCATCAACAAAAATTCCTAGATGATGAAAACTTTGTAAAGACGGAGGAGTATAAAGACTTCCTCAGGTGGCACAAAATAGAGCAAATAAGGTCCCAATTAACTGTGGATGGAAAAGAAACAATTACCAATGAAGCCCTGGTGGCCTTACAAAATTATGATCCTAAGAATGAGGATATCTCTCTTGAGGATGCCAGAAACATGGTGCTAGGAAGTGGGATATTATTGGCTGAAGGATGGGATTTGGCATCTGCTTTCATTATAGATCAAATCAGAAAGCAACCAGAC
Source organism: Thuja plicata (assembly GCA_018584345.1). NCBI lineage: Eukaryota > Viridiplantae > Streptophyta > Pinopsida > Cupressales > Cupressaceae > Thuja > Thuja plicata. The sequence continues at coordinate 983,992 of MU226426.1, read as the reverse complement.
CTTAAAATGGTTAGCGAAGTCCAAGTAGGAGAAATGATCAAAGGATTTGGGTATAACCCAAAATCTCAGGCCTTTGCAATGTGGAGTTTGAGCCCTAAAGATCAGAAGCCCCAATTAGTGAATATTCAAGAAAATATGGTGGGGAATCAGATGGTGTGGTCAGTACAAAATACAGGGGACTTAGAAATCTCCCAAATTATGACACACTGGGCTCAATTGAATGAGGACAAGACAAAACAATTGTCTGAAAGGTATACTACTCTATTGGAAGAAACAAGTGCATTGTCTAAGGATAGAGACATGTGCCACATAAAACTATACCAGAGGGATCAGCTGATAAAGACATTGATAGATGAATTGGAAGCAAAGCCTGAGGTAGTGTATGTGCCTGCACAACCGCCACCGATGCAGATTGAAGACAAGCCTAAGTCAGAAGAGGCTATGGAACAAAAGGTGGATGAAGAAAAAGGAAATGCAATAGCTTTGAAAGCACTGAAAGGTATATTACAACATAGGATTGAGATTTTAAAAG